>JAJHZJ010000177.1:11054229-11606729 GCA_023548195.1 Bettongia penicillata ogilbyi
TTTTTTTTTCTCTTTTCTTTTTAGAGACAAGATTACTGACTAGTGCTTCACCTTGGTTCAGGTTTGCTGATATTTGTTTGCTGGGTAAGTTCCTTCAAGCCTCTCAGAATTTTTACTTAGAATGATCTGAGATGCTGTTTCTAACATGGTACAATCCCCTTAAAGCCCATGCTTCATTTATCCATTTACCTTTGAATTGTTTGACACTTTAGTCTTTTGGAGATTTTGGTGGTCTATCATTTGTAGAAATATAACATTGCTACAGTATTCTTGGTGTTAAAAGGGTGAGCTACTGTGGGATAGGTGATTAGCCTGCTCCTACAGGAAGACATTCTCATCAAATACAGATCCAGAGTATCTTCCATAAAAACCTCTTCCTTCATAGCATGTCACTGCAGGTCAGCCTTTCAGGGGAAGGGGACAATGCCTATCAGTGTGACTTGCATTGTAACATAGGATTTTGATCATCCTCTCATTTTACACAAGGAAGCTCTGAGAGGGAAAGTGACTTGCCTGATATGTTTACAAAAATAGTAAGTATCAAAGCTGGAATTCCATTCCCAACTCTGAGACTCAAAATGCATTGGTCTTTCTGATACTCATCAATACCATCATCTTTGTCTGTCAGTATAAGAAAGTATTACAAAAGTAATTTTGCCAGTACACCTTCTGGGAAGGTGCTTAAAGAGATTTTATGAGATATTGCTGCATTTCAGAAAATCCATGATTTCTTACCTTTAGTTAGCATTGGAATATCATTTTAAGATTTGCAAAGCATTTTACAAATGTCAGCTTATTTTATCCTCACAGCAACCCTGGGAAGTAGGTGCTTTTAATAACTTCATTTTACAGATAAGGAAACTGAAGCCAGCGATGGTAAAGCAATTTTCCCAGAGTCACACAACTGGTAAGTGTCTGAGACTCAATTTCAACTCAGGTCTTCCTGACTCCAGATCTAGCACCTGGTCTATTATGTAGGGAGATATTTAAATATCCTATCTTCCCTTCCAAAATATGTCCATTGTGGGGAGGGGGGGGAGGCAGAGCTAAAATGGCAGAGTAGAAAGACAGACCTATAGAAGCTTCCCCACATAGCCTATAAAATACTTGTAAAAAATGACTCTAAACAAGTTCTAGAGCAGCAGAAGTCACAAAACAACAGAATGAAAGAGATTTCCAGTCCAAGACAGACTGGAAGGCCAACAGGAAAGGTCTATCATGCCAGACATGGAGCAGAGCTCAGTCCAGCATGGGCCATGCGACCAGGACCAGGGACAGGCTTCAGGGAACCACTGGCAGCAGCAGTTCCCAGATTGCTCAGCCCACAAGTACCAAAGACAGCTTCAAAGGTGAATGAGAAAGCTCCTTCACCCAGGAGGAGGGAATGTGGTCTGGAGTGCCGGTAGCCACCACTGCAGAGGCAGCATCTATTTTTGGAGCCCTCTCCCTAAAGCCCCTGGGGGAATTGAGCAGCTGACCTGAATCTCAGCCTTGAGAGTGGCACTGGGGTGAGGAGGAGCACTGGGGTGGTGGAGCTGGAGGCAGTTGTAGAGAGAGAATTCTACGTGCAGATCCTTGGCAGAAAAGTTTTGGGTTGCTCCCAGATCAGTGTGCAGGCAAGGAGAGGAGTTTACCTGTTCCTCTGCCTTGATTGTGTCACTTTGGAGGAACTGAGAACTTACAGGTCCTCAGAGTATACCCTTCTCTTGACAAAGGACTCAAAAGTCAAGTAACTGACTAAGAAAATACCCAAAAAAAGGGGAAAAAATAGGACTATAGAAGGTTACTTTCTTGGTGAACAGATATTTTCTCCCATCCTTTTGGATGAGGAAGAACAGTGCATACCATCAGAGGAAGTCAAGACTTCTTCATCCAAAACCTCCAAAATAAATACATAATGGTCTCAGGCCATGGAAGAGCTCAAAAAGGATTTTGAAAATCAAGTAAGAGAGATGAAGGAAAAATTGGGAAGAGAAATGAGAGCAATGCAAGAAAAATCATGAAAAGTAAGTCAACAGTTTGCTAAAGGAGACCCTAAAAAATGCTAAAGAAAATAACACCTTTAAAAATAGGCTAATTCAATTGGCAAAAAGAGGTTTAAAAAGCCAATGAGGAGAAGAATGCTTTAAAAAGCAGAATTAGACAAATGGAAAAGGAGGTTCAAAAGTTCACTGAAGAAAATAATTCTTTAAAAATTAGAATGGAGCAGATGGAAGTTAATGATTTTATGAGAAATCAAGAAATCACAAAACAAAACCAAAACAGTGAATAAGTGGAAGATAATGTGAAGTATCTCATTGGAAAAACAATTGACCTGGAAAATAGATCCAGGAGAGATAGTTTAAAAATTATGGGACTACCTGAAAACAATGATCAAAACAAGAGCCTAGACATCATCTTTCATGAAATTATCAAGGAAAACTGCTCTTATAGTCTAGAACTAGAGGGTAAAATAAATATTGAAAGAATGCACTGATTATCTCCTGAAAGAGATCCAAAAAAAGAAACTCCTAGGAATATTATAGCCAAATTCCAGAATTCCCAGGTCAAGGAGAAAATATTACAAGCAGCTAGAAAGAAGCAATTCAAGTATTGTGGAAATACAATCAGGATAACACAAGATCTAGCAGCTTCTACATTAAGGAATTGAAGGGTGTGGAATATGATATTCCTGAAGTCAAAGGAACTAGGATTAAAACCAAGCATCACCTACCCAGCAAAACTGGGTATAATACTTCAGGGAAAAAATGGTCATTCAATGAAATAGAGGACTTTTAAGCATTCTTGATGAAAAGACCATAACTGAATAGAAAATTTGACTTTCAAACACAGGAATCAAGAGAAGCATGAGAAGGTAAACAGGAAAGAGAAATCATAAGGGACTTTCTAAAGTTGAATAGTCTACATTCCTAAATGGAAAGATAATATTTGTAACTCTTGAAACTTTTCTCAGTATTTGGGTAGTTGGAGGGATTACACACACACACACACACACACATACACACACACACACACACACACACACACACAGGAGAGATTGAGTTGAATAAGAAGGGATGATACCTAAAAAATAAAATTAAGGGGTGAGAGAGAGGAATATATTGGGAGGTGAAAGGGAGAATGGAATGGGGCAAATTGTCTCATAAAAGAGGCAAGAATAAGCTTTTGCAATGGAGGAGAAAAGGGAGAAGGGGAGAGGGAAAAAGTGAAGCTTACTCTTTTCACATTTGGCTTAAGGAGGGAATAACATACTCATTTTGGTATGAAAATCTATCTTACACTACAGGAAAGTAGGGGATAAGGGAATAAGTGGGGTGGGGAGATGATAGAAGGGAGGGCAAATAGGAGGAGGGAGTAATTAGAACTAAACATTTTGGGGGAGGGACAAGGTCAAAAGAGAGAACAGAATAAGTGAGGGGCAGGATAGGATAGAGGGAAATATAATTAGTCTTACACAACATGACTATTATGGAAGTCTTTTGCAAAACTACACATATATAGCCTATATTGAATTGCTTGCTGTTTCAGTGGGGATGGATGGGGAGGGTGGAAGGGAGAGACATTGGAACTCAAAGTTTTAGGAAAGTTTTAGCAATGAATGTTGAGAATTGCTTTTGCATGCAACTGGGAAATAAGAAATCCAGGTAATGGGGTATATAGAAATTTATCTTGCCCTACAAGAAAAGAGAGAATTTGGGGATAAGGGAAGGGAGGGATGTGATAGAAGGGAGGCCATATTGAGGAAAGGGGTAATCAGAATGCAAGGTGTTATGGGGTGGGGGAGGGGAGAGATGGGGAGAAAATTTGGAACTCAAAATTTTGTGGAAATAAATGTTGAAAACAAAAATAAATAAATAAACATTTAAAAAGAAATATATACATTGAAAAAAATTCCAGGATCCCTCCCTCCAAGACCTCTGCAGCCACCGTTCCCATTTGTTTTCCATTTTTGCACCCTCTTTACCACTGGTCAGAGAGACTGGAAATACCTTCCTCAGGGAAGTAGGCTGAATTTGATGGATTAGAAACATAAAATATGAAAAAGACAAAGCTAGCATGAACCTCAGAACATAGAAGAGAAAAGAGTATACAGAAGAAACTGGTCCACATTGTTGAATGCTACCAAGAGGTCAAGAAAGATGAACACTTGGTGGTCTCTCCCAGTTAGAATATGAACTTCTTGAGAGCAGGGACTAACTTGGGTTTTGGTTGTTCATTTGTAGCTTCATGCTTAGCAGAGTACTTAACAAGGCACAGGAGAGATACATAGTGAGTGCTCTGTTACCTCTAGTAGTTGATCAAATATAAAAATTGTTATTTAAAGTTTTAATCCACCTGGCCATTTCCCACCTTTCCAACCTCACTCTCCTCCATGTACTACTAGTTCATTACTGGTCTTCACACATGACTCTATTTTCCATTTCTGTTCCATTGCACTTTCCTGGAATGTTTTTTCACCCTATTCACCTCTGCCTCTTAGATTCTGTGGCTCATATCAGATCCGTTACCTTCTATAGGAAGATATTCTCATGTCTCTGTCCCACTCTTCCCCCACCACCCTGACCCCCTGTAGCTGCTAGTGGTTTCCCTTCTAAGGTTACCTCCCATCTACTCTGAGGAATGCATGTTATGTATAACTATGAACAGGTAATATATACCTGTTTACTTACAGGCCACAAGGTGGCAGGCACAGTGAGTAGAGAGCTTGACTTGGAGTCAGAAAGTCCCAAATTCAAATGCTCCTCAAACACTTATTAGGTACTTGAATCTTGCTAAGTCAATTAACCTCTATCTATTTCAGTTAAAGACTATCAAACAGGAAAAATAATAACACATCTACCTCCCAATTAGATGAGAATAAAATATTTGCAGAATTTTGCAAATTTTAAAAGCCTCCATAAATGTTAACAATGATTATTTTGTCTCCTTAAAATATAAACTCTTTGAGAGCAAGAAGTGTTTTTATTTTTTTGCTTGTATTCCTAGTGCTCACCACATTACTTGGAACATAGTAGGTGTTTAATAAATGTTTTTTGATTGGTTGATTGTCACTTTCTACTTTTGTGATCTTGGATAAGTCACCAACTTCTGAACTGAAAAATGCATAGATTGGATTAGATGATATCTCGTGTCTTCTGTCTCTAAATCTATGATTCTTTGATCTTGTTCAAGTCCTTTTATTATTCAGAAAGGAAATTGACTATAAGTGAATTGACAAGAGGAAATTGACTGCAAGAGTTCATCACTGAAATCAGTAAGGAGGAAAGTGTTGGGAACCAGAGTAGGGGTTAGGGTCATTGATGGGAAGAGCTGCCGGCAGGGCATACTTCCTTTTTGCCTTACCTTTGTCCCTTTGCCCTTGGTCCAACTAGACCCCATGGGCTGGTAGGTAGGTAGAGGGACATATTCTTCATACCATTTGTATGTAGCTGGGAGTTACCAGTTAGCTACAAGCCTTCCATTGAAATAGAAAAGGACCAGCAAGCCTTATCATATGCCATTGTATTACATCCTAATGATCTTCTGGATCATTGATAACTTGAGGAAGAACTATTTCAGTCAAGTGAGTAGAACCCCTGGACCTCTTTGTCCTCTAGACCCTTGGACACTGTTATCAGACCTAGGTACCCTAAGGATCGCTGGGACTTGCATCTGGCCTGCACCCTAAGAACACCTGGGGCTTTGCATACTGTCTGAAACTGAACTCTTTTATAGGTATTATCTTCTCCAAATGGAATGTGAGTTCCAGAAGAAGAAAGAATATCTCTTTTCTTCTGTTTGTATCCTTAGCACAGAGCACATTGTTTCATTGTTCAGCACATAGTAAATACTTAACGAATACATTTTCACTTTTTGTTTCATTTATGGGAAGGGAGAAACATAGTTTCAAGTCTCTGGCATTTCTGGGAGTGCCAGGGCTCCAGAGCTTGATAAAGTGATTCAGATAGTAATGTGATGAGTAGGGTCCTTGCTCTTAGTCCATGGTAGCAAACAGAATTCTTGATCTCCCTCCTCCCTCTTTACCTAGTCAGGGAGAGAATCAGAACCTGATAAAAAGCTAGACAAACAGTTTAAACAAACAAAATTTCAGCCACTTACAAGGACCTGTTTTTATTAGTAGTATTCTCACTAAGAAAACCATTTATTCTGGTTGTAACAATAATGATAATACTATTACTGCTTCTTACAGTAAGTAGGCTAAATACTTATACTGATCCTCACAAGATATTGTACAGATCCAAAATCCCTGGGAATTTCAAAACTATAGGGGGATATGGGATTTGAGTATTTGTTTTTTAAGGTTCTTTTCAAGTTAGTTCCACCAGTGATGGACTGTTTGATTCAAAGACCAGCTATTTAAACTCTTTTGACAGCCTTTTCACCAGAGAGTTGACTGTCAAGTAATGTATCTTTTTGACCTGCTTCCAAAAGACAAGTTAACTGTGGTATGCAGAGATGTGTGATCAATCTTGGTAGAGAGAGGATTGATACTGATCTTTTCATATATTTAAGGTAGTCCTTAAATTAGCATGTAACTAACTGGAAATATGTTTAAATATTTTAATTGAAGTTGTTGGACCCTGGAAAGGAACTCCCCCCCCTTGGACTTCAGCTTCCTTGTTTGTAAAATAATGAGGGTAGAGTAGGTAATTTCTAAGGCCCCCTTCCACTCTAATATTCTGTTGTAAAATTCCTTCTAATGTTCTTCTTTCCACAAAACTAAATGGAATATCATTGGATTCATATCCCACCTTGGAATTGGGACCAAAGGACAAGAAAATGGGATTGGCGTCATTCAGCGATCCACAATGACCTGTATTGCATTTTTTCTAAGATTCTCTCTGGTGCTTCTTTTTATTTTTGTCATAAAGGGAAGTGGGATTTCTTGTTTAATCTCTACCTCATCTTCAGCTCCATTTTGGGAAGTTTTTGAAGGGTGATTGACTCACCCAGGACCTTGCACAAATGTTTCAACTTCCCTTTTCCCCTGGGAAAATATTCTATTTCCATTATTTTTAAATAAAAAATTGTATTGATCACTTTATTTGGACACTATAAACATTTCACAGCATTTTCCCAGCCCTCCCCTCACACATAGATACACAAAATGCCCCAAAAATAATTGAACAGAACTATCTCATAGAGTGATTATGACTGTCTGTACATAATGCTTGGGTCTTTCATAATTTACCAGTCCTTAACAGAAAAGAAGGGTGTGCATTTTAGCTTCATTCCTCTAGTTCTGGTGTTATGTATTGCTTTTGACCTAAGTTTTTGCGTTGTTCCTGTTTGCATTGTGGTAGTCTTCTTGTGTGTTGCTTTTTTAGAAGGTCTACTTTCCATCATTTCACATGAAGCTTCCCATGTTTCTCTGAATTCTTCATATTCACCACAATACATTAAGTTTCCATCACAGTCACATACTGTAATATGTTCAGTTGTTAGGCATGTCTTTTGGTTTGATAGTTTTTTGGGGGGTGGGGTTGGAGATTACAAATAATGCTGCTAGGAATATATATCCTACGTATAAGCCAGGCTTCCTCTCTAGAATGTAAGCTCCTTGGAGGCAGAGACTTTTTGCTTTTTCTTTGTACCCCTAGTGCTTACCAGCTCAATGATTGCCACATGATAAGGACTTTATAATTGCTTATTGATTGAATGGTACCTTCCCATCTTTCTTGTCATTAACCTGTTTGGAGTATACCAGTAAAAGATTTCTGGGTCAAAAATTATGAACAATTTAGAGCTATTCTTGTATGATGCTTGTTTTCCAGAGTAGTTGGAGGAATATATTGGTCTACTAGCTATCATTTGGTATACTTGTCTTCCTACAGCCCCTCCAATGAGGAATTTTTCCATCTTTTTTACCATCTTTGTGAATTTGATCATAGTAGCAATTGATGACTATATATCACTTTTCTTAGCATTTTTTTTATTTTTTCCACTTAATAATACTTTATTTTTTCTAATTATATATAGTTTTCAACATTCACTTTTTTAAGATTTTGAGTTCCAAATTTTTCCCCTTCCCTTCCCTCCTTTCTCCCCAAGATGGCATACAATTTGATATAGGTTATACAATCATATTAAACATATTTCCATATTAGTCAAATTGTGAGAGAAGAATCAGAACAAAAGGGAAAAATAAGAGAGAGAAAATAGTCTACTTTGATCTGCATTCTTTCTCCGGATGTGGATAGCATTTTCCATTATGAGTCTCTCCCATTGTCTACAAAAATCTAAATGAACAGACCTAAAAGACAATCATTTTCTATTCAACTACACCTGGACCACATTAGTTTTAATATCTTAAAAGTATCCATGTACTTTTCCATTGACAAATGATAAGTTCCAGCAATGGAAAGTAACATAAACTACAGGCTGTAGTCATTGCAGACGTGGTTATGGGTAACTTTTAAAATGTGAAATACAATTACAGAGGTGGTTGTTGGGAAGAGGATGGTATTAAAGTGTACATATAAGCAAATCTAATGTAGAAGTTACAGGTGTTTAAAAAAAGGTTGGCCCTCTTTCGGGGAGAAAATTGAATGAAATAATTATTCATTTCTCAAAGACAATGTAGCTGCAAAATGGAAAAGATCTGCTCACTGTCTTTAGATGGATGGATGGATGGATGGATGGATGGATGGATGGATGGATGGATGAACAGATGAACAGACAGAATGGAACACCTCTCTGCATTGCCCATTCAGTTGCAGATCATAACCTGGACTGTAGGCATTCTTTATCTACTTGCTTTTTTCTGTGAAGCTAGTCTAAACTTTTTAAAGTGATCATTGATCTCATTTGGGAAGCCTTGCGTTTTTCTGGTTCTTAATGCCATGTACAGACACAAGCACTGGAAGCACCTTACTATTGATAGAAGAATCCCCCATGACATGGTCATATACCTTTGGCAAGAAGACATAATTTAATCTTTCCCAGGTCTGGTACCTGTTGATTCCCTTTTGAAGAAAGCACTCATGATGTGTTTATGGAATGCTCCTGTGAAGTCTTCTAAGCCTTTTTTTGCCTTTAATTTCTCAGTTTCAAGCCCACTGTCCAACATGTTTCACTGTCTTCACTTATGCCTACAATTGCACTAAATCCACTGAATATCATAGCATATCTTGATTTAATTTGAAGGGTCTTTTCAAGTTTTTCACAGAATTTTTTTGTATACCTCATCTTGGACAAGTCAGTTAACTGTTTTCTGCCTCTATTAGTATTATCCGAGGATAATAACAGGGAAGGGGTTAAGCATTTATATAGTGCCTACTACATGCAGAGTAGGCACTGTGCTAAGCATTTTACAAGTAGTACCTCATATAATCCTCTTAAGAACCCTGGGAGGTGGGTGCTATTCTTATACCCATTTATACTTGAGGAAACTGCTGCTAGTAATAAATAGCACCCACCTCTCAGTTTGTTGTGAGAATGAAATGAACTAGTATTTGTAAAGTGCTTTGCAAATCTTAAAGCATAATATGAATGCTAGCTATTATTACTTTCATTATTATTAGAGCTACAAGGATCTTTATCATGGTCTTCTTAAAAATGTTTTTTCTTGAGCATTGAAATATAAGCTGACCAAGTAGCTCATAACTTTTTATATTGTTGCCTTTCAACCTGCAAGAAAATCTATTATTTGTCTCTCTAAGGAGAACTTCCAAGATAATTCTTTTTTAACTGAGTCTTCCTTTTGTTATTTATGGCAAGAATATTCATATCAGTAGGATTCAGCCTCCGCCCCAGTATTAAGTCACAATGTTGGTCATTGGACAAGATTCTCACATTTAGAATTCTAGTTGTTAAGTCAGTGTTTATAAAACATGTCCCCAGAGTATGAGATTCTGAGACTCCTTTACCCTCTTTTTTCCACCACTGCTGCCGTCATTGCTGAAGTGGAAGTGAGCTCTGCAGGACTGTGGTCTCTTGGCAGTATTATTTTTCATGGCTTACTGTGGCCGATCTACAGGTGTTGAGGGATTTTTTGGTTGGTTTTTTTTGCACTTAGGTAGTTCTTGGAAAGTAGGTGCCATCTGCTTATCTGTGTACTGCCACTAGCTTTTAAAGCATAATAATGCCTATCAGCCCAAGCTTTTTTCCCACTAGAATAGTGGGAAAAGTGGGAAAGTTTTCCCACTTTCAGACTTGAGAGTCACCTTCGTACCATAATGAGCCATTGGAGTGGAACTTTATAAATGTATTAAAAATACGTGAATAATGGACAATGTGAATTTTTATTTTTTAATTGCCAATTCCTATGCTTCCCTGAAGATTAACCTTCTTTTTTAGTTTTGCCTTTGGCAATGTTGACTCCTTTCTCTGTCTCAACCCCCAACTCTTATTCATTATCTATACTAAGTGCCTTTTAAAATGACAGGTACAGATTTTTGGTGTTCTTTACCCTTTGGTGCTGATTTTAATAATATATTCTAATTGAGTTATTTCTAATATGGTTAGACAGTATTATACAACATTCTTACATTTCCACATATTACATTTTAGCTAAAAGTAATAGGGTTGAAACATATTGATGTTTTTGTTAACCCATAAGTATATTGATGAGTTGTAACTGTTTTTTTTACTTTTTTGCCTTTTTCATATGCCCCAGGCTTAACACAGTGCCTGGCATGTAGTGTTTAATAAATGTTTGCAGAGTGATTCTGTTTTCAAACAATACAGTCATATTTCCAGGTCATGTGATTTTGGGGTCCAGTCCTGTTTTCAAAAATACTTAAAATTTCTTTTTGTTCAATTCTGACATTTGTCCATTGATGTTTTTTGAAGAGCCCAATGCTGCTACTGTGAGTATTTCCTTAAATGACTTTTCCTTTCTTAACTATTAGATAATTTTTCCTTTGTCTTTGTAATGCTTTAGTTTTATAATTTTGTGATGATGAATCAAATCTAGGATCAATCTTGCCTTGCTAGGATCCTATATGTTCTGTCTGCCAAGGAGCCTTCGAGGTCACTGACACAGACCCCTTTATCTGAAGTCCAGAGACATTATGACTTTCTTATGGCGACATAAGCAGTAAAGAACAGAACTAAAATTTGACCTCAGATTCTCTGAATCCCGATTCAGCATTCTTTCCATTGCATCAGTATTGCCTGATCTAGTCTGCTGTGGAAAATTATCTCCACCTACATTATTGGATATGTTGTTTTTCTTTTCTTTTTCAGAAATAATGTTTATATTTCTTACTTTATGTCCCAAATTTGGTGTTTTTTCCCTCAGTTATTCATTAGCTGTGGAAAGAAGGAAGGAAGGGAAGGGAAAGGAAGGGAAGGATAGGGAAGGACCACTTCCTGCCTTAGGGTCTTTTTTGTCCTGAGAATCTTTATTTAGTTGCAGAGTTGTTGAGGGTTTTTTGTTTGTTTCTGTTCTGTTTTAATTTACTAGCCATTTTTCTGCTCACAGATGGGAGCACTAAGGGTACCCTAGCTGTGAGCTAGAGTTGCTGTACCAGGTGGGAGACGTTGGGGCTGCTCACACCAAGGTCTTTGCACCTGCACCTGCTGGTTGATAGTGAGTTTGGAAGGCAAGAATCCTCAGTTTGTGGAAAAAGTGTAAAATCCTTATGAGTTTCCAGGGGCATTGAAAATTGGGGGGAAGGGGTTTAAGGATTAGGTCAGTCTTCCAGCAGGGGAAGACTTATTTTCATTACTCTCTATTGTCTAGGTGGGTCTGTCTTTGAGTTCTGCAAACCATCAGGGTTCAAGAAGCAGAGCTGGGAAAGTGCCTCAGAACCCAGTCAGGCAGGTTGATGAGGGCTGGGGGAGAAGAGAGCAGCATACCATGTGTAGGCTAGCACTGTCTCCAAGAGTCCTTGGACACAAGACTATGTGACTCCCAAGTCAAATTGAATTACTGCCTTCTTATTATTACCTGTGTTGGGTGGGCATATCTTGCCTCTCTTACTAGACTCTAAGCTTCCTAGAGTGGGGACTGTCTTTTTTTTTTCTCCTAATATTTCTTGCTGCCTAGCTTTAACATGGGCACATAAGAGATATTTGGTAAATATTTGTAATCACAAGGTCTAGAAACTGAGTGACTGGTTAGCTAAGGTATAAGGAAGGGCAAGATAACTTTCTTCAAATATCTACCTGAATGACCCTTGTGTGAAAGGCTGAAGGTTTATTCCCAGATCCAGTGCTTATTATCCAAGTGACCTTCACTTTAAATCACTTAAATCTGCCTGAACCATACTGTCTTCATCTGTAAAGTGGGAACAACAATATTTGCACCTAAATCATAGGATTGGTATAAAGAAAATACTTTATAAACCTTTGAGTGCTACAGAAATGTGAGGGGCAACAAGGTAGTGCAGTGGATAAAGCACTGGCCCTGGGGTCAGGAGGACCTGAGTTCAGATTTGACCTCAGACATTTACCAGTTATGTGACCCTGGGCAAGTCACTTCACTCAGATTGCTTTCCTTCTCCCCGCTCTGCAAAGAAAAAAGAAATGTGAGTGGTTGTTGCCTAGGACTAAGAAGTGTGATTTATAGGAAAGAGATTTTGGCTCATATTAGACATTCCTAACAATCAAAGGTGTCAGAGAACCTAGTGCCTTGTTAGGGACTGACCTCCCTGTTGTTACTAAAGGTGTTCAAGCCAGGCACTGTGCCAAGCACTGGAAATACAAAGGCAAAAAGCCAGTTCCTACCTTGAAGGAGCTCACATGTGAAAAGAAGTATAAACAAAACATATACTGGGAAAATTGGAGGTAATCCACAGAAAGGAGGGATAGCACTAAGGGGAATTGGGAAAGACTTCTTGCAGAAGATTGGACCTCATCTAGAACTTGAAGGATGGTAGGGAAGCTAAGAGCGGGGGATGAGGAAGGAGAGAATTCCAGGCACAAGAGATGACTTTTTTGTGGAACAGCAAAGATGCCAGTGTCACTATATTGCAGAGATTATGAGGGAGGAGGATGGTGTAAGAAGACTGGAAAGATCAGAGGGAAATGGGTTATAAAGGATTTTGAATGCCTTTTGATGGGCATTAGCTTATGAAATTCCTAAAGGAATGTAATATGGGAATTTAGATAGATAATGAACAGACACATTTTTTTTCTCCTTAAAGACTTTATCCTGTATAGTAGTTTGCTTGTTTGGGGGAAAAACACTTAAAACTTTATGGTTTGGGCATTAGCGATAAGTGAATGTCCATCTCTGCATAGGATTTAGCCAATTTCCCCTTCTTCCCACACTTTATTTTGTGGGGACAATATGAAATGGAAAACATTTGGTTGTAGTTTTAAATACTAGTGTTTCAATCCATAGTTTTATCAATTCATTATGAAGCTATATATAATCTGTCCTTCATTTTAGCCTTTTCTGACCCTCCCCCCATCCTTCTCTTCTCCCACCTCCCCCAATGAAATAAGTGTCAAAAACTGTTTGGATTTTAGTGGTGGGTTGTTTTGTTGTTTGTTTTTTTTTATTTCACATAAGTAGAAATGAGTGAGACCTTGGCTGCCAGCACTCTCTCAAGTTTCAGATTCCTCACACTGCCTGAGGAAAGTCAGGAAATGTGGGGCTTTACGTGAGGCTGGCCAGTGGCCCTCCCCGCCCCCTTTCCTTTATACCCCCTGAGCAACAGGAAGTCAGACAGAAAGCAAAGGAAGCTAGTCACTGCTCAAAAGCCCAAAGGAAACTAGTCACTGCTCAACAGCCCAACTTGACCAAAACCTAGCTCGAGGAGCCCCTGAGGGGAACTTCATGGCATGTGGATCTGCCAAGTCCACAGAAGAATGGAGGATGCCCTCGCTTTTCTCTTCTCTCAGACTCTGAGAAATTGATGGATTCATCTATACAAAGAAAATTCATACAGGGTCCAACCTACAGCAAGAAAGCCATGTGTAGAATAAATACTTTCAGGTTAGTGTCTTGGGGAACAAGATCCTTTTCTGCCTTTTTTCTCTCTCCTACTTGTAATAGCATTTGCCTTAAGATGTATCTTTATGGTCAAAGGACTCATAAGATTTCCAGCTGGAAGAAATTCTAGATTGCCTCATCCGTACTCCTCATTTTAAAGATCAGGAAAATGGAGCCCAGGGAGATTGATTTGCCCAAGTTCTCATGAGTTGAAAGAAGCAGAGCCAGAATTCTCTCTAGTCTTCTGACTCCAGTGTTCTCTCCAATACAGCATGCTGCTTTATGTAACTGTGTGATGGGAGAGTACAGTTTGGGTGGGAAACCAGGAATCCAGGGCTCCTGTTCTACCCTCATTAGAGCTTAAAACAGTGATGAGCATGATGCTGATAATACAAGTAACTTTTATTTCCATAGCATTTTGAATTTTATCAAGTACTTTCTTCTCAGTATCCTTGTGAGTTAAGTGATATATTACCATCATCATTTTACAGATCAGGCAACTGAGGCTCAGAGAAGTTAAATAACTCCCATATCTGATGGTTAGTAGTAGAGGGCCAGACCTCAGAGTTAATCTAGTGCAACTCTTATCTGAATAGAAACTCTATGCAGCAGCATTCCCAACAAAATAGTCATCTGTTGTCCACTTGAAGATTTCCGGTTATGGAAGATGGAAGAACTCAATATTTTCCAAAACAGACAGAATTAATTATTAGGAATTTGAAATGGGATTATAGAATATTTGAGCAATAAGGAAACTTAGCCATGATTTCATCCAACCCTCCCATTTCCCAAATAAGAAAACTGAGGCCCAAAAAAGAGAGGAAGAGACTTGCAAAAAGTTCCTCTGGCATACAGCTATATCCCAATTTCTGTGAATGATGAGTCCCATGAAGAGGTCCCATTATTTGAATTTGCACTGGATATTTCTGTTGCAATGGAACCAATTACCATGTTTTACATATAATTATATTTTGAATAGTGTGAAATATAATATGTAGAACATGGCAAGTATAACTACATGAGAATGTGGTGTTTGGTTCTAGCCCTATAGAAATATCTAGTTCCAATTCAAATAATCGAACTACTTCATATGGATTCATTATCCAAATGGGTTGAGACCTAGCTGTACTGTTCAAGAATAAGGTTCTAGATTCAGACATGCTGGAGAAATTGTAGTGTAGTTCAAATTCAATTCAACATTTATTAAATATTTGCAGTGAGTAACAGATTATATTTGGCACTGGGGATACAAAGGTGAGAAACAACATAGTCTCTTTGCTGTCAAGGAGCTTATAGTCCAATGGAAATAAGGCTAGGCGTGAAATCAGGAGTTTTTTGTTCAAGCTTTGGTTTTTTTCCTTATTAACTGTGGGGTCTTAGCAAAGTGAGTCCATTTCTGAGCCTCTGTTTTTATCAAATGAGGATAATAGTGCTCATACTACCTATCTCATGAGGTGTAGTAACACTCTGAATTAGTAAAATGCTTTTTAGCAGTAAAGTGCTATATAGCTGGGGATAGGTACAACCCAAAACACCAAAGAGGCTTCTGGACTGTACTGATGTTCACAGTAAGTGTCACGGTGACATTTAATGGGCTGTGTGTGCATTTGTCACTATAGAGGACTGAAGCTTGATAAATATGAAACTCACATCTTGGTGACGGTGTCTTTGGATGAAAAACAATTACTTCATTGGGTAATTGCCTTGTGAATATTTGCTGCTGTTTTGCTCTTCCTACAAACCCGTGAAATCCAAGAGATTTAAGACTCATTGGTTTAATTGTTTTCAGCTCAGCCATCCCAAGAAGGTTCTTGGGACCACTTGAATTAATGACACTTAGCAGAACTGATATTCAGCACTTCTTAAATGAAGACTCACTAATTCCTAACAAAAAAATTAAAAGATGTATGTGGGTGCACATGTGTGCGTATGTGTGTGTGTGTTCATATACCTACCCTCAGAGAATTTACAAACTAATAGGCAAGACAAAATTAGCAAGCTTTCTAATTATCCTTTTCTTCTTTGTGAGATTTGAAGTTTACTTTTTGCAATGCTGGGACATAAGCATAGAATGTCAGAGCTGCAAGGCACCTTAGAACGCAGAATGTCAGAGAGAGCTAGAAGGGAACTTAGGACATGAAATAGGACCTTAGAGCATGGAATTTCAGAGTTAGAATGGTATTAGAACTTAGTGTCAGAGCTAGTTCTTAGACACTCCACTCCCTTCATTTTACAGATGAAGAAACTGAGGCCCAGAGAATCAATGGAACTTGCTTTCATTTTTATAGACTCACCTTCTTATGGTGGCTGGGAAAGCTAAAGGAGAGAATCCTACAGCTCCCTGGAGTTCCTGCTGTCTTAGGGGGCTCTTGGTTTTAGCTACCAACAACCCAAGGGGATTTTCTATAGGTTCCAGATCTGAAAGTGTAGTAATTTTCATCCTGTTCCTACGTGACCAGAGACCTTGGGGAAGAAGAGGTTTGGACCATAAGCATCCTTTGACTGCTGCTATGTGGCATGTCAACTCATGAGTTCATAGACTTAGAACTTATTTAAGAGATCCAGAACTATCCTAGGGAGCTGGTTGGCCTTTCAGAAAATGAGTCAATAAGCACTTTTTAAGCATTTTCTATGTGCCAGGTGCTGTATACCAGGTATTGTGCTAAGCACTAGTTACAAAGAAAGGCAAAAGACTTCCCTGCCCTCAGGGAGCTCATAATCTAATGGTGTTTCAATAAAAATGTGTTGAGGAGGGGAGAGGAGGAGGCATAAATAACCACATGGACACCTTTTAACTCCTTCCCAAACCCCAACCCCTTTCTGAACTTTGTTTTGACTGTCTATACTTCCTTCTTCCTTTAAAAGGTATCTTTTATCCTAATTTCTCAAAAAGCAGGTGGTGTCCTGGAAATCAGAAGCAAGTTGAATTGTAAACAGAGCATCCTATTGGGAGTCAGAGGACCTAGGTTCCAATCCCAACTGTGCTACTTACTGCTTACATATGTGACCTTGGGCTAGTCATTCTCTAAGCGTCATTCTCCTTGTTGGCTAAATGGGGTAGGAGAGTTGGATTAGATGATCTTTAAGGGCCCTTCCATCCATCTATCTATCTTTCTATCTAAATCTATGAATTCATGAGTTGAAATGTCACATAGCAACCAATGCATATTTCCTTCCCCTAGAGTTTACAGTATGAACCTCTCTTAAAAGGGAATGACCCTCATATCTAGATCCTATAGAAAATCCCCCTGGACTATTTATTGGCAGCTAAAACTAAGGCCTCTCCATGTTAACAGGAATTTTATAGAACTGTATTTTTCCTCCTTCAAACAACCCAGTCACCATAATTCAAATCGACTGTGAATAAGAGGGCAGGTCTCCATAGTCATGGCAGCTTCCATCTCTACAGGGGTCTGAGGTTTACAGAATACTTTCTCTACAACTGCAATTTCAGGTAGCTAGTGTCAACACTATTCCCATTTTAAGGATGAGAAACTGAGGCTCTGCAACCGGGTCCTCTGATTCCAAATCCACCAGTGCCCACCGTATCTCCCACCTTAATGTGCTATCACGTGAGCTGTACTTCGATTGACCTCCCCAACAAGGGATTAGAGCACTTCAGCTTTAGTGTTTCTAGACCCAAATTTGGAGTCAAAGACAGTCATGCTAAGCCTTTATGACTGCAGTGTCTTTCATTTCACTTTTGGGGGAATATGACCTGAAATGGAGCACTCTGTCTAGAGTCTTTGTGGGCAGCCCAGGTGGGTTACAGGAAGAGGTTACACGGAAGGATGAAAAGAAGGGTTCCGTCTCAATTTGGGTTGGTCTGGGTAACCTTTACCATCAGATTCCAGAAGCTTTCTAAATGAGAAAAATCACATAAATATTAACTCCATTTACATAGCAGTCATAGTCCTGTGAGGGAAGGAGTGTATTATTTTCATATTTCATATGATTCGTATAACTAATAAATATCTGAGCTAGGATTCAAACTGAAGTCTCCTAAGTCCAGCACATCACATCATACAACTTCTCTTTCGGGGGAAAGAGGTAGGGGTGGAAAGAGAGGGAGCCATATTTGGGATTATCGGTTTGGTCAGGGAAAATTTACATACAAATATTTCCCAAAAGTACTTCCCTTCCTAAATTTTCATAGTTCACCTTGACTTGATATGTCTTATTTTTTCTTATTTTTATTTTCTCTTTTCTGATCTTAAATACCAAATAAAATAAGCGCTTCCAAGTAAAAAGCAGAACAGGAAAAGAGGACTGCTCAGGCAGCCACGACTTCATACCACATACTACTTGCTTCTCTCTTCAACTATAGGATACATGCAGCATCTTTTTTTTCTAAGCTGTCCTGTCTGTCTGGATTTCCTACCTACTTTCCTTCTCTTTGTGCATTCCTCAGTTGATAAGTACTCTTTTAATGTCTAGTCCTTTACCACTACAAAAAGATTTGCTACAAATATGTTTGCATGTGTAAGTCCTTTTCCTCTTTCTTTGATCTCTTTTGTTATATAAGCCTAGGGATATATTATCACTGGGTCAGAGAATATGTAGTTTAGTGACTCTGGGGGTATAATTCCAAATTGTTTTCCAGAGTGGTTAGACCAATTCATAGCTTCACCAATGATACATCGATGTGCCTGTTTTCCCACAACCCCATCAACATTTGTCATCTTCCTTTTTTTGTCATTTTGCTAATCTGATGGGTGTGAGGCAGAACCCTAGGATGTCTTCTTGATATGACTCTTTTTCCTTTAAGTATCAGTGGGGAGCCCAAAGAAGATAATTTTGGCCCTCTTTCATCTCTGGGGGAGGAAAGACTAACATGAGTCAATTACAAAATAATTTAAGACCTTTTACTATCATATGCGGTAGTGAATCAGTTCATTTTTTTTTAGTCATTTACCTAGTGCTCCCAAGTGCAAGGTGTTGTGGGTGACATAAAGTTCAACTGGAAAAATATTTGTTGATCTATGAGTAGGCGCCTACAACATTCCAAAAACATCTGGTCTCTGTCCTTAGGGAATTTGCAGTGGCTACAGATTCAGATAATTATAATACAAGGCAGAATATGACAAGTTCCATAAGAAAGGGCAGAATACGGAAGAGAAGATGACAGAGAACCAAGCTGTTGAGCTGAATGGGCTCAAGTACCAAAAGGAATGATATGGAGAGATGCCATAAAGCAGGGCTGGGGTGAAGTCTAGGGATAGGAAAGTAAGAGGTCCATATAGACTGCAATTACATTCCATCTGACTGCTTCTGTGTGAGTCATCACTCATTCAATGTATCTGGGTTTGGGGATTTGGGGGGGGTTGGTACTTAAAGGGCATCTAGTCCCTACCCTTCATAGCTGAGGATACTGGGGTCTAGAGAGAGAAATTGTGTGGCTCAAGGTCTATAACTGCATCTTCTAATCTCAAGTCCAACACTCTTTACATTATACCCCAAAGTGTGGGAAGGGGAGTGTCCTGCAGTTTTGCAGGTATCTATAATCTCTATGCTTCTCTAAGATTTCTTTTAGCTCTGAAAAACAGATGTGACAGGCAGGGGGGCTATGGAGCCAGCAACTTAACTCTTTAGAAAGCAGTAGTAATTCTCTCCTTTTCACTCCCTGGTGGAACCAGAGCTTCCCCAACTTCTCACACAGACAATGCTGGCTTCCTCACCTCATTTGCAGTGTGGTAAGGGGAGGGGCTTGTCCTGTGGCTTCCCCTTCAGTGAAGGCAGGAGGTGGTGTTCTTCTACTTTGTCATGGTGAGACTGAGCCGGAAGTCCTATGCTCGGCTTTGGGACTGCATTTCCCACAGAGTTGCAGTTCTGTCCAACTGACCCACACAATTCCTCCCGACCCCTCAGTTCAGTTTTGCCTGTGTTTGTGTGCACATCTGCGTACATATGCGTACATACATACATACAGGGGTCTGGTGCGGTATGTCACAATGTTTCTGTTGACTCTGACCCTAAACTTAAGAGATATGATATCTTCTTCCCTGGATGGAGCTCCTGGATTCATGGGTCCAGGGATAGCTTATCTGTAATCATCTGGTTCACTTTTCAGGTAAACCTTCCTATCTTAGAAATTCATCCACCAAGTTATTGCTGGAGATTTAAAAAAGAAAAAATGATCACTCCTTATGTTGAATACTCCACTACAGAATTATTGAAGCCTTTTCACATACATTATTTCCCTGTTTTACCCTGTACCCATTTTCCAGCCTGATGAAGTAGGTAAAGTGGATTAATTTCTGGGTCTCGATTTCCTAATTTTTAAAATGGTGGCGTTGGTGGAAGTGGTGGTGTGTATGTGAGTGTTGGTGGTGGGGAGGGGGGAATGCTATAACTTCTAAGGTCTCTTCCAGCTCCAAAGCTCTGATTTTTTTGAACCCCATTTTACAGTTGAGGAAAATGGGACCCAGGCCCCACAGTCACTTCAGAGCAGAGCTTGGATACAAGCATCCTACCACAACACAGTGGTCTGTGCTTTATAATATTCAACTCAGCTGTGCCCTTCCCCTGTGTATTTATTTTGTTTCATTGTACTATGTACTGTGTATATGTATAGTACATATGTACTGTATTTTCATATGATGCATATGTACTATGTACATGTATAGTATATATGTACTGTATTTTTACATTGTAGTTGTATGGATGCCTGTCCTCTCTCCTTGGCAAAAGCTGAAGACAACACCCGGCCACAGCACCCTGGCATTTTGTCCCTCTTTGATGTGCTCATCCCTTCAAATGGTTTGAATTGAAACCCTACTCTAGAAAGCCCTGAATATTCTTATCTCTGCTGTTTCTACCCTCCCCTGTCCACTGTGTTCCTACTACCTTGGGATGGATTCTCACCAGAGGTGAATATACCAGGGTCCCAGGGCTCCATTGAGAAGCCTATTCTAGAAGCAGGAAGAGAAGGAAGAAGAGCTAGGACTTGGTGAACTGCATGTGAGAATTTTATTTTAAAGTCCTCTCAGCAAACTTGGAATCATACGATACCTTTCCCTGCTCACCAATTTAGAGG
Organism: Bettongia penicillata ogilbyi; assembly: GCA_023548195.1. NCBI lineage: Eukaryota > Metazoa > Chordata > Mammalia > Diprotodontia > Potoroidae > Bettongia > Bettongia penicillata. The sequence continues at coordinate 11,075,154 of JAJHZJ010000177.1, forward strand.
TGCCCCTAGTTTCTAGGCATTTTTAAGGTTGCTTCTAGCTCAAAAAATGGACATGACAAAGGTAGGGGGAAATGGGAATCCAGCAACTTAACTTTAGAAAGGGATAGTGATTCTCTCTTTCACTACCCCCAGTGGAAATGGAGTTTCCCCAACTTCCCTCCAGGGCAAGATGGTATGGGGATAGAATTGGAATTAGAGTCAGAAAGATTTTGAGTTTGGATCCTGCCTCATATACTTGTTTTCCCAGCCTCAGTTTCCTTATGGGTAAAATAAGGATAAAAATATTGCCTATCTCACAGGGTTATTGGAGGATCACATGAGATGAAAATCTCATTTGGGTAAATGGATGCATCTTGTTTTGGTGCCTGGATGCATCATTTGCATGGCTAGCAAAATAATCCTTAAATCTCTCTATAGATATTAGCTCTATGTTAGGTACTACTACCATCTTCCCTACGACTGGGAATTCAAGAGAGATCAGTTAAATAATCATTAAAATTGAGTTGAGTGCCAGTCAGGACCAAGGGCAGAATCTTGGTTTGGGTTTTTTCTTCTAAGTCAGTCTCAATGTAAAGAAGCTCTCAGATGTCAGTTGGGAAGTTCCACTGATTTTGCCTGCAAATACAAGCTGATGCAGTTATTGTGCAAAAGCAGTTGAATTTCCCTCATGCTTTGTTTCTCTCCCCTTCCCCCCACCATACTTTGCAATACTGAATGTTGGGCGTTGTGCCTTATGCTACTTCCCCCTTTTTTCACTTCATAATAATGCACCAAGAAATTCACAGGAAGTGATGTCTCCAGTAACATCTCTGATGACCTCTCGGGCATGCTCGGTGGACAGTCTCAACTTTTGGGGGTGGTGGATCTTTCCACTCACCACTGTACCCCTTCACCAGTCCATTTGTGTGGCTGCCAAAATTATCTTCCCAAGACGAGTGTCTGCCCTGTCACTCTTCTGCGCAGAGCCCCCTGTTAAATAAAGTGAGCCCCTACTCTTGGTTTTTAAGGTCCCCCCATAATCTGGTTTCACTATTTTTCCATCCCTGTTCCTTTATTCTGCTTCATATACATGCTATGATCCAGTTCTCTGTTTTCTTCTCTGACCGCTGATTTTCACGGTCCATTCTCTGTGCTTGAAACTTACCCTTTCTTCATCTGTGCCTGTTGAAAACCATTTTGTCCCTCGACTCCTTCCTCCTCCATAAAATCTTCCCCAATCCTCTCCCTCCCCAGATTTTTCTAGAGAACTTTGCCATGCTGCATCACTGCTTTGTCCCAATAATCACACTCTACTGTAAGTCATCCTCTGTACTGGTCATTCCCCCAGCAAATAGTAAACTCCCTGAGGGAAGAGAGTGTGTCATTTTCCAAGTTTGTATCCCCAAGTGGAGCACCAGGCCTTGGACAATGGCAGGTACTTAATAAGTTTTCTGTTAAGCTGAACTGAGTCTTCTGATCACTTGTGCTGTGACAGATCCTGCCTCTTATGTGGCAGCATTAGCTGCCGCATGGAATTTGGGCTGAGTTATCACCACATGTGAATATACCAGGGTCCCAATACTCCATTGACGAGGACTGTTCTAGAACCAGGCAGGCTGCCTGAGAAGGAAGGGCAGCTGTGGCTTGGTGGACTGCATGTGAGAACTTTATTTTTATTTTAGAGTCCTCTTAGCAAACAGGGATTCACATCCTTGTGCAACATTTGTATTGGAGAGCAGCCTCTGAACACAGCCAAATTCAGCTCTCTTAACCTAGGGAAGGTAAAGCCTTGCAGTTAGAGCTTCAGCTAAGCCAGGCCTTATATAATCTGATGGAGCTTGTGCCTAGGGAGAGTGGGGAATGCGTTAGATGATTGGATTAGCTTTTCAGCTGGGTAGAACAGCCTCCCACACTGTGTCCTGGTGCTCTGCATTGGCCATTGGAGACAGTGAAATTTGGGAAGGTCTGCATTAAACTGCATTTTCCAAATGTTGTTTTCTAACCACCAGTTATTTTGTGGTGGTGGGAAGTTTCAACTTTATCTTCTTCAGAAAAAGCAGTAATGCAAGTGCTTTGGAAAGTATAACACAGCTAGGTGGCTAAGTGGAGCCTTTGTGCAAGCCACTTGTTTGCCTCAGTTTCCTCAGTTGTAAAATGAGGGTATTAACAGCACCTACTTTTCAGGGTTATGTGTAAATTAAATGAGATGGTATTTGTAAAATGCTTAGCACAGTATGTTTTTATTACTATCATTACTGTGTTGTGTTATAAGTTGTTGCGGTGTGAGAAAACGCATTGTGAATAACTGATGATCCAGGGACATTCAGAGTTCCCCCTTTCTTTTTTATTTTCAAGACCTTAGTCTCTGAAGGTCAAGTTAAACTTCTCTTCCATCTGACCCAGCCCAACCCTATAAGAAACCTCTGGTGAATCTCTTCTGTGAACTGTCAGCCAGTCACTAAGCAGCAATTAGGTGCCTACTGTATTCCAGTACTGTGCTAAGCAGAAGGTGGTCTCTGCTTTCTCAGAGTCCACAGCCTAACTGCTCAGCCAGACAAAATGGAGGGATTTGCACCCAGCCCCATCTCTCCTGAATCTAATATGTTCCCTTTTCCAGGCTCCTTTTCTCTTCCATTATGTGCTGAGATGGATACTGGAGGATGCTTTGAGTTATCATTATGTTTTTGGAGGATATGTTCCTTTCTTTTTTGGTTACAAGAATATAAGTATCTTGCAGACAAGGACTGAATCTTTTCAGGCCCTCCAATCATAAGTGGCTCTGCCATTGATAGATTGTGTTCCCCTAAACAGTCACTTTGCTACTTCCCAGAGCCCAGATTTCCTCCTTTGTTAAAGGCAGGTAATACCTGCCCCCTTACCTCTGAGAAATGTGAAGAATCAGTCAGATGAGAGATGCGAAATAGCAAAAATAATAACAAGAACAATAATAGTTAGCATTGAATTTTTCATATATTATCTCGTTAGATCCTCAAAATCCTAGAAGTAGGTGCTGTTATCCCCATTTTACAGATAAGGAAACTGAGGGTGAAAGACGTTGCCCTAAGTCACACATCTTCAAAATATCCAAGACAGGATTCGATCTCCAGTCTTCCTGATTCCAAGTCCAGCACTCTTCTCACTGGGCTGAACTGTAAAGCATGGTACATGTAGAATAAACATTCACATTGCTATGGCACTTAAAGGTTTTTAAAATATTTTCTGGACAGTTTTGTGAGGCAAGTAGTGGGATGTTATTTTTCTCATTTTACAGATATAGAAAATATACCTCAGAGCTAGTAAGTCATGGAAATGTGACCTGGACTCAAGTCTAGTCAGACAGTCCACAGGCATTTAGTAAACACTGTCTCAGGTACTATCAAAATGAGAGACAGTAGAGACTGTAGATGACTCCGACTGGCACCTTGGCTGCTGCGTAACCTTGCGCAGTCTTTCTGGGTCTTAATATCCTCCTTGGCCTAGAAAAGGTATTCTTAACTTGAAGTCCATGGAGAGATTTCAGGGAGACTGTGGACTCAGATGAGGGGGAAAATTACATCGTGTGTGTGTGTGTGTGTGTGTGTGTGTGTGTGTGTGTGTGTGTGTGTGTCTTTAACTAACCTCTTACTGAAATTTAGCATTTCCTCTAGTTCTGAATAGGGCAGCTAGGTGGTGCAGTGATGAGAGTGCCAGACCTAGAGTCCAAAGGACTCGTCTTCCTGAGTTCAAATCTGGTCTCAGACATTTGACTAGCTATATGACTGTGGGCAATTCGTTTAATTCTGTTTGCTTCCATTTCCTCATCTGTAAAATTAAAATGAGCTGGAGAAGGAAATGGCAAACAAGAGACAGACATAACTGAAGTGACTGAACAGCCACCAATTATGAATGTAGGTAATAAACATTATTCTGAGATATCTCCAGACTTCACCAGACCCCTGACCTGGATAATCATTAGGATCTCTCTTACCTCTGCAGCCTTTGGCTTTATTATTACATGTCAACAGGCATTTATTAAGGACCTACTGTGTGCCTGCCTACACAGCGCCTGAACTGTGCTAAGCACCGAAGCAACAAAGAAAAGCAAAAATTGTGCCTGTTCTCAAGAAGCCCACAGTCTAATTAGAGAGACAACATGGGAATTTTATAGGAAATAAATCATTCAGAAATATTACAAGAGGCTTGTAGTGGAAACTGTGCTGGGCTTGTGAGTCAAAGAGAAACTGTTTTAGGGCCACCTCAGCTAGGTCATTTGCTCTATAACAATGGGAAAGTAATTTCCTCTCTGAGCCTCAGTTTTACCATATATAAAATGAGAGGATTTGGCATCTTTCAGTTCTAAAATTCCATTTTTACTCACTACTGAATTTAATTCAGACCCCTACTATATATCACATGACTTTAAGGAAGTAGGCAGTCTAATAATGACAGAAGGCCACCTTGCCTTTGCTGGTTATAGAGTTTGGAGCATCCCCACCCTGAACCCTTGTAACTTCAGTTTTTTCAGAAGGGTGTTGTCAGGAGTCAGAGTTTTATTTCCAGCTGTTTAGGATCAGCAGCTGCTTTGGCAAGGAAGGATAGGCTTCTTGTGTGTCTCTTTGCCAGATCTATTCATTCCATAGATATTTATTTATGAAGCACATAATGTCTACAGGATCTTGCCACACATTAGAACTAAAGGGGATGTGGCGAAACATAAGGTAGAACCCTTTACTATTAAGGAGTTCATGAGCCTATTTAGAGATGCAATGGCATGCAAAGTTAAATTTTTTTTTAAAAGGTAAGATACATTATTCTGTGTCAAATGGTCCATATGGATTGTCGGAGCTTTAGAGAAAGGAAATCTCAGTGATTATGGGCTGGGACATGGTCAGAGAAGGCTTCCTGGAGGGCTTGAACTGATTCTTGAAGGCTGTATGGCTGGACTCAAAGACTGACTAGCTGTGTGATCTTGTACAGTTAACTCTCTGCACCTCAGATTCCATATCTACAAAATGAGGGAACTGGCCCAAGTGACCTCTAAATTCCCTTCTACACCTAACAATCTGTAGTTCTAGATTTTTAAAAAATTCCCCTTGTTTCATCTTTTTGTTCAGGTTCTGGCATGTCACACAGTAGGTACTTAATTTTTCTTGAATGGTGGATGTGTATTGATACTATCCAGTGTGTGAATAGAATGTTATCCCTTCTATTTAGAGGTGTTACTACTGATGGATGCGGGTGTGTCTCAAAGAATTCGTAAATAACAAAAAGCTTTGCCGCGTTAAGTACTTGTGAGAACACGTTCATTTGTCTGATAACTGGAGCTGCGATTGCTGAAGTCTATCACTGTGTGTCTCAGGAGCCAAATGATACCTTGCCTCGTAAATAGGGTCTACCCTGTCTGTTTATTCCTTACCAGGTTGTGCTGTAGGCTGCCTCCTTTTCCCTGGTTTGCTTCATGCTTTCTTTATCCCTTCCCTGCTGTTGCCTCCTCTCAGCTCGCCATCTAGCACCCCAATGGATTCAGCTTTCTCTTTCTTCATCTAGAATCTGGGAGGTGGGAGAGCTGGGGTGGGGGTGGGGTTGGGGGTAAAGAACAACAATCACATTGAAGTCAAAGCCCTTGTGAGGTGGCTTCTGCAGAAAAACCCTGCATTCCTTAGGGAAATAAGAGAGCAGATGTGGTCATGCACTTTGGGGGGCAGCATTGACAAGAGAGGAGGGAGGTAAGAGCAAGAAATGCTTACTTGAGGAAAGAAGCCTTGGATGCCAGGAAATAGAGGAAGGAAGTCTCCATGGAGAGCTGATTTGGAAAGAGCCAGCTCAACAGAGGATCTATCGTTCGGGGACCGAGAAAACGGAATCAGGTGGAGAGATGGAAAGCTGGACCCGTAAGGGTCAGAAAGCCGTGGAGGCACTGAGGAGACTGTCAGGAATAGGGGCTAGCTTTGAGGGAGACCTGGAAGCCTGCAGGTGTAAGGAAAGGCTGAGAGCTGGGCAGACGACCGAGGGCTGCGCAAGTTGCCTTCATGTCCAGGATAGAAAGGACCGAGCCTGGGAGCAGTAAGTTACTTGTCATGCAGGTCACACCTCCTGTTCCCTCTCCTAAACAAAGGAGAGCAAATGCTCTGTGTGTTTCTATATGTGTCTGTGTGTGTCTCCCTGGAATTTAACTGCCTTGAGGATCACCAAGCTCCCAAACCTGTGGGAGGATTTTAACCTATTTGAGAAATGAGAGGGATACTCTCAAGGTTTGTTTGTTCATTTTAAATGAAATCAGTGCACCCAGCCTCTCTCCATTGTACGGCCACGTGTGCTGTGAGTACATGGAACTGCTGAGAGGACTCTATCTAGTCAAACCGGGCGGTCCCTCCTTTCCTTTCCAACATTGGTGTGAGTCCTTCTGTGTCAGGCTCATGTTTTTGAGCTGGAAATGAGCTGGGAGTGAGGGTTGAACAATTGCCTCGCCTTTTCCTACAGGGCGGGTTGGGGAGAGGGAGGGAGGGGTGCTTCCTTTTCATGTTTCATGATGTGTCTTCTAAACCTAACCCATCGTTGTGTGTATGTAAGGTTGGAGTCTCTTTGTTTTTTCTTTTTTGAAGGGGGGTAGGGGGTGTGCTGCAGTGAGATGTAACTTTTTTGCCTCTAGTCTGTCCATTCTAATGGTTTAATAGCAGTTGGTGGGGAAAAGAGCATAGTAGAACGAGCTTTGGCTTTTGGAAGACAGAAAACCTTGGTTCAAGTTTGGGCTCCTAACAATTACTAGCTGTGTGACCATGGGCAGATCACTTAACTCCTGTGAGCCTCAGTCCTCCTGTCAAATAAGGAAAATAATGCCTTCACTTCCCTGCCTTACAGGTTTTTGTTGTTTTTTTTTTTTGTAAGCGACATACCACAACTTTAAAATACTATGGAAAATTTGAATTGTCATCACTATTATGATTTATTAGGGTGTTTTGGTCAGTCTGGATTCCTTTGGCTGTTATAGGTTTTCTTTCACATAAGAAAGGTAGCGTTTCAGACCAGTCCTCTGTCAGAGGGCTGTGACTGAGGGACAGGTGCTGATTAATTCTGCATCCTTCCCCGCTTTTAACCTAGTAAGTAATTCTGATTCTAACTTCCAGGGAAAGAAAGAGGGGCCTTTTGTGCCACATCAGGCAGATGAAATTGGTTCTCAGGGAAAGAGCCCTGCTCCTGCTGTCCCCTGAAGCTTATCCAGGATCAAAGGCTGGCTCCATGATTCTTAGTTAAACAGCTGTAATTGACGCAAACAGCCATAGTGGGGTGTGCTTTGCTGTGATGGATCTTGGGTAGGGAGCAGAGAGGAGAAAAGTGCTGTCCAGTGAATTTTATCTCACATGCACCTCCTACAGGTATCCTTCCTAGAGAGAGCAGCCAGCATTCTCCTGTTGAATTGGAATGATTTTCTAAATTGGCAAGAAATCCTCTACTTTGTGCAAAATCTGATTTCTTCTTATCATACGTCCCTAGAGTATGGCTGTTAGCTGGAAGATAGTTGCATTATCATTTCATGTATATTTCCCCCACTTTTCTGTTGCAGACCTTATATAGTCCTTTATTTGCACTGCTCTAATGCATTTCTCTTGTAATTTATCTGTGTGCTTACTACCTTGCTAGGTACAATGTGGACAGAATCTTAGTATGTATCTAACAGTGTATCTTTCCAGGGACTGGCACACAATAAGTCTTGCTATTTGGTGATGGGAAATGAAGTAAACTGAGTGAGCATTAGACTTGAAGTCAAAAGATTTGGCTTTGAGTTTGAGTGCTAGCCACTAAAAAAATTGTCCAACCCATAGGTATGTCCCCTTCCCTCTGAAACTCAGTTTCTACATCTGTAAAGAGGAGGAGAGCATCATAGATTTAGAGCTAGAAGGGTCATGTCATTCATCCCTTGTGTTTCATAGATAAAGAAATTGAGGGCCAGAGATTAAATTATTTGAGAGGATCCGTCAAGGATTCAGAAACCACTGTTGCTTTTCTTTTCATTTGAATGTGAGCTCGTTGGGACCAGGGACCTGTTTTTATGTTTCTTTTTAATCCCCATCTTTTAGCAAGATGCTTGGCACATAGGAGGCCATTCATAAATGCCTGTTGATTCTCATAGTTAATAAACGACAGTCAGGATTTGAACTCAGGTCTTCTGATTCTAAATCCACCATCATTTCCAATGTGCCTTGCTGCTCACTTACCTCCCAGTGTTGCTATAAAGAAAGTGCTTTGTAAAGCAATACACACACACACACACACACACACACACACACACACACACACACACATGCTAATATAGGATCACAGGATTTAAAATTGAAAGGAGGCTTTAAAATAGTTTAGTCTCTGAATGAATCTAGGCAGATAATTTAATCTCAGCATCCCTGGTAGTTCTCTAAGACTATAAATTGCAGATGAGGTGCTTGCATTGGTTGAGGATGGTTGTTCACAGGGAGTTTCCTGTACCAATAAAATCACTAGCCTGACACCCCCCCCAAAAAAAAAAAATAGTCCAACTCCTTATTGTACAGAAGAAGAAACCAAGAGAGAAGTGATTTGTCCCGTGTACCCAGGCGGCTGGAGTTGTTCCTTTGATTCGAAATCTTTTATTTCATTCTGCTTCTTCATTGAGATGGTCACCTAAAATGATCATGAGTGCATCCTCTTGACCACTAGAGTACAAGGGACCCTGATACATTAAGCAAACCAGAAATGTAAGAGTAATACAAAAAGTTGATCCTTTCATATTTTGTTGAATTGGGATAGATGTAGAAGATGGAGGAAATAAAGATGTTTTTAATAAAGTTTGTGCCGTTAAACTTTAGATTGGTCATATCCGTCTAGCTTGTATTAAGGGCATAAAATCTGAATATCCACAAAGCCATTTTAAAAACAGACAATTTTTTAAAAAATCCCTGGGGATTTTCTGAAAAGCTACCATGTTACATACTTCCTGGAATCTTTGAGACACTGATGTATCTTACTTGTTATTTCCAGAATTCGATTTTTTTCTCCTTGTTTTTTTCTCAAAGTAATTGTCCAAGTCCCAAACCCAGTTCATCCTTTTCCATTATTTTCAGCTTGATGGCTTCAGAGGAGCAGCACTGGCCTGTGCCAATGAAGGCCATTGGAGCTCAGAACCTCTTGACAATGCCTGGGGGAGTGGTCAAGTCCGGATACCTTCACAAAAAAGGTGGTACCCAGCTGCAGTTGCTAAAATGTAAGTCCTATCACTTATTTTCCCTTTTTGTCTCCTGAAGCCCCTACCCATCCAACCACCCACCCTTTCCCACAATGGGCCTCACCATCAGAGTAATCTAGAGATATTCATGGAGCCAACATGATATAGCCAAGAGAACATAGGACTCAGAGTTGGAAGGTTTTGCATTCTAGCTTAGACTCAATTGCTGTTGCTAAGCTGTGGGATGCTAGGTAGCTCACTCGTCACCATCTCAAATCACGCATACTGAAATGCTGGCGCTAATGCTCCTTCTCCCTACCTCAAGATACTGCTTGAGAGGGTCAATGAGACTGTGGTTGTGAAAGTACTTTGAAGAGTGGTAAATGCTTTATAAACATAAAGTGTCTATTGTATTGAAGAAAGAACACATTAATACTGTACTCTGCATTACAGGCACAAACCTGTCAGAAACCATCCTAGTTAATTTATTGTTATTCTTATCCAAGCATTTTTCTAGCTTAGTGGGAGAGATATTCAAACTGGCAGAGTCCCTTCTTGCTGGAAACATCTCTCCAGCACCACACGTTTTTGAAATATCATTTACAGGAATTTTGAACAAAGGAAATTTCCCATTACAGTAAAACACAGTGAAACAGTTTAGGGTCAGGTAAAAATTCATATAGAGCAGGAAAATAGTTAACCTTTGAGGGGACATTGTTGGAGTCATTTTCTTAAAGCCCTCTATGGTCCCTCTATGATCGCTCTTCTCCAGGGCCCTATTAGAATTACAGAATATAAGAGAATTAGAGAATCTTATCATTCTATTTTGAATGTCCTGCACAAGCACACTGGGACAATGGTGTTTTTGTTTTGCAGAAATCCATAAATAACACTTGTCTTATGGCTATCAGTTAGCTTGTGACCCTTTATTTAGACAAGAAATCAGACAAGACTGAGGTGTGAATCTTAACTCCTTATACTTACTAGCAACAAACTACAAATAAATAAGTTAATCTTTCTGAACCTCAGTTTCCTCATCTGTAAAATGGAGGAAGTAATACATTAGTACAACGTCCAAGGGTAGTTTTGAGGAGCAAATGAGCCTTCCCAGGTAAAGTGTTTTGCAGGCCTATAGCAGTATAGAAATGTCAGGTGGAGGCAAGGGCAAAGGGGGTTTTGGGAAAATCAGTTTTTTTAAAATCAGCAAAATATATTAAAATATACTTTTCCTTTCTTTATCTCTAGGGCCATTGCGGTTTGTGATTATCCACAAGAGATGTATTTATTACTTCAAGAGCAGCACATCAGCATCTCCCCAGGGGGCCTTCTCCCTGAGTGGCTATAATCGGTGAGTTGACTTGGTACCTGCAGGTAAGCAGGCATTCTTGGCCCCACCCCCGTTTTCTGTGAAATCTAACAAAATTATCCAACACCATGTCCCACTGAGTTGTTCCCATGTGTTCTCAGTCAGTTATTTTGATCACTTTTATTGGCCTATATAGCACCTTCTTGGAGATCAGTACCCCCTTCCTATCCCATCGCCCAACCCCTCAACCCAGTGACAATGGGTATGGGAAAAGGATTATTATCCCTGAGTCACAGGCAAAAGAATTGGCTGATGCTAAAGAGAGGATCGATAGCTCAGCCAAGGCTAGAACTGACAGTCACCAGAATGCAGTCTTGTCCTGAAGTGTTTTGCATGTTATATTATAACATGCTATATTATTAACAACAACTATTATTTAATTATTACTATAATTTTTGCCATTTTACTGGCACTCAAAGAGCTTAAGTGATTTGCTTAGGGTTGCACCATTCGAATGTCAGTACCTTATTATGGAACATTCATTTAGCAAGCATATACCAAGCACCCATGGGACAGGTCTTGTAGAACATGGTAGAATGATAAGCTGGAGATATTCTCTTCTCTAGAGCACTTAAGAATCCATAGAGGGGCCAGGGAGAGGGAACAGATCAGACTGGGATAGAGATACCTAAAGTAGAGAGCAGGGCGTGATAAGTACAGAGAGGTAAGAGTGTCAGGTATGGTGCTAAAATACACGAGCCCCTTAACTGGTCAGTGAAAGACCACAGCATTTACAGCTCTCAGAGTCACAATACCAATCAGTTCTTGTTTGCCTTTCTCATTTCTTCTAAACAACCCCACATCCTGGTTGCTTGACAAGCTCTTCTAAGAAGGTGAGCTGAGTCATTTGAACTTGTGAAGTGCTCAGACCCACCTCTAGGTAGCTGAGCCCAGCAGGGAGACCACACTGGCCCTCTCCCTTCAGAGGCTTTGCAAGATCCAGCAACAGGCTGTTAGCAAAAACTGAAGCCATTTGTGCACCTAGCAGGCCCTTAAATGTCACTGAGCTTCATGTGGCAATGTATTCATTCATTTCAACAAATATTAATCCTCAGCTGTATTCAGAGTGCTGGGATCTGAGGAAATTGCAAACTTTAAATGAGACAATGTTTCTGCCTTCTTGGAACTCAGCCTGACTGTGGAGATAAAACACTAACATGAATAATTATGATATTGGGAGATAGTTACATATAATATTGCATCTGTGAAAAAGCTGTCGTGTGGAAGAAGGATTGTAATGGTTGGGTTTGGCCCCAGGACATGGAACTGGGTTGAAGTTACAAAGACATATTTTGTCTTGATATAAAGGGAAACTTCATAAAGGGCTCAGAAAGTAGTAGATTGCCCACTACCAGAGGTCTGAAAGAGTTAGGTGATCCTTTGTAAGAGATGTTATAAAAAGAGTTCCTGTTTAGGCTTAGGTTGAAGCAGATGGCCTCTGAGGTCCTTCCTACTTCTGAGATTCTGGTCTGAGGTGTCAGATTGTCATTGGCCAGGGGAATTTGACAAAGTTTTGTTATAGGAGCATGATAGAAAGAGACCTGACTCATTCACAGCTCAGAGAAGCTAGACAATCTAACAAAAGTCACACAGCATGGCATTGACAGAGCTGGGACTAGAACTCAGGTCTGTTGCTGTCCAGACCGAGGTTCCTTCCATTCCATCATATTGCTACACCTCCTTGATATTGTACTACTTGTCCCCCAGGGTAATGCGAGCCGCTGAAGAAACAACATCAAACAATGTCTTTCCCTTCAAGATTGTTCATATCAGCAAGAAACACCGGACCTGGTTCTTTTCAGCCTCCTCTGAAGATGAAAGAAAGGTAACTTGCAAGTAGTAGCTCAGATAGTAATGTCTGCCTGGTCAAAAGACAGCTCGTAATCTGGAGAAGGGGAGACTTAAACTAAATCAATTCTAACATACTATGCCCTATGAACCTACAAAGGTCAAAGCAGTGTAGCAGCGCTCTGCATGGTCTGCTTCCAGTCTACTCCTGCAGTCTGGATTTAGTATTTAATCCATATTTATAACAAGAAGGTCAAGTGTGGTTTGTTTTCCCCTTCTTTCAGAGTTGGATGGCCCTTCTGAGGAAAGAAATAGGCCACTACCATGAGAAGAAAGAGCCATCATTAGATTTCAGGTATGTAGCTGCTCACTGACTGTTTGGGGGGGTTTGGTCACATTTCTTCCAAAATGGAACTTGTGGAAGCACTCCTAAGTGAAGCCACGTTTTGCCGTCTTTATATTTGTTGATTTCGCACACATTCAGAGACGCCCCATTGCATAGAAAAGAAAATTGAGACTTCTCTTCCTGGCACAGTGTGACTCAGCCTGCTTTTTCAGCCTTATCTCACATTATTTCCCTTCACACGCTCCATGTTCCAGACAAACTAGGTTTTGCAGTGTGAGACTTGAATGGACTCAGAAAGACCTGAGTTTCAATCTTGCCTCTGGAGACTAGCTATGTCACCCAGGACAAGTCACTTAACCTAAAAAAGTTTATGGCCTCAGTTTCCTTACCTGTTAAATGAAGTTGTTGATCCCTTCAGTGACCATTAAGGTCACTTCCATCTCCAAATCTATGATCCTGTGGACTACTGATTAAAACTCTGTCTGAATTTCATTCTGAGCTTTGATCTCTGTGCATTCACATAAGCCATTTCCCTCCCCTCCTCATCTCCATTTCTGAAGATCCTTCTCCTCCTTCAAGGATTAGGTCAATGGTTACCTTCTGCAGGAAGTCTTCTCTGATTTCCTCTCTAGCTAAAAGTGACCTCTTTTTCCTCAGATCTTCTGAGAATGCTTTTTTTCATCTATCCTATTGCCCCTATTATACTTTGTCTCTAGAGAGATATATCCATTTCAGGAATAGCATTTTTCCACATTTTGTACCAAAAATCAAGTACGTATCATATTTCCTGTAGTAGATGCTAAGCTCTTCCAGGACAACTTTGTATCCCTTGCTCAAAACCAAAGACCTATTTGTAACAGGTGTTTAAAAAATATTTGTTGAGTTGAATTAAAGTAGCACTTGTGAGATCCTGTGCTGGGCTCTGTATGGGAAACAGACACAAGTGAAACATAGCCCAGACACTGTCCTCAGAGGTCTCCCAGTCTAGTGGGGGGAAATGAAGCAGAGACACAAATAATTCTCATACCAAAGAGAGTCTAACATGGGACAGAAGTAGGCATATAAACAACATCCTCTGAGTTTTGAGAAGATAATTTCCATCTTGGGGAGATCCAAGAGTCTTTGTGGAAGAGATGATATTTAGATTAGGTTCCTAACAATGAGATAGATTTCAACAGCTTGACATGGAGAAGATACAAAGCATGGAATGTGATCGTATAAAATTAAGTGATCTCATTTGGCTAAGCTTTATAGAGAAATAGTGTAAGGGGGGCTGCAGACACGATATTGGAACCAAATTTTGAAGGGTTTTGAAGACCAGACTAAGCAGTTTGGGTTTTATTCCCTAAGCCATGGGGATGCATCAAAGGCTTTCGAGCAAGAAAATGGCAGCATGGATAGGGTGATATATTAAGAATATAATACATGAAAGATATCAGCTAGTAAATTAGCTCACAGGATAACACAATCATGGGATTTAGAGCTAAGGATCACTTAATTCAGCCCCTTCATTTTACAGATGGGGAAGCTGGTGGTTGCATGAATTGACGTGCCCAAAGTCACATAAAGCTAGTAAGGGTCAGAATCAGGATTTGGACCCAGATCTTCTGACTTGTAATTCAAGACTCTTTCCTCTAAATTAGCATGCAAGGTGTCTGGGATATCACAGTCCAAAACTTTCCCTGGTCTGGGCTTGTAAACTCCATGGAAGTGGAAACTGGCTTATGGGTGTATGTTAAATCCTTTGTCTTTTCTGCATTTATTACTTAGCGACTCGAGTTCTGACACAGATAGCTTCTATGGCTCTGTGGAACGTCCCATCGATATCAGTTTATCCCCATATCCCACTGACAATGAAGGTGAGTCTTAGCACATTGTGTGCCTTCTCCATCCACCCCCTCCCCCTTTCTCTCCCTTATATGCTCTCTCCTGAATACCCTAAAATCCTCCAGAGCTCAGAGTTCTGGACTCTCACCCTCTTCTCTGGATGTATGTGGATCCTGATGAAAGAAAGTGATCCTATGTCCTCTGGCAATGGAGGACAAAGAAGGAATGGCCAATTCCTATATGTGTCTTCCTTTTCAGCTCTGTGTGTGTGTGTGCACGCTCATTTGTCAACTTTGTTTAGCTAGCATTTTAAAAACTAAATTCTCACTTAAAACCTTGATTTAAGTTCAACAGGCCAACTAGGAATTGACTTGATAAGGTTATTGGCTCCTAGATAAAGTTCATTCTCTGCTCCAGAGAAATGAAGGTTGCCTACCTCTGCACCTTTGCTTAAGGCTGTTCTTTATACCTGGAATGCCCTTTTCTCACCTGCCTACCATCACCTAGTGAACTGTTCCTTGTCTTTTAGGCCTCAGATGAAATACATCCTTCTCTAGGAGCCTTAGGGCCTCAGGAAGTGAGTTCTTCTCCATTAGATCTCATAGCACTTATACTTCTCTTATATTCACTTACCATATTCTAATTTGTATTATATTCATTTGAATTCATGCTGTTTTTCTTTTATTAGACTCTCGAGTTTCTTGACTACAAGGATTATGTCTGTCTTATCTTTGTGTCTTCTGTGGGGGCCTTGCACAGAATTGGTATTGAGTAATTCTTAAAAATTTTATTCCTTTCATGCTTGTGTAAACAGACTATGAACATGACGATGACGATGACTCCTACATGGAGCCAGATACCCCAGAGTCTGTGAAAGTTGAAGGTAGGTATTAACCTGGCTTTTTCTTAAACATCTTAAATGACGTTTCTTCTTGTGAAGCGTGTAGTGAGGATTGTGTGAAGGGTGGAGGGGCAAGACGTGTGAGAACATTAGCATGGTATGTGACTTACGGCATAGCAGAAAAGGTTCAGGGACCTGGGCTTTAGCCCACTTTCTGCCTTCGTGACTTTGGGAAAATTATACTGACCCTGGGCCTTGGTGCGTTCATCTCCAAAACAAGGGTTATGGTGAGATGTCTTGTAAGATGCTATGATCTGCAGACATGTTCCCTCCTTACTCTGGGCTTCAGGTTTCTTCTGTTAACCAAGCAGGGTGGGATAGTGGGTGTCTAAAGTCCATTAAGCTTTTTCCTGATCTTTGTGAGTCTAAGTAGTTTGGTACAAACGTAAAATGGGGATAATAATAGCCCCTCCCTCACAGGGTTGTTAGAGATCAGTAAGATAAAGCACTCAGCAAACCTTAGAGTGCTATAGAAATGTTAACTATCATCATCATCATTATTGGTCTCCAAACTTGCCAGGTTAAGGCTGTTTTATAGAGATTCATAGATAGAGATTCATGCACATGTATGTATATATCTGTCTGTGTTCCTCCAGCCAAACTATCCCCCAGATACACCCAGTCCTCTCATGTCAATCTTTGCTCATTTTGTCCCTTATGCCTGAAATTTCTCCCCTTGCTTTTTCACTTTTTTAATTCCTACTCATCATCTGAACTAGAGCTCAATTCAAATGCCACCACCTCTGGGAAGCCTTCCGTGATACATTGTCCCTACCTTGTATCTGTCTCCTTAGATCTCTTAGCAGCTCTTTGTTTTGGACCACTAATTAACGTACCTAGATATTGTTGCATATCATAGTTATCCATGTGTCTTGTCAGCTCTGCTAGACTTTAAGCCCCATGAGAATAGATTGTATCTTGACCATATCTTATGTAAACTTTGTATCTCCTTCGAGAGGGGTTTAAATTTGCTGAATTTCTAGAATCATAGATTTCACTTTGGAAAGAACCTTGTAGATCAGTCACCCAGGTAGTAAAAGGCAGGGCTGTGATTCAAACGTCGTCTTCCGAATTCTAAAGCCTTTTTACTATATCACTTGGAGTAACCCAAGCACTTACATTCTTTCAAAGGATGTTTGCTTCTTACTTTGCAGATATCATGATTCACCCGCCAACTTATCCCCCACCTCCTATCCCCACTCCAAGAAAACCAGCCTACTCAGAAACACAGCGATCACACTCCTTTTCCAGCAAGAGTGCCACACCTCTCCATCCTCCCCCACCTCCCAAAAGAGGCCTGCCGGAAATCAATCCTGACGACCTGAAAAGAGAAGTGATCTCTTCTTGGAGGCCAGAGCCTAATCTGAAAGTGTCCTCTCCCAGTAGGAGACAGAGTGATCCACCCCTGGGAAATCTACCTCCTATGCCCAACTTCAGAAAACCAGCTTCTCCCGAGGTGGTGTCTGTCAGTCATCTTGTGAACACCTCCAAAAGCTGTGACAAGTTGAAATCTATCCACCTGTCTCCTCGAGGATCACTTCAAGGATCGCCTCTGGCTGAGCCCCCTCCAATCCCAGCCAACAAACCCAAACTGATAAAGGTGGGAGAGTTACAGCCTATAAAAGAAGCTATCAAACCCGGACTGTTTGTGCCCCCTGTGATGCCCAAACCACCAGCCTTGGCACCTAAACATCCTGTGCTAGGGCCACCAGCCTTGGCACCTAAACACCCCATGGTGTCTGAACTGAAGCCCAGAACTGAAAAACCTTCACTTCCCCAACTCCAGTAAGTCTGAGCCCCCTCTGAACTGAAGAGTTAGCCCTTCGCTGGAAACTGTTGCCTTTTAGTCCAAACTGGAGAGGTGTAGTCTTTTCAGGCACATGGTCTGATGTTTACAATGTGAAGTCCTTTTCTGGCCTTCATTAATTCTCTTATCAAACTGTTGGGGATGGGAGGAAGAGTATACCATGATTAACCTAAATTTTATGAATCTTTAGCGTTTATGGATATAATTAGGTCTTTCTGAAAGAATTAGTATTTTCATTTCTAATCGGAAAAATTTGAAAGAGGCTAACATTTGGTATCTGGAAGCCTATTAGAAACTTTTAGTTATTGAAAATACTATTGTTAATGAATTTAACTAATTTTTAGTTAATGGAACAGATACAAGAAATTATTGTGATCCATAATGATAATACCTTTTGCTTGTATGTAGACATTGTGGTGTGGTGGACTGAAAGCCACTTTTGGCATGACTCTGTGGCCCTGGCCTAAGCCTTCAACAGCCCAGGCAAGTCTCCAGTCAGCAATGGCAGAATAGGCTTTCTTCTGTAATGGGCATTCTCCACATTAATGAAACACAAGTCTGTGCTGAAAACGACTAGACTAAGCCCTGATCATTAGTATGATGTCTTCATTGAATGAATCAGCCTTCCAAAAACAATTACTTTTATTTACCATAAAGAGAGCTTTAGGACTTTCCTGCTTTAGTTAGTAGTCATCCAGAGATATAATAACTCCCCCACAATCCTAGTTTAGTTATTTCTCACATGGAAAGCTCCCCCACCAACAAGAAGTTGGTTGGCGCTCTCATAGCCCCACTGAACTTAGGATAATGAAGACATGAGTTTACATGGGGCTTTATGGCTTACAGATTTCCCCAATAGAGTACAAGTTCTGACAGGTTCCACTTAGCTGAAAAGACATCAGTTATGGATCCAGGAGCATACCTGTCTTGCAGAGATCAGCCTACCTAAATTCAGAGAGATTTGCCATGACTATAGTGGGTAAGTTGTTTATTGCCAAAGCAATACTCCCGATGTTGTAGAAGGGTTAAGATCTGCCTGTGTGGACTGTGGACCCACTCTGATAAAAATCACAGATCTTTGGAGTACAAGATAGGTTTATGATTTGCAAAGTTCTGTCCCCATAGTAATTCCGTGAAGAACATCCGAGCATCCTCATTTTACAGATGAAGAAACTGAGGTTCAAGAAATTAAAGTGACCTGCCCAAGATAACATAGCTAATAAGTAGACAGTCAGTGGAACCCAAGATCACAGACTCACTAAGAATAAGAGCAGTAAGAGACCTTAAAAGACTCTCTTTTTTCAACTCTCTCCCTCATTTGTACCAATGAGGAAACTGACACCCACAGTGGTTAGCATTTGAATTGGGACTCCTAGGGAACCTCATGCAGAATTTCAAAACTAGAAGAAAACTCACCACTGATCTAAGCCTTATTTAAACTCAGATGCTCTTTCCAGCCCACAACACTGCCTTTTCCTGTGTCTATTTGATCCTAAGTAGTTTGACCTCTAGCTGATGTTTTTGTTTTTGTTTCTTTTGTAACCCACCAACTCTGTCTATTAAGATATAGAAGGATTGCTATTTAAATTGGTAGAGGGAGCATAAATGCCTAGTAGAGGAATAGAAGGAGAGAATGGAATCCACAGTCCCTACAACCAAAGCCTATTTTACTTCCTGAAATTGCACCATAATGATTGATAGCTGTCAAAATAGTGTAATCTGATTTCAAGTTTTCAACAGGAAATCTTTTTATTCCCCTTAGTAGTATTAATAATAGGAAGCATTTATATAGTGCTTTAAAGTTTACATAGCCTTTTCCTAATATTACCTCATTTTATTCTCACAACAACCCTGTACAGGAGCTATTATTATCTCCATTTTGTAGATAAGGAAACTGAGGCAGATGGGTTAAAATGACTTAATCAGGGTCACACAGCTAGTGTCTGAACCCAGATTTGAACTTGGGTCTTCATGACTCCATGTTAGGTGTTCTCTCCACTACACCACCTCCTTGGCTCCAAACAGTTTACATTAAATTGTGTTCCAGCACATATTTATAGGAGGAGGAAAATGTTTTCTTTGCAAGCAGCACTGTTGGGAAAGGGACACTTACCTTGGCGTGTCGACTCTAAGTGGTCAATAAATAACACAGGTGCAAGGGACATAATGTGCCATCTCAGAACTCCGTGAAGACTCTTGCTCTAGAAGGTAGTATGGAGGAGAGGAAAGAACACTGGGAGACCTGGGTTCTAGTCCCAAGGCTGCCATGACATTGTAGTGTGATCTTGGCCAGGTTTCCAGATGAGAGGAGGGTTGAATTAGATCATCTCTACAGGCCCTTCCAGCTCTGGCATCTACAACTCGACTTGTTGGGGAAAGTGTTAGCTATGGTAACCAGCAGTGTTCACAGCTGAACTTGTTCTTTCCAGGAGATCCCCACCGGATGGGCAGAGCTTCAGAAGCTTTTCCTTTGAGAAACCCTCACTCCCAACTAAGCTAGATACCAGCTGTGAAGACTCAGATGAAGACTATGAGAAGGTACAGTTTATTCATGGAAGGAAGGGAATGGCGCTCCTCACAGGGAGCTTGGGCCAGGAATGGTACCTGGGTGGGACAGAGTGACATCGAAGGATGATGTTTGAAGGAAGATGCCCAGTTCAGCAAGTTCCATAGACTAATGTGACAGGGGGTTATGTGAGATAAGGCTGGAAAAGTAAAGAATTCCCAGATTAGGGAGAGTCTTGAATGCCAGCCTAAAGAATTTAAACGTTATTCTGTAGACAGTTGGAAGACATTGAAGGTTGTCAAGCAGAATAATAATGCCATCCGAACTGTGTGTTAGATTACTCTTATCTAAAGGGAAATTTTACCATCTCTGTTCATAAAGTGGGTAGAGCAGCAAAGTCTGGAAAATGAGATTTCTAAATAAGTGAAGTACGTGTGTATGTAAACATGGGCGCGCACACGTACGCGTACACACCTGAATTCACTCAACAAACACTTAGGCATCTATTTTGTGCGGGTACTAAGCTACCTGAAGGAGCTATAAAGATGAATCAGACACTTTCCTACCCTAATGGAATTTACACGCTAGTATGAAAAAATAAGACGAGATATAATAAGACAAAATAGAACATCATTGTCTAAAAGAGTTATGAACAAGATGTTATGAAAATCCAAGGAAGGGAGAGATCCAGTTTGGAGTGTGGGAATGGTTCATTAAGAAGTTGATTCCTTAACAGTTAGTGATAAGATAGTACTCCGATGGATGGATGGTGTAGGGAGGGGCAGCCAGAGGAAAACATTTACTATTAAATGGACGAGTCCCAAGTGTTTGAGCATGGGTTTCTGAATTCTATCATTAGTGTACATTCATTCAAGAAAACATTTGGCAAGTAGTTGTTAAGCTTCCATTGTTGCACAAAGCAGAGCATTATGGGAGATATTTTATACATTACTTTCCTCTTCCTTCTAGGTGCCACTGCCTAACTCCATCTTTGTCAACACCACTGAATCCTATGAAGTGGAAAAGTACGCTTAATTCTAATTATTATATTTAAAAGATTTTAATGTGGAATACTTGTCTGTTGGGCAAAAATAAGAAGAATGGGTAGAGTATATAAGGAAACCAATTTGAAGTCAATATATGAAAGAATGTCCAAACAATTAGATTTGTCTGAAAGTGGACATGACTGCCTTGTTGAGTTAGTTCCTCATCACTTCAAGAAGAGGCTGGATATAGTTAGATCATAGATTTAGAGATGAAAGAGACATTTGAGGCCATTTAGCCTGATCTCATTTCACAGTTGAGGGCACTGAGGCTCAGAAAGGTAAATGGAACCTGTTCAAGGTCATTCAGGAGGTAGAACTACAGTTTGAACCCAAAATCCCCTGACTTCAAATCCTACACTCTTTCCACTGTGTTTGGATACCTGGGATAGAAGGGATTCATAAAGACTCAGATCTAGTTTGCACTAAGTGGGCCCATAGGGTCCCTTCCAACTCTGGGATGTTATCATTGTTCTTTTTGGAAAGAAAAACAGATGACAATTCCATAAACTGCTTTTTTTTCCCATGGGAAACCCTAGTGGGAAGCAATTTTGTAGCTGAGATTAGGAAATGGGATGATGCTATTATCATGGAGACCAACTCAACTTTTAAAATAGTATTTGAGATTGTATAGCACAGTCCTGTTAAGTTTCAGACATGTCTGGGTCAAAAAAAAAACCCCAATAATAAAGGTATTAAATACCAAGTGTGGCACTATTTGAAAATGTTATGATGGTATTCAGTAGGGTGGGTTTCCAGTCTGTCCCCTCAGCGTTAGCAATTCAGTGCAAAGAGGCTACATTTGAAACTGTTTGATCAAGTCCTTACCGTTTATATCTTTTATTTTAGCTTGTTTAAAGCCACTGATCCTAGGGGACAGCCGCAAGATGGACTCTACTGTATTAGGAATTCTTCAAAGACAGGAAAGGTAATTTGCCACAGACAAATGTCAATTCAATATATTCATTCATTCAACAAACATTTGTGAAACACATGCCATGTTCAGAGCCCTGTGCCTAGACGTTGGGGGATAAGCAAAGACAAATAAGACACAGTCTGTGTCTCTTCCTGATAGTCTAATAATTTTCACTTTAAGGCTTTTAAAGTGCTTTTTTCACAGTACCTTTGTGAAGGCAGGTAGTGTAGGTTGTCCTCATTTTACCGATGGGGAAACTGAGATTCTTAGAAGGCTAATCTAATAGAAAGGATAATATTGATACATGAGCTTTTCCCCTTAGCTACAGAAAAACAGTTTTCTGTAATTTCCAATGACCCAGCCATCCAGGCTTTAAGGGGGTAAAAAGAAAAATGAGGAACAAAGTTGACAAGGTGTGGTGGGGCAGGGAGTGGAAATCTCAGTCTTTGCCTCTTCTTTCTGCTACCTTAAAGGCTAGAATACAGAATCTCAGAGCTGAAGAGGGACCATATGGACTGTCTCATCCAAACCCTTCCCTTGACAAATAGAAAGACCCCTGAGTACTACTTGTTCCTACTGGCATTTGTACTTAATTTCATAGAAACTTGGTGCCCTTATTTTTTAAATTGAGGATAATACTGGCACTAACTCAAGGGGTGTTTTAAGGAAGGCATTTTGCAAGTTC
The DNA here is from genome assembly GCA_023548195.1 of Bettongia penicillata ogilbyi. Taxonomy (NCBI): domain Eukaryota; kingdom Metazoa; phylum Chordata; class Mammalia; order Diprotodontia; family Potoroidae; genus Bettongia; species Bettongia penicillata. The sequence goes on from JAJHZJ010000177.1 coordinate 11,097,490, forward strand.
TCTACAAGTATCAATTGTTAGTTCTATCCAAGGTCACATAAAATAAGGAAAACAGGCAGCAGAGAACCCACTTTCTCTAATATTTCTCCTGCCCTTTTTCCTGACGTATTCCTCCCACAAACCCCTCCTGGTTGGTCTCTGTAGGACTTACATGAACTGACTTTTTGATGATCCTTTTTTTCCCCCTCATATTCAGGTTTTAGTTGTATGGGATGAAGCCTTTAACAAAGTGAGAAACTACCGTATCTTTGAAAAGGTGAGAGATATTGTTCATAAACCTTGAGATTTCAAGGCTTCTTGTTTTCTGTGACCAAACTTTAAGCAAGAGCTGTTGATCTGGTTGTGCTGGGGATTGGAGAAGAGCTTACAATAGAAATCACTTGTGTTTTGGGTTTCCTCCTTACTGGGCTGTCTCATCTCATTTCCATTATATCCATATAGGTCCAGTAGGTATCCCTGGAATCCCTCCCCATTTTAGAGCTTAAGGAAGCTGAAGCAGAAGGGAGTACTGATCTACCCTAAATCACATGGCTATCAAGCCAAAATAAAATCCTGGGGTCTGGGCTCCCACTAGAACTAAGGAAAGAAGTCCTTGGGATTGATGCTATGGAGTTGACCCTGGGGCAGCTTTTAGAATTGGAGGAGAGAAAGTATGCTGAACTCTCTGCTGTTGTTAACATACTCTTTTCTTCTCCCTTTTTTTCTTTCTCCTTTCCCTTCTTTGTCTCTCTCTTCTTCCATCCTCTTCTCTTTTGGCCCTATAGAGATTTCATACTAGGAAACCTTACTCCCCCGTTTCTATTCCATTTCCTTTTTTTACTCCCTCTTTGTGATATTACTTTCCTCCTTTCCTTGTCTCTTTCCTCTTCCCAACCACCCTTTTCATTCTTTCCTCTCCTTTGTTCCTTGCCAACCATGTTTGTGCCTCAAGTCTGCCAGCTACAGGCAGTGCTTCACCCATAGCTAAAGCTTTTTTGAAAAAGAGCTTTCTCACCCATCCCTAAATTAATGCTTCCCCCAAGGCCTTTGGGTAGATAGGAGGGATAATCTTATGTTGTCTAGGCCAAGAAATAAAGGGGAAGGGAATGTCTTTTGAGTCTAGAAATGAACATTGTCTTTCTTCTTACCCTAGGACTCCAGATTTTACCTCGAGGGAGAGCTTTTGTTTGTGAGCATTGGAAGCCTGGTTGAGCACTATTACACCCATGTTCTACCGGGGCACAAGAGCCTCCTTCTTCAACATCCCTATGGCTACTCAGGTCCCAGGTGACACCTGCCTGACCTAGTAGTTTGGTGCAATAATTGAAGCTGGAGACAGAAGGAGGAAAGAAAGTCTTGGATGGTTGGTCTTGAATTCCATTGACAGCCGCCCACCCAACCTGGGTCCTTGATTTCATCTCTCCTGCATGTTATTCTGAACCTGTGTTACAGCTCTCCTGTATGTCCCTCCCAGAAGCAGTGGATTTGACTCACTTTCCACCTTTCTTCCATTGACTCTTCCTCCTTTTCCCCCAAGAGTGAATACATTCATCATAAATAAGCACATCCTCAACCCTGTTTACCAAGGACTTCTTAAAGGACTTCTTCCCTGGTGTCCAAACTGGAGAGACCAATGACAGTATTGGAAAAGGTCTCTATGGAAATGGGCAGAGGTACTTTTACGGAACAGGGCACAGGATACTGTCCTCTCAAAGAGCTGCTGAGTCAGCTTGAGAAGTCTTAGCAGTAGTTACAAAACTAATGACTTAAGGCAGCCAGGGGTGCAGTGAACAGAGCATAGGGCCTGGGCTTCAAATCCAGCCTCAGACACTTACTAGCTGTGTGACTTTGGGCAAGTCACATCATCAGTTTGCCTCAGTTTCCTCATCTGTAAAATGGGGATAATAATAGCACCTACCTCCCAGGGTTGTTGTGAGGAGCAAAGGTCATAGTAATTGTAAAGCACTTAGCACAGTGCCTGGCACATAATAGGCACTATAAATGCTAGCTGTTATTATTAATGTATTGTTTTAAATTGTATTAAACTCATGTTTCAAGCAAGAAACTTCAAAGTGACCTCACACAGACTCCACTCCTCCCTATCCCTACTGGCCAGGAACGTGCACATGCAACAAAATGAACTGAGAATATGGATGAAAACAAGCCTTCTCCTTCCTATCTGCCAATCATGAGGAACAACGAAAGAAGAGGGGCACATCTGGAGAGGTGGTAGAGATCCTTACTAGGGATGAGCATGGGAATGGACTATTTGAAAAGGAAACTGTTACAGGAAAGGCTTTCTGTCCTGGGCAAGGATTCCATTTGGCACTTCTGATCTCTCTCTGGGCTGGGGTGCAAAATGTTTTTCTGCTCCTCGACCTCTCAATTTCCACCTTGCAAAGTGTCATTGGGAAGCTGCTGTCCATTGCACAAAATCCCAGAGTGAGCCCACCTTTCATCCTAGACTCTTGGGCATGTGTTCATTGGCAGCAAGCCAACCAAAAGACTTGTTCTCATGCAACCCATGAGACATTGACTGTTTTGTTCCAGTTGTGGGTTGATTAAAAACAAATGAGAACTTGGTGCCAAGAGAGGGAGGAAACTCTAAGGCCAAGACATTAGAAGAAGTTTGCATTGCTGCAGATTTTTTTTTTCCTCTGGGGACAATTAACTTGGCATGAAATGTTTGTCCTTTGATATTCCCCCCTGTGCTAACGCTAAACCCTAATTAAAGAGGGACTCTGATGGTAACTAATGAAACAGAATAAAACATTCCAGATTTCACAGGATTGACCAGCCCTATCAGGAATGGGCTCTGCGTCCAAATTGTGAACGGCCGTATTGCATAGGGATAGGAGCTTGCATGTTTCTCTTGCTTTCTGGGTTTCATACACTTCCTATCAATGCTCCCAAGTAACTGAAAAGATGATGTTCAATCGCAAATTTTCAGCATTAGGACCTCAGAGGTCATCAACACATCTAGTCCAGTCCTAAAGCATGACCCCTATCTGTATTTCTACTTCAACTCCAATTCTGATGAGGAACTCATAGCCTTACAAAACATCCCATTTGGTAACTGGGCAGTTCTAATTATTAGGAATGGCTTCTTTCTCTCAAGGTCAATATGACTGCCCCAAGTGGAATTGCCAGGAGGTAGATTTCTACTTAATCTAAGGAAGAACTTCATAATTGCATTTCCTAATCTCTCAACTAGTAGTGTCTTCTTTCTCCTCCCAAATCATGTTGTATCTGTTTTACCTATTCCTATGTATGTATGCATTTCTCCCTCAGATAGACTGTAAGTTTCTTGAGGGCAGAGGTTATTTCCCTTTTGTCTTTGTATCCCCCAGTGCCTAGGACAGTGTCTGGCACAGAATGGGTATTTATTCATTAATTCCGGTTTAGTATAAGGAAGAACTAACACAGCTGGCCAACACTGAATTAGACTACCTCACAAGACAGTGAATTCTCCATCACTGAAAGTATTTAGTTGGGATGTTGAAGAATAAGCATGACTTAAGTCCAAATTGGATTCAGTGACTTGTATGGTCCTTCCCAACTTGGAAATTTTGTTATTCAGTATCTCTATGTGCTGTGTGTTGCCTTTGCAAAGGCTCCAGGTATCCCTAGCATAATTTTAAAAAGCAAAATGTACAAGTTCTTGCCTCCTGATTGCGATTCCTAGAAGCCCTGTTTCCAAAGCCGACTGATGGGGTCATGATTTACATTTCACTTTCCCAAGCAAAAAGATTATATTGGACTTTCCTGCACTCCCTCCTCCCCCATCAAATCTCCATGCTGACAGTTCAGCCTCTTCCACCAGCCAAAGGAAGGCCTCAGAAGGGAAAGAGCCAACTAATGAGTCATTCGGGAAAGATCCGCTCCACAGCAACAAGGAAAATGCCTGTGTTCCCAGGGGCAGTGTGCCCTCTGGAACGGACAGCAGTAGGGGGTGGGAAAGGCCTGGTAGTGAGGCGAGGGTCTGGAGCTGAAGCTGACTCTCATTCCCTAAGAGGAACAGTAGAGAAGATAGCCAAGAAGGCTTTGTTTTTCTTGTGTGTGCTTTTTTGTTTCCACAGTGAATGACATTCAACAGGTCATAGCCCATCTTCCCATTAGTGCTGCAAATCAGTACCCACATGATCCCCCCCTGCAATCCCATGAAGCCTTTGTTTTGTCCTGGTCTTACGAGTGTAGTGATAGTGACAGCTCAACAGGAGGAGAAGACAAGAATGGCTCAGGACAAAGAGTGTGAGGCCAGGAATCAGGAGTTTGACTCATTACCTTTACTGTTAATTACCTGGAGGATGTTGGGCAAGTCAGCCCTTTGTCAGGAACCTGGTTTGCTTCTATGTGAAAAGAGAGGTTTGGACTGAACGGTCTAAGGCTGCTGTTTGTGATCATCTGTGTTTTAAGGTCTTTTCGAGCTGTGGTGCTGTTCTACACTAAGGTCATTTTCAGCCCTTACATTGTAAGTTTTAAAATCCCTCTCCCCACTTCCAGCTTTAAAACTTCATGGTTTATAGTTTAATATTCCATGTTCAAAAGGCCCACCCAATGCGAACATTCTGTGACTCTAGCTTTTGAGTCAGGTCTTTAGGATTGCTCTTTGCCACTGACATCCCCACTCCCCAAACAATTGAACCCAGTGGGATACAAGAAAACTTGGTTTCTTCATCCAATGATGAAAAATGTTTTTCTTGTAAGTATTGACGTGTCAGGATACAGATTTTTAAATGGCACTGTATGTCATCCCTCAAGAAGCTTCCATTTTACTGTACAGAAAGGAGCATTATACAAGGTAGAAAAGGGAATTACTGGCAATGACAAAATCTAGCAATGTGGTGTATGAGCAGGGAGAGTTGACTTTCATCTAGAGGCATCAGGAGAGGAGATAGCATCTGAACTGCCCCTTGAAAGTGCATGATTCTGAAAGGCAATGCTAAGGAGGAAGGTGAGACTATGGCAGGCATGGGGGATGGCTTGCATGAATGTTTGATGGAAGGTAGAGGATAGTATGTTGAATTTAGAGCACAGCCAGTAATCCAGTTTGAAGTGTAGAATGCATTAAGAAGAACTATGTGAAATAAAATTGGTTAAGTATTTTACTGTATATGTATTTGTATGTGCATATATATACATATGTAGGTACTGTTCAGATACACACACACACAAACACCACAAATATATTTCCACACCTAAAGAAACTTTTTTTCCCACCATACTAGCCTTCAAGTTTTAGAATGAGACTCTGTGACTGAAGTAATTCCTTCCCAGGGTTCAGTGTTCTGGTGATGAGCCTTTCCACCCTTAGGTGGGCTCTAGACAATAGACACAGCTCCTTCCTCTGGCCCCAAAACCTTTCTAGCTTGGAAGGCCTTTCACATTCCACTGGCAATGTCCTTGAAAATCCAAGTCACCTCCAAACCACAAAGAGATAAATCATTAGGACTTTTAGTAGAGAATATACAGTAATGCGTTTTTGTTATGAAGGATAAAAGCATGGTTGGCCTATTAAGAATAAAGGGTTTGGTGTACATGTAAATGGTACACATGTAAATGCCCTGCTTTATTTACCCCTTATAAGAAAGTCAATAAACGTTAAACACCTATTGTGTTCTAGGCACTGGGTCTAATAACAGTGCATGTTATAAAGCATTTTAAGTTTTCAAAAGGCATTCCATAAACATTTACATTTGTTTCATTTTATCCTTATGATGATCCTGGGAGGTAGGTATTATTATCCCCATTTTATAGATGAGGGAACTGAGGCAAGCAGATGTTACCACTAGCCCAGAGTCACAGAGTTAAGTATCTTAGGTTGGATTTGAACTCAGATCTTCCTGACTCCAAGTCCAGCACTTTATCTTATATATACCGTCATTACTTTGGAGGTGTTTGGAATCAGACCTCTGGGTGCAGATTAGAGCTGAATTCTAAGTGACCTTCACTGAAGGATTCTCACAGGAAATCTGCCCGCAGAGTGTCCTCTACAAGCAGATGCTCATCCATCAGTTTTCTTTCTAGTTACTAGCAGCAACAGTAATACATCTTTTTCTCCCTCTCTACAGCTTAGAAACAGTTTTTTTATACCTACATCATCCGTGAAACCTCACATTTAATATAATTTCATGATCTTCTGGGTTTTTTTTTTAATTGGAAGAACCCAGAGTTGTTCCATCTTGGCAGAGCCCTGCCTGCTATCATGCTTGGCATTTTATCTTGCTTAATGGTTAGCCACTAGAGAGTTTTATGAGCAGCTGGGTGGCTCAGTGGATAGAGTACCAGGTCTGAAGTCAGGAAGGTAACTTCCTGAGTTCAAATCTGGCCTCAGACACTTATTAGCTGTGTGACCCTGTCTTAAGTTACTTAACCCTGTTTGCTTCAGTTTCCTCATCTATAAAATGAGCTGGAGATGAAAATGACAAACTACTCTGGTATCTTTGCCAAGAAAACCTCAAATGAGATCATAGAAAGTTGGACATAAATGAAACAACTATTAGGGAGTTTTAGGTGGCAGAGAATGTGATGTGATAAATAGTCATGATAGCAAAAGGGAGGAATGGTAATGATGTGATGTGATAACAGTTCACATTTTCTTGGTGCATTAAGATTATCAAGTTGTTTTTTAACAATAGCCCCATGAGATAGGTAGTAAAAGTTTCTCTTTTGGGAGGGTGGGGGCAGGAATACAGACCTATGATTTCTTTGGGGTGGAATACTCCTTTCAAGGAAACTCCATTTGCAGAGTATGTTCTACCACATATTTTCTTAAAGAATTTCTTGAGAGTCTTAGGAGGTTAAACGGTTTGTCTGAGGGTCAAACACTCAGTATGTGTCACAGGTGGGACCTGAACCCAGCTCTTCCTAACTTGAAAGCCAGTTCGCCATCCACTACCCTTTGACAGCATCATAGCATGATAGAGTCAGAACTGGAAGAGCTGGAAAATCTCTTCTAAGCCCCTCATTTTCAAAATGAGGAAACTAGAGCCCAAAGATGGAAATTAACTTCCCAAGGCCACACAGATCAGGATTTGAACTCAGGGCCATGTGACTCGAAGTTCAGCACTCTTTCCACCTCTGCCTTATGTGTCATCCCATGAGGACTTCAAGTCATGCCACATTTACAGATAGGGAAAGTGAGGCTCCAAGATCACACAGAGTATGTGCTGGAGGTGGGATTCCAATTGAGGCCTTCAAATCCAATGCTCCTTCCACACCACAGGGCATCAAACAGCATAAGAAGTTTAGACTCAAGTAAGAAGGATTTAAATGAAGACTTACTGGTGGTGTGATTCTCTGGTTGTCTTCAACTGGAATAGCCTAGTGCCAACATTTTTATGTGGATTAGGTCCACACTGGTAGGCAAGATGCAGGTCAGTCAATCTGCTCTCCACCCCACAAACCCCTCCCCCTGCCACAGCAAGGGGATGGGTGGGAAGTGGAGGAGAAGGAATTTAGGTTGAGACAACACAGAAAGATGGAAAAAGTCACTAAGCTTTGAAACAAGACCTGGATTCAAATCCTACCTCCACTTATCAGCTGTGTGGTTTTGGTAAAGTCACTTTGCTGAATCTCATTTCCCCTTTCTGTAAAAGGAAGGAGTTGGACTAGATGAGAGTGTGGGGTGTAGGACAGAGAGAGCACTGAACTTGGATTCAGAAAGACTTGAGTTCAAATGCTGCTTAGGCACCTCTTGGCACCTCTTACCTCTCAGTACCCACCTTTCCTTATGTAAAATGAGAAGGCTGGACCCAATATCCTTCCATTCCCAAATCTGTGGTCCTGTGATTGCTGAGGTCCTTTCTAGCTCTGACGCTTCTACATCCTGTATCTGAAGGTCTCTTCTTGATTTTAATATTTTGGATTTTTAAGGTCTCTTCCAAGTTAGCCTACTTCTAATGTTCTTGAGCATTTTTAGATGCCTGCCGGGGATCTCTGCTGTGCAATTAACATTGAGTAAGAAAACCCAAAGGGGAAGGTAAGACAGGCAACTGCAGGAAATTCAGGTTGACATGGGTTTGAAATTCGTCCAGACAATCTTTCCTATTCCTCCCCTGCCCTGACCTGTGTTAGGCTTTGCCATGAAGGAGATTTGACAAGAAGCAGCTCCTTTCCCGTGGCAGATGAAAAACTTTAGTGGATTGAAACTGGAGAGTAAAAGAATGTCATCAGGTGTTACAGTGAATCAAACGAAGGGTCACTAAAGACTGAAAGAGCAAGGAGGAGTCGACTCAAAGATGGTCTAATCCAGTCCGTTTACGGAGGCCCAGAGAAGGGACTCACCCAAGACAAATTTTATTAGTGAGTAGTAGAGTGAGGTGGCCTGGCTCCCAGAGCAGAGCTCTCCCCACTGCTCTCCAGAGTCTCTTTACATAGTCCATAAGCATCATGAAGAGTGGCCATGAGTAAGGTCAGAGTTCTCCAAAGGCTCTAAAGGCAGAGCTCCAAGACTCCAAGAAACAGCAACACCTACTCACACAAAATACCCATGCCACCCAAGTTCCCTGCGCTGGCAACACCAAGTAACTTCCTGTAATAGCACCAGTTTTTGTAGCTTTATGATGGTTTAGGGTATAATGTACAAAATGTTTCTCATGTGTGTGTTCATCCTTCCTTGCCGAAGAAGACCATGCCATCACAGAAATAATGGTATGACTTGCACTTGACTTTGTTTTGAGCGAGGGAGGGCTGTGCAGGTCACCAGCCTCACTTCTCCTCCAGAGCCATCTGAATCCAGTGACCAGATATTCATTAGGGTGACTGGAGATGACCCAGGATGAAGCAATTGGGGTTAAGTGACTTGCCCAAGGTCACACAGTTAGTGAGTGTCAAGTGTCTGAGGTGAGATTTGAACTCAGATCTTCCTGACTCCTGCACTGGTGCTCTATCCACTGCACTACCTAGCTGCCCACACAAAATGTTCCCTATAACAGCTTGTTGAAGTAAGTAATGTTATTGTTGTTAATATTTTGCAGATAAGTAAACTTTCCAAGCAGGAAAGGGTGTTAAATGACTTGTTCAGAGACATATACAGTTAATATTAGTATACCCTTTGCAGCTAGAAGGCACAGTGAATAGAGCACTGGCACTAGAGTCAGGAAGACCTGAATTCAAAAGTGGCCTCAGATACTTGCCAACTGTGTGAACCTGGTCAAGTCACTTTCACTTAATCTCTTTTTGCCTCAGTTTCCTCATCTTTGAAATGGAGATAATCACACCTGCCTCTCAGGGTTGTGAGGATTAAATGAGATATTTGTAAAGTGCTTAGTACAGTCTCTGGCACTTAGTAGGTGCTTAATAAATGCTTGTTTCCTTCTTTCCCTCCTTGATACAGTCTCACAGCTTGATTTAGTTATATTTTTTCTTTTACTCATTAAAGGGACCATTCCCTGACTACTTCTTAAAGAGGCCTATTCAAAGAACAGGTGTTACCTCACTCTAAGTGAATACCTGAATAGGCCTTAGCAAAAAAAAAGTCTAAGGTCTCCCATTACATCCTTGGCTGTCTCCAGTTATCTGAGGAATATCTGGTTACTGGATCCAGATGGCTCAGGAGGAGAAAGTGAGGCTGGTGACCTGCACAGCCCTCCCTCACTCAAAAGAAAGTCAAGTGCAAGTCATGTCATCATTTCTCTGATGGCGGGGTCTTCTTCAAAAATGAAGGATGAACACAAAAGCCCTAGGTCATTTCACACACAAATCCAGAGTTCCTTCTATTCACTTTCCTGTTCCCTTTGAGTGAAGAGCTATTCTATGGCTTATAGTGCCAGAGCAATCACTCGCCAGAGGATAATTGCAGAATGTAATGTTTGCATAACTCCACCCTATGTGCAGCTTGAACTTCAGCCTAGCATATAGTAGGCTCTTTTGTGGTTGTGTTTGTGTCTTAATAAATGCTTGTTGACTGATTAAAGACAGGCTGTAGCAAGTCCAGAAGAAATAGACGATCAAGGGTAGTGAGGAGGAGGAGGAAGAAGGATGGGTAGAGAAGATTCCAGACACCAACTATATATTTTTTAAAGGATGGATAGTTGAGGTGACTTAGTCTCCCAAAGAAGTTTGCCAGATTTGGAATCCAGGGATCTGGGTTTGAATTTGACCACCACTTTCTAACTGGATGAGCTTCCCCAAGACCCCTCCCAGCTCTGACGTTCGATATTCTAATAACCTCTCGACCTCAGTTTCCTCTGTAAATTGAGGGACTTGGGGTAGATGATCTCTAAGATCCCTTCTATCTCTGATGGTTTGAGGTTACATTCTTCAAACATGGAAAATCAAGAACAGGTCCCCCTTAATACACTTTTTCTTTAAAGACAAAATAAGAAATTGAAACAGTAACAAAATTTACTTCCTAGTTTGAAGCTCTGAAGTACAATAAATACAACAAAAGGATCCGACACTGTCTAGATGATCGCCATGTTTGGGGAAGAACAGTGATGAGTTAGAATGAGTCCGGATAGGGAAGCCCAGAGAGCATGGAGACAGGCCAAAGAAGGGCAGTGAAGGCACTGGCAATGTGAGGTTTGAAGAAGAGAAGATTTAGGGAGGGATCCCAATGTCTGCCTGCAAGTATCTGAAGGGTTGTCTTGGAGGAGGATGAGGACGCACTGATGCTCTGTGGATTGTGATTTATCCACTTTTTCTGGAAAACAATTTGGAACTATGCTAGAAGAGTGACTAAACTATTCATCCATACCCTTCAGGTCAGTGATAATATCACTGGGCATATAGTCCGAGGAGATCAAAGACAGAAGAAAAGACCTCATGGATGCCTAAATGTTTATAGAAGCAATGTTTGTGATAGGAAAACACCTAGAAACAGAATGGGTCCCTATCAAGTAAGGAATGGCCTTAAAAACTGATATTAATGTAATGCAATATTATCCTATCATAAGTAATATTACATATGAGAAATTCAATACAACTTGTAAAAAACTGATACAGACCAGAAGACAGCATAAACTATGATAGAAATGTAAAGGAAACAACACTTAAAAAAACCCTCAGAAAAATACAAATGAGCATCTATAACTCCAGAAAAGTCATGATGGTACATATCATTCTTGGTAAAAACATACTAGAATGCCATAATAATAATAGTATTTGCATAGAGACTTATGGTTTGCAAAGTACCTTACCAATATTATCTCACTTTATCCTCATAGTTCACCCTTAGAGGTAAATGATATTATCCCTACTTTACAGATGAGGATCCTGAAGCAGGATGAGTTTAGGTGACTTGCCTAAGTCTGAGGCCAGTCTTCCTGACTTGAGATTCACAGCTCCATCCATTGTGACACCAAGCTATTTCAGAAGAAGGCAGACACTGTCAATCATGGCAAATTTCTTGTTTTCCTTGGTTTTACTGTACTTACTTGACAAAATGGTGGGTTGAGGGGGCAGCACAGGGTATTGGGAAAGTAGAGTGCTAATTTTTTTTTTTTTTACAGGAGGGATTAGACTTGTTCTGCTTAGCACCAAAGGGCAAAAATAGGAAACAGAAGGAGGGGAAGTGGCAGAGAGGAAGGTTTTAGCTCTATGTTTTTTATTTTGTTTTGACACATCATACATACCTCAACATACAACTAGAACTCTCCCTTTTAAAGTACATCTCCCTAAACAGTAAAAGCACATTAAAAAGCAAGTACTAATTATAGTGTTTTTGACCTCACACTAATTTACCTGGTTTTCTCCCCTGAGATTTGGTTTCCCTCTAGCAAGTTTTCCTCTTCTTAGCCATTCAAAGTCCAGTCCCATTGCTGATCCACATAGAAGCTTTGACCTGCTTCATCTCTGACCTAGCTGGTTCCCCCTTCCTTAGGAAGCCCTGGTGGCCTCCCCATTTCCAGGAGCTCACCATGTTGGCACCAGACTTAGCGTGGACACATGATTGGCTTTAGCTTTATTGCAGCTCAGAGCTCCAGAACTCCAGAGATTCACCAGGCTCAGACTAGTAGCAGGGATTACAGGTGAGTGCCACTACTTGTTCAAAGAAAGAAAGATATGCTTCATCTTTGTTAAATTAATAAATATTAGTATCATGTTGTCCACTATTTGTTTTGAGCTTTGGTGTGATTTAAAGTAATCTGTTTATATGACTGTAGGCATTATATATGTTGTTCTGATTCTACTTTCTTCATGATAGATTTCAGCTCCATTTCAGAAAGGACTTCCTAACAATTAGAGCCCTCTAAAAGTTGTCTCTGATCCCTCAGGTCAATAACGACTTCCTTATTGGGGCCCACGTAGCACACTTTCTTTTACATCTTTATATGCTTTCATCATGTAATCGTGTGTATTATAGCTGTGCATTTTGTGTGTGTGTGTGTGTGCATTTTATATCTCTAGTAGGCTTTAAAATCTATAAGGGCAACAATCCTGTCTCATCTAAACTTTGTATCTTCCCCAGTAGTAAACAGTCCTCTGCATGCAATAGATGCTTAATAAGTGTATTTGAAAAAAATAAACTTACAAAGGTTATGAAAATAGTGAGATTCCCATCCCTGACCATCACCAAGTGTGGACGTCAAGGGACATAAGATTTAAAGCTGTAAGGGACCTCAAAGATCATCTATTCCAATTCATTCATTTACGAAAAAGATCCAGGCTGAGAGTTGACCCCTAAAGTTCCACATGATTTGTTCCAGGGATTCTGACTCCCCAAGCAGCACACTCTCCATGCTGCCTCTGCTGCTGTCCAGGAGATTCAGAATCAAGTTTGGATTGCAGTAGATGTTCTCTGGGATGTCTTCTCTCCCTTTGAGATTCTGGGATTCTGGAATTCTAGAAAGAAACATTGCTAAAGGGACGCAGCCTATTTGGTCCTAACCTTTGATCCATTTTTTCCTCCATGAATGACTGGCTGGCTCATGTCTCTTAATCCCCTTCTGGCTACCCTGGATCTCTGCCTTGCTCTCTAGCGGGATGGATTGGTCCCTCCTCTTTCTCAGACTCAACCTCTCAAGGCTCTCCTGGTTCTTTTCCCTTGCTTTCTCTTTCCAGTTAGCTCCAAGGGAAATTTTTAAAGGGGAAATACATAATGGCACTGTATCAGTCCCAGCTTTTCCCCATTCACCTCCTGCCAGCTGCCCCGTCTGGGTAAATGAGACATTGGGAACTTTTATTAAAGGCTCCAGACCTTGACCCTTTTGAAACATTTGAGGGGAGGGCGAGGGGGAGAAACATGACCTTAACTAGTTGAAAAGGTTTCCTCACAATAACTAGCCCAAATCTATGTCATTGTCCCCTGGGCTCAGCAGTGATAATCACTCACATCTGTGCAGAGCTTTACAGTTTCCAGGAACTTTTTCTCAATCCATTATCTCATTTGTTCCTCTGAAGGCCCCCGAGAGGCCAGCAGGTAGGGCAGCGATTATGTCTCCCATTTCACAATGGAATGAATTGAGAAAGATGGAATGACTTGCCCAACATATTGAGAAGGATAATATGTGAAAATGGGCTAGACTTGTTCTCCTTGCTTCCAGAGGGCAGATAATTAGAAGCCTCCCCAAGTAAAATGGACTAACTAGAGAGGTAGTAAGTTCTCCACCACAAGAGGTCTTTAAGCAAGGGCTATCTGACCACTTGTCAGGAATGTCAGGGAGGGGATCCCTGCTCAAATACAGATTAAACAGAGGGCAGCTAGGTGGTGCAGTGGATAGAGCACCAGTGCAGGAGTCAGGAGGATCCGAGTTCAAATCTCACCTCAGACACTTAACACGCACTAGCTGTGTGACCTTGGGCAAGTCACTTAACCCCAAGTGCCTCATCCTGGGTCATCTCCAGTTATCCTGATGAATATCTGGTCCCTGGTTTCAGATGGCTCTGGAGAAGAAGTGAGGCTGGTGACCTGCACAGCCTTCCCTCACTCAAAACAAAGTCAAGTGCAAGTCATGTCATTATTTCTCTGATGGCATGGTCTTCTTGGGCAAGGAAGGACGAACGCACACACAGATTAAATGAGATGTCTCTGAAGTCACCCTTGAGATATCAGAGGAAAAAAAATGACACAATTTAGTGACAAACTAGGCAGAATAAAAGACATGGAATATTCAAAGACACTAATAGCAAAAAATCATAATAGCAAAAGCTGACTACTCTCAAGTGCTTTAAAGTTTACAGATTACATGACCTCATTTGACCCCACAACCCCCTTCTAAGATAGGTATCGTTGTTGCTGTCGTGTTCATCCTTCATTTACAATTTTACTGGTGTAGAATCTGAGACTTGGAAGTCAAGTAACCTGTTGAATCATCACTCAGCTAGGAACTATAAGAGATAAGACTGGAACCTGGGTCTTTCTTGACAATTCCAGTACTTTTCCCAGTACACCAGAAGGGAGATTCCATTGATCAAAACTTGAGATCTGGAAAGACAACCTATGTTGAGAGAAATGATTTCTTTCCACTTGGGACATGTGGAGTTTGAGGTGATTCAAATGTAGAGGTGCCATGGGCAACTGGAAATACATAACTCAAGACGAACGCTTAGATAGATAGGATTGTTTTGATTGTATGATCAAAATGGTCAATAGTGTCATATGGCAAACAAAAAGTTAGTGTAGTTATGGACTGAGCATCCAGGAATAGGGAGGTGATTGTCCTACAGTTCTCTACCCTGGCCAGATCTCATATGGAATACTGTTTCATTCTATGGGAAGTGGTTTTTATTAGCAAGCACTTATTTTCTTGCCTACCACCCCAACCTCCCATTGAAGGATGGAAAAAAAAAAACTTTTAATAAGCATATTCAAGAAAAACAAATTCCTATATTGCCCACATCTAAAAATGTATGTTTTATTCTGCATCTTGAATTCATCACATCTCTCTCTGGAGGTGGGTAACATGTTTTATCATCAGTCCTTTGGAAGTACTATATAAATATTAGGTAGGCAGGCTAGTAGTAGTAGTAGTAGTAGTAGTAGTAGTAGTAGTAGTAGTAGTAGTAGTAGTAGTGTGTTACTGCTACTACTACTACTACTAATAACAATAATAATAATATTGGTACTTGACACTATTGATCACCTTTCTCCATCTCCTTCAACTTTTTCCTCCCTTGAATTCAACCTTCCTGGCTATCCCCTTCTTTTTAACTTCTTTCCTAGTTTCTATGGTTACTTCTGTCCCCTAACTCTAGGTGCTCTCAAATTCTTTCCTCCCTGTCCTTCCATCCATACACACACACACACCCACACACACACACACCTCATATATACACACACACACCTTCTTCCTCAGAGATCTCATTCATTCACAAAATCATAGAGTCTCAGAGCTAGAAGAGACTTTGAATGTCAGCTAGGCTAAGCAGCCTTTGCTTTAAGACTGCTATACTAGTAAGGGGCAGGCTACTCCTCCTGAGGCAGCCCATTCTACTTTGGCATAACTGTAATTATTAGGAAGGTTCTTCTGACATCAAGTCTAAATTTACCTCTGCCATAGCCACTCGTTGATTCTAATTTTACTCTCTGGGGCCAGTACAGAACCAATCTAATCTCTCTTCCACATAATTCTTCAAATATTTTAGAACAACTATTCTATCTCTATATACACATAAATATACATAGAGCCTTCTCTTCTCTAGGTTAAACATCCTCCATCCCTTCAATCCATCATAATATGAAATGAGCTGCCCTCCTCTGAATGTTCTCCAGCTCATAAAAGTTCCTACTTAAAACACAGTATAGAGACAAATAATTTTGAAAGATTTCAAAACTCTAATCAATGCTTCCAAAGGAACTTTGTTTGCTTGTTTCCATGACACTATCTAAGCACTTTACAATTATTCTCTCTTTTGATCCTTACAACAACCCTAGGAAGTAGGTGCTATTATTATCCCCATTTTACACATGAGGAAACTGAGGGGAAGTGAAGTGCCCAGGGTCACACAGTTAGTGTCTGAGACCAGATTTGAACTCAGGTCTAACTGACTCCAGACCCAGAGCTCTATCCATTGTGCCATACCAAAGAGAAGTGATTGAGTACTACAAAAAGGTTGTTATACAAGATTTATATTAGTCTATTGCTCATTCTCTCTCATCACTGATCCCTGGAGCATGAACCAATCACAACTTTGTTTTATCTGGAAAAGGAAGAGAATGTCCTCAGGGCAACCTTTGGTAGGAGTGGGCAGCTCATTGGTCCAAAAGTCTGAAAGTCTTGGAACAGAACATTTCTAAGCATCACAGCTTCAGTAAGGGAGTGGCCTGGAGTCCAGAGGCTCATGGGATATTAGAGCTGGAATGGACTTTAGGAAGCACCTAATTCATACCTGTCATTTTAGAACAAGAAAAGGGAAGTATCACAGAAGGGCAGAAGTCACCCAGGTGGTTAAGGGCAGAGACAGAATTGAATTTGGCCCTGCTTGGTTGAGAAAGTTACTCAAATCCCTTCCTTCAAGACATAGGGGAACCTCTAGTAACTTTTCTGACCAAAATCTTGATGTAAGGCAAAGGTTTGAAATAATGATGCAAGAAAATTGCCGTTTGGGCCATGTTAGCAGAAAGGACAATAATGCTGTATAGTGGTAGTGGCCAAGCTCAGAACTCAGAAGAGTTCTCCCCTTAACTGCAGAGGAGAGGCACTATGGACAGGAAATGTTGAATATACTATCAAACAAAGGCGTATTGGTTGATTTTGCTTCCCCTTTTTTTTTATTCTATGTTACAAGAGGTGGGTCTCTAGTTAAAGAAGAGGGAAGAGAGCTATTCTGAAATGAATATGAAATTTTTTAAAAAGGGCACTAAAGGGTTAGCTATGGATTTTAATCTTCCAAGCCACTCATATTCCTCAAAACAGATGTATCTTGCTTTAGGCAAACACAGTATGTGAATGGTATAACTGGAAGGGATCATCTGGTCCATACGACTTGTCTTACTAATGAGAAACCTGGCCCAGAGAGGGAGAGATGACTTGCCATAGGTCACACAACCAATAAGTTATGGCCAGGAAGTCAAAGGGCCCAAACTAGACAGAACCTGGCTCCCAGTTTAGTGTTCCTTCCACTATGCCCTGTTAAAAAGTACAAGCCCACCCACAGGAGGGGTCACACTGACTCAGACTGTGATACAGCAGCCACAAACAGGATTTTAGGCTGGAGATAATATCCAGTACAAGGGAAATCATAATCCCTGTGTCCTTCACCCTGGTCACACTGGATCTGGTGTATCCTGTTTGTGTCTGGGTACCACAGGAAGGAAATTGACAAACCTGAGTATGTTAAACTGAGGGCAACTAGGATGATGAGGGACCAATGGAATCACTGCACTGAGGACCAGTTAAAGGAGCTAAGGTTGTTTAACCTAGAGAAGAACTGGAAGGATGGGACGTGACACCATCTTCAAGTGTTTGAAGGGTAACCCTATGGTAAGAGAGTAGACTCATTCTGCTTGGCCCCAGAAAACAGAACCAGGCAAGGAGAGGAGATAGGAAAAGGATAAAGAGCCCAGAAAGAGGAGTCTAATAAGCTGCCTTCATTCCACATGTCAGCAATATTGACTTTATATATAGGGAGGCTGGTTCTTTGTAATTTTGTGCAGGGCTTGGACTTTACCGCCAATTCTTCCTTCTCCTTTTTAGGGGCCCCTGCTCATTCGTGTTGTTGAATTTAGTGACATCTACTGGTGGGCAAGACCTGGTCTGGAGAAGCAGGGAGCAATTCCAATCCACCCACCCTTTCTGACATCTCCCTTGGGCCTGACCCTGCAGCTGAGGAACAAATCTAGGCCCTGCTAAGTCATTGATGTGGAACACAGAACAATGCAGGACAGTAAATGATAAGATATCCAACTGAACATAATCAATTCAGTGATGGCCTTGGGTCAGTCCCCTCCCCTCCTGGAGCCACTATTTCATAATGTTGAGGTAGCTAAAATAGATAACCTCTACAATCCCTTCTAGGTTCAAAGTTAATAGGAGTCTGGTAGGTCTTACATTTGCTACACTTTCTGTCATTCTCAAAAAACTTTTCCCTGCTCTAATGGCCATCATATTACTCTTGCCTAGAGGGAGCCAAATGGACTTGGTTCTATGTTATAATAATTATAATTGTTTGAAGTACTTTTCTATAATTTGCTATGGTTCCTCATAATCTCCAGTTAAGACCAGTAGATGGAAGTTATAGGGAGGTAAAATCTGACTCAACATAAGGAGTTTGTAAATTAGAGCTTTCTAAAAGTAGAAGGACTGTTTTGGGAGGCAGTGAGTTCCCCACTGCTGGAGATGTTCAAACAAGGATGTTATGGAGGAAATTCCTGTTTCAGACTAACTTCTAAGTTCCTGGTAGGAACTTTGGGGTCCATCTAGTCCAACCCTCCCATGTTATAAATCAGGAACCTGAGGGTCAGAGATGTTAAGTGAGTTGCTGGAGCTCACCCAGGGAGGAAGTAGCAGAGTCAGGATTTAAACCTAGATCCTCATAATCCCAGTTTTGGTATGCTTTCTGCTCTACTACACTGTCTTTTTAGATAAATTCCTTGGACTTCTATAATCTCAAAGGTCCCTTCCAACTCCAAGAGTCTGTGACTCAACACCCTCATTTCATCCATTCATCAACTCTGTAAAACAGACAGGCATGCATTATTATCCCTATTTTTCAGTAATTGATACAAATGCCCACTCATCAGGAAGCCTGACAAATTCTATCTACCACCTCACTGGCTGACCCTCTTTGGGGGTCAGCTCCAGGAGATTTAGTTCTGGTCTGGAATGTTCTGTGATCTTTAGCCAGCCATCACAGAAGCCAATTCCCAGTGTGCTGCCTGGCATGAACCCATTCTGAGTCAGGAGGGGCAGGACCCAAGTACTGCAGGGAACTCTTTGGTAGGAACAATGGCCTGCCATAGAGCTTGTGGGGATGAAAATTACGTTACACTTATTTGATAGAACATAGACTGTCAGAGCTAGAAGAGACCTTAGAACACAGAATGTTCTGGTATGGACCTTAGAGGTTACTGAATCCTAAGGAATCAGAGGCCCAGAGACAGGAAGTTATTTGCCCAAGGTCACTCAGACTGTGCAGAGCTGGAACTTGATCCCCTACTTCACATCCATCCATATGCAACAGGGACCATATGATCACTGATGCCCAAAGATATGTATGATCTTTGCCAGACTGGAAAATTTGGGAAGAATCTAACTCTAGGTGTACCTTCCTGTATGACAGTCAGACAGATGTGCTTCCTCTCTGTGTGGCCGGCTAAAAGCAAAGCACATATTGGCAAGGGCCAGAAAGCACCTTCTTTTTTGGCCGTCATACTTGGGACCTGATGTGCAATCCACATGCCCAAGAAGAGGTGACATCAAATTCCAAATGGGACAGAACCCCAAGGGTAGAAGAGCTCACTGGAAAAGTGGGGTAGTTTTTTTCTGGGTTTTTTTTTTTCAGTCTTACTCCCATTGTTAATATATCTATTCTTTATAAATTTGGAAGACTCGCAGCTCTCATGAAGAAGGAAACAGGGAGAAGATCACTGGAGAAACATAAGCCAAATTCACAGTTCCCATGAGTTAAACCCTGGGTGGAGGCTGAATCATTACTGAATTGACTGCTGAGATACCACAAGTCTTTGAACTCAGAGCTGAGATCCTGGGCCACAAATTGCCTATATGTTTAATTCAAGTGCATAACGCCTTATCAGGTACCTGCTGTATTATGAGACTTGTGTAAGACATTATAAAAGCAGGACACATGATGTTTTCCCCTCCCTCACAACCACTCAACACCACTACCCCCATTCTGAGGGAGCTCCCAGCCTGATAGAAAAGGTAGGATGCACACCAATGAAACTACTCAGAAAACAACACAAATGTGTGTTTGTGTGGCACAGACAGTGTGTGTGTGTGCTCCAGCAATTCAGAAGAGTAGAACATCAAAGTCTATAGTTGCTATAGACATCTATAGGCACCATATTAGTCAAGGAGAGTTTCCTGAAAGAGTTGGACCTCGAGTTTCCCTCTGGAAGATAAAGACTAAGATAAGCAGAGAGAAGAGAGCTTCATTCTAAGCAGAGGAGAGAGTGAAATGACAGAATCAGAGATGGAAGAGCCCTTCAAAGGGCTGAGGAGGTAATCTGACCCCCTACTCCATGAATAGTACTCTTGATGGTCATTTAGATGTCTACTTGAATACCTCTAGTGATGAGGACCTCATTGTTTCATGATAAAGATCATTCCCATTGTTGGACAGCCTCTGACTGAGAAACTCTTTCTTATTTTGAGCTAAAATTGATCTTCCAGAAACTTTGCTCACAACCAGCCTGTCCTCTATACAGAGTGATGCAAGAGGAACAAGGCTAATCTCCTTTTCTTATGAGAATCATTCAGATATTTCGAGAAGATCCACCTGTGCCTGAGGGGTCACAGAAGACTTCAAGGAGTAGGCACAACTGGACATTGAGGGATAGATAGGATTTAGATAACTGGAGAGGATAGAAGGCAGATGTGTAAGAACGGTTTGGTGGGTGATGGCAGGATCAAAAGCCAGAAAGAGAAGGAAGATGAACCTGTTATGTGGGGTTAAAAAGGGAGGAAGGTGAAGAAGGGACAGAATGATAATGAGATATAGCTTTCTGGGGCATCCTGCTTCTGAGGCCCTCTTGTCCAACTAGAGGTGCTACCTGCCTCCACTATGCCCTCTGAAATGTCTTCCCCTTCTCTGTCTATTGAATTCTTACCCATCCTTTAAAACCCAGTTCAAATGATACCTCCATCACTAAGCCATCCCTGATCCCCTGGTGAGTAATGAACTCAACCTCACCACATACATATCATTTTGTTTTGCATATCTCTAATACACTTACCATGTGAAAATGTATATCATAAATATCTGTTTAAGTTTCTTAATCCCCAATAGACTTACAGTTTCATGAGGGCAATGGGCTGCCCTCGGCTGTCTTATCTAAACTTTGTCTCTCCCTTGGTACCTTGTGCATATTGTCCATAGCATTAAAGAGGTGAAGAGGTGGAGGTGCGTTATCCAAGATCATCCCCCGAGTTGGTGGCAGAGCTTCTTAATGTTTGATTTCTCTCCTGAGGTTCCCTTGGACAGCCCTGGTGACATGTGACTGCTCCTGAAATCCTGCAGGGCTTGGAAATACAGGTCATGAAATGAATGAGAAAGGAAGTTGGACTGTTTCTATAAAACTTAAAAAACAACACAAAGCTACCCTTAGTAAGAGTGGACCCAGCAGGACCATGTGCTCACAGGCCCCAAGATGTTTCCCTTCCCCTCTTCTTTCCTCCTTCCTCCTCTACATGTATACACTCTGCACCATCCTTCTCTCCCTCCCAGTCCAGGCAACAGAGCTTTCTCTTCGTCAGAGGAAGTCTCTGAAAGCCACTCCTGAGGGATGTGCCATAGTCAGTCTACAAGAATTAAGTACTTCCTGTGTCCCAGCCACCTTGCTAAGTTGGTTGCTATCCTTCGTCTTCGAAGAAGAACCAAAATGACATCACCATTGTAAAGTGAAATGTCAGGGTATCCAACCGTGGCTGATCAGACCAATACGAGCTCGGAATGCTCTACCACAGGTTGGGCACAGATAGTCCGTTTGAATATTTGGGGTGGATATCCCAAATTTGTGCATCCTGCATTTACTTTGTGCTGTCTCAATTGTGCTTTGCTCAAAATGCACAGCACCTTTTCTTATGTGGGCATGCCATGCTGAGTGGTCCTGTGCCAGTGTCTCCCATGTTGCACAAATTCAAAGTTCTTGAGAGATACCTTGAGAGTGTCCTTGTATTGTTTCTTCTGGCCACCATGTGCTCACCTGCCCCATGCAAGTTCTCCATAAAATAATTTTTTTGGCAAGCATACGCTCTGCATTCGAACAATGTGACCAGCCCATTGGAGTTGCACTCTCTGAAGTACAGTTTGAATACTTGGCAGTTCAGCTCAAGCAAGGCCTTCAGCATCTGGTACCTTGTCCTGCCAGGTGATCCTCAGAATCTTCCTAAGACAGTTCAAATGCAAGCAATTCAGTTTCTTGACATGGCGCTGTTAGACTGTCCATGTTTCACAAGCATATAACAATGACGTCAGCACAATAGCTCTGCAGACCTTCAATTTGGCAGTCAGTCTAACACCTCTTCTCTCCCAAACCTTTCTTTGGAGCCTCCCAAACACTGAGCTACCTCTGGCAATGCGTGTGTCAACCTCATTGTCAATATGTACATCCCTGGAAAGTACTCTACTAAGGTAAGTGAACTTATCGACAGCATTCAAAACTTCTCCATTTGTTGTAACTGATGGTTCCATGTATGGATGGTGTGGTGGTGGCTGATGGAACACCTGTGTTTTGTTGGTGTTAATTATTGGGCCAAAATTAGCACAGGCAGTGGAGAACTGATCCATACTTTGTTGCATCTCAGTTTCAGAGGCTGCATTGAGTGCACAATCATCTGCAAGCAGAAAATCATGCACCAACACTCCCTTCACTTTGGTCTTGGCTTGTACCCTTTTCAAATTGAAGAACTTACCATCAATATGGTAGTTAACCTTGACGCCGTGTTCATCTTCATTGAAAGCATTTGTCAACATGGCTGAAAACATCATGCTAAAAAGTATGGGAGCAAGCACACAGCCCTGTTTCACTCCATTGGTGACAGGAAAGGTATGAGAGAATTGTCCATTATCCAGAATCCAGGCAAACATGCCATCATGAAATTGGTATACAATATTGATGAACTTCTCCAGGCAACCAAATTTTGACATAATTTTCCATAAGCCCACATGACTAACAGTGTCAAAGGCCTTGGTCAGATCTACAAATGTTGTGTACAGATCTCTGTTCTGCTTCTGGCATTTCTCCTGGAGTTGTCAGGCAGCAAACACCATACTTTGACTATATAGACTGTTCCTTGGCTTTTTCTGAAACCACACTGATTCTCAGGCATATGCCCATCTTCCAGATGAAGGATTAGCCTTTTAAGGAGGACTCTAGCAAGAATTTTGCCAGCAAGGACTAAGAGAAAGATACCCTGTGATTGTTGCAGGATGGACAATGTTGTAGAGATGGACAATGGAGGCATCCTTGAACTCCTGAGGGATAACTTCCTCTTGCCATATAATCTGGAAAATTTCAGTCAGCTTTTGTGTGAGCAATGGTCCCCCTACCTTGTAAATCTCAGCTGGAATAGAATCAGCACCAGGTGCTTTGCCACATGAAAGGAGCCTAATGGCCCTCAAAACTCTCCTTCAATTGGAAGTTCAGCTAAGGAGGGATTGACTTCAACCTGAGCTAAACAGTCAGTGGCCTCAGCATTGATTGATGATGGTCTGTTGAGAACACTATGGAAGTGTTCAGCCCGTCTCTCTAGGATCACGTCCTTATCACTCATCAATGTGACTCCATCAGCACTGAGTAGTTCTGATGCACCATAAGTTTTTGGTCCATAAATAGCTTGCAGGGAATTATAAAAGCACTTTGGATTGTTACTATCAGCATAAAACTGAATTTCATCTGCCTTCTTACTGAGTCAGAAATCCTGCATCTCTCTGAGCTTTGCTTCTACTTTGCTTTTGATGGAATTAAATGCTGCCTTCTTAGAGATATCAGCTATCTTGCTGGTAAATCCTGCGGAGTTCTAGGTTTTCATTTAGCAGCTTCTGAAATCACCTTGCTAAGTGCTTGGGATATGAAGAAATGGAAATGCTCCCTCCCCTCAAGGAGGTCATGTCCTAATAGGGGAAGACAAATACACAAACACTTATGTCTATACAAGATCTATACAGAGCAAATGCAAGGTCCGATGTCAGAAGAAAAATACTTATAGTGGGTTTCCTGCAGAAGGTGGGGAATGGTTGGGGTAGAAGTGTACCAGGTGATGTTGCTCTCACAGCACCCCTCTCCTGGGCCATGGCTCCCCAACCTTTGGAGGTCCCTGGGGTTTTGTGAGAGGAAGAGGGCACAAAACCAAGAGTCCAGATACAGGATAGTCATCACACCTGACCCTTGTAAAGGGTTTTAAGGTTTTCAAAGTGTTCTCCACATGTGAGCCTCACAACCAGCAAGTGAAGTGGGCATTTGGAGGTATTATTACACCCATGCTATGAAGGAGGAAACATGGGCTCTGGGAGGCTGTGACCCACCCAAGGACACACAG
Organism: Bettongia penicillata ogilbyi; assembly: GCA_023548195.1. Taxonomy (NCBI): domain Eukaryota; kingdom Metazoa; phylum Chordata; class Mammalia; order Diprotodontia; family Potoroidae; genus Bettongia; species Bettongia penicillata. Next base: position 11,121,573 of record JAJHZJ010000177.1, read on the forward strand.
ATATTAGACATCTGAGGCAGGAATCAAATCCGAATCGTGCTGACTCCAAAGGTAGCCTTCTTGTCCACTATTTCGCCTCTAGTAACTGGCCCTAGTTCGCTTGGTCGATCAGTTTGCCCTTCTGTGTGCCCAGGGAGAGGTGAAAGCTTTGGCCTCCAAGTCCCCTTCCTACTGCACCCCAAGATGCTTTCCAGCCCGGACCAACTTACGTTCTAACAGCCCTCCTGCTCTTACATTCTATGTTTTGGTTTCAAAGGTCTCTTCCAAACTCTTAACATTCTGTGTTCTGAGGTCACCCAGCTCCTACATCCTGTGTTCTGTGCCAAGTCTGACAATCATTGTCCTGTGTTCTAAAATCTCTTCCAAGCTCTGAAATTCTGTGTTATATGTTTGTTATATATTATTTTTATATTATATTATAAAAATATCTTATATGTGTTATTTTCTGGAGTTTGAAATTGTTTAATCTGACTCTTCATGCCCTTTCTGGGGTTTTCTTGGCAAAGATACCAGAGTGGTTTGCCAGTTCCATCTCATTTTACAGCTGAGGAAACTGAGACAAACAGGGTGAAGTGACTTGCCCAGGGTCACACAACTAGCAAGTGTCTGAGGTCAGATATGAACTCAGGAAGATAAGTCTTCCTGACTCCAAGTCCAGCACCCTATTCATTGTGCTGCCTCACTGCCTTCAGATTCCCTTGTATTTACTTAAGTTGGAGGAGTAAAGAGACAATTGGCCTTGAAGCTAAGAAAACCCAACTGGCTTCAAGTCCTGACTCTCAAACATATAGGTCACATAACTCCTCAGTGCTTTAGGGCCACTCTCCAAGACAATAATTTCCAGAGAAGGTGCCTATTTACGTTGGTAAAGGGAGTTTACTCACCCTGGAGTTTCATACACTAATGAACTCTCAGGTCCAGGCTCTACCCCACAATGTCATTTAACCTCTCAGAGCCCCCAGACAAGTCTCTAAAGGGCTATTATGCAGGAAGGGCTGATATGCATGGGCAGAGGGAGCCCCTCCTGTGGACCTTCCTACACAAGGAAAATCACAGTTCTAGTGAAAACAATTGCCAGTAGGCTAGTGTTTTCTAAGTGCTTTTAAAAATGGAATAGAGATTTTCTGCCTCCGATGCCTCCCCCATCCTGGAAGGTCTTCAAGCAAGGCTGGATGGCCACTTCTAGTAGGTTTTGGGAGGGGATGGGTTGAACTAGATGACTGTTCCCTTCCAGCTCTGAAATTCTGTGATGATGTAATGCTTGGAGAGCAGCATAGTATCCTGGGAAGAGCAGGAACCAAAGGAAGAATCAGAGATCTGTTTTGGACCCCAGCTTTAAACCTTCCTGTGCGGAAGGAGGAAGACACTGTCTGTGAGGAAGACACTGTCTGTCCCTCTCTGAGCTTCAAGGTTGAATCAGGGTTCCTGTGAGTAGAATTCTGGCTAAACCTTAAAGTCCCACAAAAATAGCAGTTATGATTATTGCCACTGATTTGATTATCTGATTTGACCTTCATAATAGCCCTGGTGGGTAGGCAGTGGCAGAGTGATCTCAAATCCTGATTCCAACACTTTTGAGTTGCGTGACCCTGGACAAGTCATCCTGCTTCCTCATTTATAAATAGCAGCTGATAATACTTTTACTACTTATCTAATAGGGTTGTTTTGAGGACAAGTTTGTATTTATACATATATGTGTGTGTATATATGTATGTGTATGTATATATACACATGCATATGCGTACCTTGTGCATACATATCTACACATATATGTATGATCTACATATACAAAACACTTTGTAAATCTTAAAGTACTATATAAAATGTCAGTTATTATTACTCCCATTTCATTGGTGAGAAAATTGAGGCTCAGAAAGATGAATTATTTCTCTAATGCCACACACACAGTGAGTGGTGGAACTGGGATTAGAACCAGGACTCTTTATTCACAATCCACATGCTTTTTCATTTAAACTAAATCTCAGCAAACTCATAGTTTTAAAAAGTGACAATGAACATGGCAGGCATACCCTAACTCATCATGAAAAAGAGGCCCTTCCAAAAGTATCTACTTGGACATTTCACCACTAGGTGGTGCTTCTGGCCCCTGCCTTAATCCTATCACAGGTGAACAAAGCCTGCATTTATTCAGAATGTTATTTCCCTTCCAGAGCACTTAGCCAAAGTACTAGGGAAGTGTTACAGTTTCTATGATTCTGAGAGTGGTTGAGACCTTCTATTTCCCAGCTCTGGAAGACTATACCAACCCAGGACCCATCATGGACCCTTATGTCATTCTGGTGAAGCCTAAGGATCGCTTCTCAGAATGTTTGTTGTCTGTATTCATAATTGAAGGAAATGCTAAATTTCAGTTAGAGGCTAGAAAAAATACAGATGTATTTTTTTTTCCACAAAATCCCTGAAATCTACCCATATACCCCATGGAGGTCCTTGGACCACTGGTTAAGAACCTTTGATCTAGGAGGTCTTGTTAATCAGAATCAGCTTCAAGTCCCCACCCCACTGGCAAAACACAGCCTCTTCCCTGAATTGAGCCCTTATCACATGACTTTGCTATCATGGTGTCAACTCCTTGAAGGGACAGGTATACTTGCATTTTACATATTTGAGGACAAGTTTGTATTTATACATATATGTGTGTGTATATATGTATGTGTATGTATATATACACATGCATATGCGTACCTTGTGCATACATATCTACACATATATGTATGATATACATATACAAAACACTTCGTAAATCTTAAAGTACTATATAAAATGTAAAAAATATAAAATATAAAAAAAAATTAATAAAAGCAAATAAGCGATACTTAATAAAACATTTATCACCAGGCTGGCCACCATCAACCTCTCCTGATCCCAGGCAGTTTCCAAATAGTATATAGACTGTATAGTCCTAGGAGTGCTAGCAAATGCATAACTCAGTTTGCTTAGCCTCCACAAGCCTGTAAATATGTGTAGACAATAAAAACCAGCCAGCAACTGATGTCCCTCTAACTGATGTATCCAATAGGGCTACTCTAGGTAAACACGCAGGAGCTCCATATCCCAGACTTGACTGTTCTTCCTTGTGGCATAGGGGCTACACTTGGCATCTAATGTGATGCATTTCCTCTCAGGGTCCTTCCTTTGCTGACAGTAATAGCTGAGTGCATTTTGACGTAGCTAGTTTATCCCGTGGAGCTGGTGAGCAGACTCGGTGGCCAAGAAGGGCAGTCTGCTGCCACCCTTCCACCCTCCTGTCTCTGAACTTGGCATTCTCACTTCCTGTTTGGATTCTGTCATTAGGCTGATCACATCTCCTTGGTCCTCTAAATTCAGTGACTTTATCCAGCCTTTCCTCACCTCTGTGTCTCATTTTGTCTGCTTGCCATCCATCAGGAAGCTATGTGTTGCAGCGCATAGAGTGGTAGACCTAGACTCGGGAAGACCTGAGTTCAAATCCACCCTCAGACATTTACTAGCTCTGTGACCTTTGGCAAATTATGGTTGCTTCCATTTCTTCATCTGTAAAGTAGGAATAATAATGGCACCTACCTCCCAGGGTTGTAGTGAAGACCAGATGAGATAATATTCATAGTCTTTAGCACGGTGTCTGGAATATAGTACACAGAACACAGAAAGTACTATATATAAATATTATTCCCATCTCACTCTCCCATGGATACTGAAGCTGCTTAATTATCTCTTTCTTCCTAATATTTCTAGCTAGGTTTTTTTTTTTAACCTAGGGGTTCTTGACCTTGTTTTTAAAACATATTTTGAAAATTACATTCTAATATAATTGGTTTTCTTTGTAATCCTACTAATTTTATGCATCTAAAAAGATTATTCTGACAGGGTGTCCATAGATTTCATTAAAATATTAAAGAAAATCTCCTTTGGACACCAGGTTGTATCCAAAGGGGACACATAGAAAAAGGTTAAGAACCCCTGGACTTGAGCATCTCCAAAAGACAGGTGATCAGGATGATGAGAAGGCTCTAGCCGGCTGTTAAAGGATCAGTTGAAGGAACTACCAATATTTAGTTTGGAAAGAGAGTTAGTAGGAATGTGATACCTACCTCTAAATATCTGAATGTCATGCTTCCTAAGGATCAGACTTAATCGGTTTTGCCCTAGAGGGCAGAATTTTCATCCACCCTTGGAAGTTACTGTGAGATAGATTTAAGGCTAGGGATAGGGAAATATTTCCTAATTTTAAAGCTTGTAAAAATGTTATATAAATTGTAAACTAGATGTAAGTGAAGTTGTTTTGGCAGGAGTAATAATAATTACCACTACATGAACTGCCTCGTAGATAAGGCGTTCCTAATCAATCACAGCATTTAGATAGGGGCTAGGCAACAATGACAACTCCCTTTCTTTAATGCTTTAAGGTTCACAAAATGTTTGTCTCACACAGCCTTTTCAGGTAGGTAGTATAAATTCTACAGTTCTTCCAAGGATGGGTAACAGGTAAATACTCCTAGAGGGAGGACACATTATGCCATTATCTATTTTGAGCAATTTCATGTGAATTCATTTATCAGATTGATTTCCAAGAAAAAAGTTAAGATTCTGCCCTGAAGATAACTTTGAGCAGATCCCCAGGTAAGTTTTAATGTGAAGTGGTAGGGAAGATATGGAGAAAGGAGGTACAATTTAATTCAGTTCAACAAACATTTATTAAGCACCTACTATGTTCTGGGTTTTGGGAATACAAAGAAACAGTCCTAGATCTCAGGCTTAGTATGGGAAATAATATGTATGTAAATAATAAATACAAAATGGGGGGTAACATGGGGGGCAAGGGGTGGGACTGGGAGCAGAGCACTAACAGCTGATGGGCCAGGAAAGGCCTTGCTCATTCATCAGGACTTCAGCTGATCCTTGAAAGGAGTGAGGGATTCCGAGGGGCAGAGGTGAGCATTGAGAGCATAGCAAAGCACAGGGGTGGCCTGGCCAAAGGCCAGAGTCAGGAGAGGTAGAATAGTGGAGAGGGGGCTGGCCTCGGAGTCAAGAAGACCTGAGTTCAAGTCTGCCTCAGACACTTAAGAACTCTGTGACCCTGGGCAGATGACTTAATCTCTCTGTGTCTCATCTTCCTTCTCCATAAGATGAGAGAGTTGGATTTAGTGATCTCTAAAGTGCCTGGGTACACAAAGAATGAATGCCAAGAGAACGACCAGCAGGTTAGTTTGATTGGGATGTAGAATACATGGAGAGTGAGGTGAAATCAGTCTCAAAAGATGTGTTGAAGCCAGATGGAGAAGGGCTTCCTATACTAATCAGACAAATTCACATTTTTATCCTAAAGACCATAGGGAGCCACTGAAGCTTCTTGAGCAGAGGAGTAACATGATCTTACTTGTGCAGGAGAGGAAGGAGGGAAGAAGTGCTTATTAAGAACCTACAATATGTCAGGTACTGTGTTAAACAGGTATCTTATGTGATCTTCACAACCCTGCAAAGTATAAGGATCCCCATTTTACATATGAGGAAATTGAGTCAGACAGAGGTGAAGTGACTTGCCTAAGGACACACATTTCTTGTCACAGAGGATCTTTACAAGGAGACTGGGTGACCACTTATCAAAGATGTTTTAAAGGAGATTCCTGCAGAGTTACAGACTGGACTAGGTAACCTTTAAGATCCTGTCCAGCTCCAAGATCTATGAAGCATTCAATACTGGGAATGGCAAGGCAGGGCCAAAATTCCTTCTCAGTATGGATCAAAGGCAGGGTGGCTCTGTCTTCAGAGATTGGTACCATGAAGGGGAATGGGTATGAAAGAACCAGAAACTGAAATGAAGAGACCCTTTTTCCAAGTCCTGGGTAGAATGGAGCAAGATGTTTGTAAACAAAGTAATTAGACAAAACAGGGCCAGAAAAATTAGAAAAGCAGGGATACAGTGATCTGGAGACAAAGGTTTGGTGCTCAGATGTTAGGTTCCCCTGAGACAATGTTCTCTTAACATAAATCACTTCCATGTAAGCATGCCATCTGATACATTGACCCATTCTGTCCTTAATAACTTAATGAGCTCCAGCAGCAAGCTATTATTACCTGTTCTAGCTAGTCCCCTTCTTATAAGGCCAAGCCTCTCCCGGATTGAAGCTTAGGTCAGGCGGGGGATTGACTTTACCAAGTCAGCACATGAAGGTTCTTGATGGGTTCCAATGTCCAGTCCTCTAGGCCACAGCCTTCTCTAGATTCCACTAGATCCACTATTCTACTACATACCAGACAAGCCTGCCTCCACTGGAGAGGCAGTGTAGGAAGAATGTTAACTCTACAGGAGGAGAACCTGAGTTCAGAGTTCCACCTTCCCACAAATCTCAGCCTTTTACAAGTTGTGTGACCTGGATAAGTCACTTAAACTTCATAGACTTCAGTTTCCTCATCTGGAAAATGATAGGGTTGGACGAGAAGGAAGGAAGAAACCTTCCAGCTCTCTCTCCTCTACCACAGAAGGGTAGACAGGGCCACTGAGATGTAGGGGCAACAAACCAGCAGATACAATGCCCTGAGGAGGGCATCAGCTTCCCGCCCATTCCAAGGTTAGCAAAGCCAGAAGATAAACAGTGGGAGAAGCAGGGTCTCCCTGTTGGTCTTTGAAAAGACTGGCCCACCATATTGCTTTTTCAGAGCTGATTATCTTAGACTAAAGGAGAGCTAACAAGACAGATGAGACCTCTTTATAGCAGAGGAGTGCAATTCAAGGGATCTTATGTTCTTGAATGTGCCTCTGTGTTTCCTTGGGCTGCATTGCCCCTAGGTAAGGGCACATCCCTTCAACAACTTATCCAAGGTTAAATCTAGGACTATTTGTCCAGACATTCCCCTTTGTTCCTCCCCATAGTGAGATGTGCTCATTTGCTGTTCTCACACAATATGCAGGAAAAAATCAGCTCATCTTTATAAGGAAGCATCAATTTATAGATGGTCTTGAATATCAAACAGAGGAATTTGATCTCTAGACAGGAGGTAATGGAGAACCACATTTCTGAAAAGAGAAAAAACCACATCAATGTTCAAGAAAGATTGTTCTGGCAGTGGGGTGAAGGCCAGACGAGTGGAGAGAGGTGGGAAAACTGTAGTAATCCCAATGGGCTGTAAGAAGGCACTGTCTTAACTGATGTCAGAAGTGACTGAGAGAAGTGAATGATGTAGCCAAAGGTGGTGTCGACAAAAACTCTGTAAACAGGTGCATTTGAGCAATGAGAAAGATTTCAGTCAGGGAAAACCCCAAGAAGGAAAGATCGTAGGATTATAAATCATGGTTGGGAGGAACCCTACTACTCATCTAGTCTACCATGCACAATTTACAAAAAAGGAAACTGAGGGCATAAAAAAGAAACCAACTGAGGAAAGCACACAGGCAGAGTTAAGATTAGAACCCAAGCCTTCTGATTCCACATCCACTATTTATTTGTTCTCTCCTCCTATCATTTTTCTACCATCTTTCCAGACCTTGAGTTGGGATGTTTCCTGTCACTGCTGTCCCTGAATTCTGGGTAAAACTTGAATTCCTTGTCTCCATCCTGACCTAGCTGTACCAAATCTCTTTCCCATTAATTCAGACTGGAATTTAAAAAAATAGAAACTTCTACGAGGAAATTAAGATAGAAGCAAACAAACTCCAATGCCTAGAAATACATAAACGCACAGAGGACTGATTTCTTTTAGGTGAAAAAATCCTTGGCCTAGAAGTACAAGGTTCTGGGTTCAAGTGTGTGGTCATCTACTTAATAGCTGAATGACCCCGAGGGTGTGGTTCTGCTTCTTTGTTTCTCCATTTATAAAATGGATATAGTGTTACTTTCACAATCTCCTTCACAAGGTTACTTTGAAGATTAGATGAGATACTAAGTTAAAGTGCTATGTTGATTCTAATTCTGTCAATTATTATCTACCGGATCTTGAATAAGTGACTTCATCTGTTTTATCTTGAAAACAAAAGGGTTAGAGTAGACAACTGATAAGGGACTTTCTAGTGAAAAATGCCTGATCCCTTCTTCTCCTTGTGATTTCTATGACTTGGCACCTCTCCAAGTTTGAACCTCACTCCTGACCTTTCTGTCTTATTTGGTTTGCCGGCAGAATGTTCAGCAATTCGTTGTTAAGCTGCTTCTATTCTTTGAGAAAGTGAATCTCAGACACAGCGGAAACTGGGGGCTAAAGGACCTGAGTTTGAATCCCAGTCTAACCACTTACTACCTATGTTACCTTGGGCAAGTCAGTTTCTGGGTGCCTCAGTTTCTTCATCTGTAAAATCAGAGGATTGGGCTCCCTTCCAGCTCTAAATCTATGATCCTTTATTTGGGCTTTGCCTCACAAGAAGCCACATGGCCTTGGTGGTGAACACCATGTCCTGGAGCCTGTTCTCATCACTTTCAATGGCCAGGCAATCTCAAGGGAACACATTTTCCCTGAAGCCTTTAAATGGCCATCCCCCTTCTCGGGGAACTTATACTATTCACATAACTCACTACAGTGTTGATCCCCAGGTCCCTTCCTCACCCTTATCCTTAATTTAATTTCTTTAGCATTTTCTCAAGCTGCAGGTTTGAAAGTGCTTGACAAATATCTCATTTTATCCTCCAACAAACCTGGGTGGTAATTCCTATTATTATCCCATTCTACAGATGAGGAAACAGAGGGAGACAGATCATATGACTTGTCTAGGGTTGTAGAAATAGTAAGTGTAAGAGGCTGGGTTTGAACTTCAGGTCTAGTGCTCTATCCTCTGTGCTACCTAGGTACCTAGGAGAGTTGTTGGTTTGTCATAAGTTTTATAATCCACAGTGCCTGAAACATACAGCAGTGATAGCCATCATGATATCCCTCAAAAGAAGAAAGGGGACACACACACACACACACATATGCCTAGCTCCTGTTGAGAAGAAGGGTGGGTAGAGGCAGGAATTTTTCTGTGATGACTAGAAGTTCTCTTTGGGATGAGGGAGCCTTTTAAACAGAGTGATACTAACAGCAATCTTTTTTCTATCCACACCCTTCCCTCCCCCCACACTTCCAAGTCTGACTTCAGCTGCCTCATCAGTAGCCTGGATTTCATCCAAATGGTGGAAAGTAGGGCAATCTGTCTTGCAGAACCAACAGGATGGAGGAGACAGGTCTGTGGTTCCCCTGGAGACCACCAGGATCCTGCCAAGAACAGATCCAGCGTCTCCTGGATGGTGGCCATATGGGGTTTCTTTCCATGCCTGTACACAAAGACAGATCCCATTGTGGCCTGTTAGTGAGGAGTCCTAAAAAGAACCCTAGACATGAAGCTAGGCTCTGCTGTTTACTGGATTACTCTGGGTAAATCATGTCATTTTGGGGAGGCCTCAGTTTCTCTCCTGTGAAATAAGGAGGTTGGACTTGACGATGTCTAAGGGTTCTTCCAGATCTAAAACTTAGGCTCAGCTGAACTGCCTAAACAGAATAAAGTCTCATAATGATAACAATAGTAATTCTTTTGTATAGAAAACCTTAAAGTTAATACTTTCCTCATAATAACCCTGAAATGTGGTATAAATATTATTGTCTCCTTTTTGCAGATGATCCAATTAAGTTTTGGAGAGTCAAGTGACTTACCCACGGTCATACAGCGTATACGTGTAGGACCAAGTTTAAATCAACAAATGTTTATTCACACATAGTACATGCAAGGCCTGGTACTCTGCCCTGAGAATAGAAACTTTATAAAAGGGCTAATTCCTTCCTTCCACACAGGGGGCATAAGGCAAGTTCATAAATAAGAATTCTACAATACAAAATGTGATCCCAGAGAATTGAAGCTCTTTGAGCAGGGTGTGCTGTGCTTTTTATCTTTGTATAGCTCAGACCTTTACAGGGCCTGATATATAGTGGGTGATGCATAAACATTCGCTGAATAAAATAATGATAAGGGGAAAGGTGTGGACTAGATAAAATACTAGAAGAAATCTGAGAAGGAAGAGATAACTTTGAACTGGAGAATTCAGGAAAGGCTTCTTGGAGGAACAGATGGAGAGGGAGAGTCCATTCCATTCCTGGGTGACAGTGAGAGAGAAGCCATGGGAGGGAAATGGGCATGCTGGAAATCAGAGAAGGAGAGTTTGGATAGAACACAGAGAGCATGAAGGCTGGAACTCAACATGCTTCAAGAGGAGTTGGAAGCAACATAAAAGTTGAAGGTGGGATGCAGCACTTGGTTGTAGAAAGCCTTGAATGACAGTAGAGTTTATCCTTTATTTGGCAGGCACTGAGGAATCCCTGGAGGTTTCTGAGTAAACAGTGAAGTGATCACAGAAATACATTAGGAGAATGCAATCAGTCTCGTCGGGCCAGGTTTAATATTTTTAATCTGCTCCATTATGCTAGTGCCAAAGGCACAGGGCAGGTGACAGCTAAGAGGTGGAGGGCTAGGCTTGACTACCTTCCCAGGTACCTTCTAGCTCAATTCTATAATCTCATGAGCTTGTGATTCTATACTCTGTGTAGATGTTATGATGACCATAATAAGTTATATCTATCCCTCAGGCCTACACAACCTAGGTATTATCTTTACTATCTACCACCCCCACCCCTGCCATTTCCAATGTTGCCAAGGTCTGCCAATTTCACCTTTGTGATATCCTTCAAATATGTCCCCTTCTCTCTTCTGACACTGCCGGCATGAGGTTCATTCCCTCATCACCTCACACCTACACAACAGCCTGTTGGTGAGTCTACCTGCCCCAAGCCTCTCTCCACTCTACCCTCCATTCATTCACTAAAATGATTTTCTTGAAGTGCAGGTCTAACCATACCATCCTCTATTCAGTAAACTCCAATGGTCTCCAAAATCAAATACAAAATCTTCTCGTAGGTATTCAAAGCCCTTCACAACCTCACCCCCTCCTACCTTCTCAGTCTTCTTACAGTTTACTCCCTGCCATGTACTTTTCAATCCAGGGACACTGTCTTCCTTTCTGACCCATGAACAAGATATGCCATTTCTTGACTCTGAGAATTTTCTCTGGCTATCTCTCATGGCTGGACTGTTCTCCCTTCTTAACGTTACCTACTGACTTCCCTGGCTTCCTTTAAATTCCAACTAAAAGGCCACGATGGTGGAGTAGAAAGACTCACATATGCTAGCTCCGAATCCACAGCCCATAAATTTCCTGTAAAAAGAACTCCCCACAAATTCTGGAGCAGTGGAAGCCGCGCAGCAATGCAGTTCCAGAGAGCCCTGAAAAACCGACCCCAAAGGTCAGTTGCACACCGGACAGCGGAGCCCAGCCCTGCCCGCGCGGCCCTGAGAGGAGCAGATCCGAGCAGACTTCAGGGACGGAACCTCTGGTGGCTGCGAAGGTCCCTCCACCCACAGGTGCTACAGGTCAGTGAGAGAGACTTCTGGGCTGGCCAAGAGTGGAGCAGGGTGTCTCCATAACTCAGGCTCCCTCAGGAGGCAGTGGCAGACGCAGCGGCGGCCCGGGACTCCCGGAGCAGACAGGACCTCAGATCCATTACTAAAGATCTCTGCATAAACCCCCTGAGGGAACTGAGCCTGGGAGGTGGCCCTGCCCCTACCCAAGCACCAGAACTTCAGCTCACATTGAATAGCAGCCGTGCTCCACCACTGAAAGCCCTGAGGCTGGGGAGCAGCATTTGAATCTCAGACCCTAAGCACTAGCTGGGCAGATCTAGGCAGGGGTGGAGAGGAATCTCAGAAGTCAAGTAACTGGCTGGGAAAATGCCCAGAAAAGGGAAAAAAAATAAGACCATAGAAGGTTACTTTCTTGGTGAACAGATGTTTCCTCCTTTCCTTTCTGATGAGGAAGAACAATGTTACCATCAGGGAAAGACATAGAAGCCAAGGCCTCTGTCTCCCAAACATCTGAAACAGATATCCAATGGGTTCAGGCCATGGAAGAGCTCAAAAAGGATTTTGAAAATCAAGTTAGACAGGTGGAGGAAAAACTGGGAAGAGAAATGAGAGAGATGCAAGAAAAGCATGAAAAACGGGTCAATACCTTGGTAAAGGAAACCCAAAAAAATGCTGAAGAAAATAACACCTTGAAAAATAGGCTCACTCAATTGGCAAAAGAGGTTCAAAAAGCCAATGAGGAGAAGAATGCTTTCAAAAGCAGAGTTAGCCAAATGGAAAAAGAGGTTCAAAAGCTCACTGAAGAGAATAGTTCTCTCAAAATTAGAATGGAACAGATGGAGTCTAATGACTTTCTGAGAAACCAAGAAATCACCAAACAAAACCAAAAGAATGAAAAAATGGAAGAGAATGTGAAATATCTCATGGGAAAAACAAATGACCTGGAAAATAAATCCAGGAGAGACAATTTAAAAATTATGGGACTACCTGAAAGCCATGATCAAAAAAAGAGCCTAGACATCATCTTTCATGAAATTATCAAGGAAAACTGCCCTGATATTCTAGAACCAGAGGGCAAAATAAGTATTGAAGGAATCCATCGATCACCGCCTGAAAGAGATCCAAAAAGAGAAACTCCTAGGAACATTGTGGCCAAATTCCAGAATTCCCAGGTCAAGGAGAAAATCTTTCAAGTAGCTAGAAAGAAATAATTTGAGTATTGTGGAAATACAATCAGGATAACACAGGATCTAGCAGCTTCTACATTAAGGGATCAAAGGGCGTGGAATAGGAAATTCCAGAAGTCAAAGGAACTAGGACTCAAACCAAGAATCACCTACCCAGCTAAACTGAGTACAATACTTCAGGGGAAAATATGGTCTTTCAATGAAACAGAGGACTTTCAAGCATTCTTGATGAAAAGACCAGAACTGAAAAGAAAATTTGACCTTCAAACACAAGAATGAGAAGAAGCATGAAAAAGTAAACAGCAAAGAGAAGTCATAAGGGACTTACCAAAAGTGAACTGTTTACATTCCTACATGGAAAGACAATATCTATAACTCTTAAAACTTTTCAGTGTCTGGGTAGTTGGTGGGACTACACACACACATACACACATGCACACACACACAGAGAAAGAGAGCACAGAGTGAATTGAATAGGATGGAATAGGATGGGACCATATCTTAAAAGAAATTAAGGTAAACAGTGAAAGAGAAATGTAGTGGGAGGAGAGAGGGTGAAATGGAATGGGGTAAATTATCTCTCATTCAAGAGGCAAGCAGGAGACTTTTTAGTGGAGGGAAAAAGAGGAGAACTGAGAAAAAAAACATGAAGTTTACTCTCATCACATTCAACTAAAGGAAGAAATAAAATGCACACTCTTTTAGGTATGAAAACCTATCTTACAATACAGGAAAGTGGGGGAGAAGGAGAAAAGCAGGGTGGGAAGGATGATGGAAGGGAGGGTAATGGGAGGAGGGAGCAATTTGAAGTCAACACTTGGGGAGGGACAGGATCAAAAGACAGAATAGAAACAATGGGGGGCAGGATAGGATGGAGGGTAATTCAGTTAGTCTTACACAACATGACTATTATGGAAGCCATTTGCAAAACTACACAGATATGGCCTATATTGAATTGCCTGCCTTCCCAAAGGGATGGGTGGGGAGGGAGGGATGGGGAGAATTTGGAACTCAAAGTTTTAGGAACAACTGTCGAGCATTGTTGTTGCTACTAGGAAATAAGAAATACAGTTAATGGGGAATAGAAAGTCATCTGGCCCTACAGGACAAAAGAGAAGATGGCGACAAGGGAAGGGAGGGAGGATAGAAGAGAGGGCAGATTGGTGATAGGGGAAATTAGAATGCTTGGTGTATTGTGGTGGGGGGAGGGGACAAATGGGGAGAAAATTTGGAACCCAAAATTTTGTGAAAATGAATGTAAAAAGTTAAATAAATAAATTTATATTAAAAAAATAAATAAATTCCAACTAAAATCCCACCTTCTACAGGAAGTCTTCCCCAACCCCTCTTAATTCCAGTGCCTTCCCTTTCCTACTTACTTCCTTTTATCCTGTATCAAGCTTGTCTGTACATATGTTTGCTTGTTGTCTCCTCCTTAGATTGTGAGCTCCTTGAGGTCAGGGACTGTCTTTGGCCTCTTTTTGTATCTCCAGTGCTCAACACAGTGCCTAGCACACAGTGGGCCCTTAACAAAGGCTTACTGACTTGACTGTGAAGCACTCTAAAGTTTACAAAACATTTTTCTATTAGTTAATTCCTTAGATCATAGCATCCAAAAATTTAGCGCTGGAAGCCGTCCTGGAGATCATTTGAGAGGCCAAAGAGGCCTAGAGGGGAAGTCACTTGTCTTGTCCCTGGTTACATAACTAGGTAAATGGTAGAGCTGAGATTCAGTTCTTCTGATCCCAAAGCCAGTATTCTTTCCACAACATGCTGTAACTGTAAGGTGAGTGATGATAGTAAGAATAACTGACATTCAGAGAGATCTTCAAAATTTCCAAAGTGTTTACATCTAATTTGAACCTCAACATGACTCTGTGAAGCAAGTACTATTGGTAATATTATTTCTCTTTTATAGATGAGGAACCTGAAGCACAGAGAGGGTAAGTGATTTGTCAAAGGTCACACAGCTAGTCAGAAATAGGTTTGAACCGAGGTTTTGAGAGAGCTATATTCCTTGCCCAAAGTAACTCAGCTATCGAGTGTGATTCTGCAACACTATGATTCCATAATTTTTTTAAAAATACATGCATGTATCAACTTATTTCTCTGAGAATTCTCCTCTTCATTCATTTGGATCTTTGCTTGCCACTCTGAAAGTGCGGATCCACTCAATCTTTCCTGATTCCCTTTTCTACCATTACCCACCATGAACTATTCCAAACCTTTTATTTTCTCTTCAAAGGCCCTCAGTGCCACCCAATGTTCCTTTCCTATCTTACCTCTCATTTTAATGAGAAAATCAAGGCCATCCCTCATGAGCTTGTGCTTCTCTCTAATCCACACCTCAAATTCTTTCTCACCACCTTTCTCACCACCTTCACTTCCTTTGGTCAAGTCTCCTTGCCTTTCTCCTAGCATAGGCCAATCTCCATACCTTTGAGTCAAATCCAGGAGTTTTTTCTATCAAAATCACTTGCTCTCACTTTCTCTCTCTCTCTCTCTCTCTCTCTCTCTCTCTCTCTCTCTCTCTCTCTCTCTCTCTCTCTCTCCCTCCCCAAATCCCTTAACAAAAGGTTGATAAAGCATTAAATGCTAAGGATACAAACACTAAATAGCCTCTGCCCTCAAGGAGCTTTTGTTCTAATAGAGGTACATTTATGCACATAGTGGGATCAAGCCCTAGGAGTAGTGTTTTGATTTGAAAAGTTATGGAGAAGGAAAAAAGATCTAGGAGAACAGATCAACACAGTCTTTCCAGTAGCTACAGCAGTACTGATTGGATTATGGTTCTAACCATAAAAGAACTATAAAAGGAAATAAAAAGGATAGCATGGTGGAGGATAAATTGGTGAAGAGGTAGCCAGAGAGTAAAGTCAAGTATGGTCAGGACTGGTCTGATAATTGTGGACCATGTGAGCAAATCACCAATCAGGACAGGATGGGTTTGGAGAGGAGTCCTGCTATCCCCTCAAGTTGTTATCCTGTATTTTTTCTCCCTTTAACTGCCTAGATCCTAGAAAGAATCATCTACATTCCCTGCCTCTACTTCCTCCCTGCTGGATGTCTTCCCAAGGCCTTGGCATCTGGTATCTGATCCTATCACCATGCTGAAACTGCTCTTTCTAAGGTTATCAATGATCATTCATAGCCTTTTCTCAATTTTCATCTTTCTTGACCTCTCTGTATTTAACTTTTGATCATCCCCTCCTCTTCCTCACCACTTTCTTCTCTTGGTCTCCATAATCCCCTAGTTCTCCACCTACCTAACTACTTCTCAAGATCTTTTGATCAACTATCTTCAGATACCTTAGTGTGGGCATCTTGGGGATCACGGGACACTTCTTTTACACAGCCACATCCAGGATGCTCCATCCCTTGGGCCCTTGCCTTTGCCCTAAATTATCTGAGATAAACTCCCATCTCACTTCTAAATTCATGTTTCCTTCAAACATTAGCTCAAGCACCATGTTCTTCCTGGTCCCTGAGATACTAGAGCATTGCCCCCAATAATCTTTTATTAATTTTGCATTGATTCTGTATATAATCCCATGTACACATGCTGTCTCTGCCATTCACTTGTAAGTCCCTTGAAGTCAGGGACTATTTGATTTTTGTCTGTGTAGTCCTAGGGCTTAGCACTGGGCCTGGCACAAAGTAAGCACATAGTATATGTTGCTTGGTTGATAATACTTGCACTCTTTTTAGGAAAACTCTTTTTAGCACATCTAAGCTAAAGACAGAGCCAAAATAAAGATAAAATTAAATAAAATAGAGATAAAATTCTCTCCCTTCTCTCTAGCTGGCATGATCATTATAGCTGGATATGAACAACACTTCTATCTCTCCAGCTAGTTTTCTGAGTTGAAAATGTCATGCATTCCCCTGACTTTAATTATTGAACTATCTGGTGACAGTATTTTATATTACAATGCTATCCAGGGTTCAGATTGAAAGCTGGAAGGAAGGTAACACCAGAAGATAGTCAAGTGCTGGTGTTAGGCCTGAAAGGGAGAGCAGGGACATGCAAATCCAGAGGGTGTGGCCCACCTCCTCCCCACACTTCCTCTGGGGCCCTTTGACACCTGCCCAAGGGCAGTGCAGGAAAACACCTTCACCACTGCAAATGACTTTCTCATATTAGTTAAACCCCAAGGGCAGAAACATAGGGCTCACAACTTACAACGTCTGACCTGGAAGGGACTAGAGCCTTGAATAGGGAATGTTATAAACCTAGAAAGAGCTATATAACATGAGGAACAGAAGTGCAATTGGACACTGACTCTCAATCAGAGGACTAGGGACTAAATTCCACTTCTGACATTACATCTGTAATATAAGGCAAAGCCTTTAACTTCCATGGGACATGTAAAATGAGTGGGGAGAACTAGATGGCTCTGAAGTGTCTCCTAGCTATAGATCCATGATCTAGGCACTAAGCACTTGGGATACAAAGATAAATGTGAAACCATGCCTGTCTTCAAGGAGTTTAGTTTTTAATGGGGGAAGGGTGAAGCCAACATAGACACATATGATTATATACCAAATATATACAAAATTAATGGAAGGTAATTTTTAGGAAGATGTGGGACCAGGGAAGGAAAGATGTCACAAAGAAAATGTCCTTTGAGCTGAGTTTTAAAGGAAACTAACAAGAACATTAGAGATAGAAAGAACCTCAGGACATATATAGAGATTTGGAGCTGAAAGGGATCTTAGAACATATGATTTTTTTTTTAAAATCACATTGATTGATGTATTTTGTTGTTAATATGGCCAAAATTTCCCCCTATACTTTCCCCTTATCCTTCTCAGAAAATATTTCATATGACATAGAATTTTTTTGGGGGGGAAAAAGAGAAAAAAAATCAGTAAAACATCAATACATTGAAATAATTTGACAACGTATGCAATGTTTCACACCCATAGACCTCCATCCCTCCCCAGCAAAGAAACTGGGGAATGGGGGGGAGGTGTCTTCTTATAGCTCTTCTATGAGGCTGAGGCTATATATTATCATATAATATTAGAGCTGAAAGGGGCTTGAAAGGTCATCTGGTCCAATCCCTTCATTTTACAAAGGTCAAGGGATTGTCCAAGGTCACATATTGGGTTAGAGAGTGACAATATCTGGCCTGAATCCAGGTCTTACGACACTAGGTTTCCCTGCATTTCCTATATGGTCTGCCCAGAGAAGGGGGAAAGGAAGGCTGCTATTAATGTAAATGTACTCATATCCTCTGGGAGAAAAAAACACACACACACAAACTGTCATCTTGCCAAAGGTACTTAAAACTTATCACTTTGGGAACTGGAGTAAATTGAGGGGCCCTGGACCTGCTGCCAGGCAGCCAGGACAGGAGGCTAACCCATAGAATTACTCTAGCAACAGCCTTCTCTTTCCTGTATGTTGTGGCAAAGGTTGAATTTGCACTCTGAGCGGAACTGAACTGGTTGCCTTAATTTACAGGCATCCTGCCAGCTACACACCCCATTCTCTGTGCTCTGTCCTCTTCCCTCTGGGGCTCAGCACTCCACCAAGTTTAGGCTCTTATCAGAACACCACAGAGTCTATTGGCCTGTCTTGATTAGGGCCAGCCTTAGCAACAGGCTACTTGGGCTACTGAGGTGGTGGCCTACAAGACTGGTCTCTCTAGAGATTCCCCTCTGCCCCTCTCCTCTCCCAGGAAACCCAGGAGAGCCGCAGTGTGTTCATAGGGTTCTGATATAGAAGTTCTGATATAGAAATGACTTTTAGAAGGTTACCATTAAATTCATTCCACAAGTATTTATTTTGTTAAGCTTTAATCACTGTATTTCTAGCCATGCCTGTTGCATAAAAGGGTCTATAATCATCTATTTAATAAATGCTTGTTGAATGTTGTAAGCTCCGTGAGATTGAAATTGTTTCATTGGTTGTATCTTGATCCCCAGCCATAACATGTTATCTGGCATGTTGCTGTTCAGTCGTTTCAGACTGTTCATGACCCCATTTGGGTTTTTCTTGGCAGAGATACTGGAGTGGTTTGTCATTTCCTTCTCCAGCTCACTTTACAGATGGGGAAAATGAAGCAAACATCGTTAAGTGACTTGTCCAAAGTCACACAGTAGTATCTGAGGCCACATTTGAACTCAGGGAGATGTCTGTCTTCCTGACTGCAGCCCCAGCAGTTTATTCATTCTGTCCCTTATCTGCTCCTGAGAAGGACTTTAGGGAGCTAACAAGTTCAAGTTTCTTATTTTACAGACAAGGAAATTGAAGTCCAGAAAGGTTTTGATTTGGCAGAGGTGGGATCTGAACTTGGTTCCTCAGAATTCAAAACCATCACTCTTTTCTCTATACTAAGGTCTTCCCATAGGGACTGAAAATGAAATGGACTGAAGATATGTAGGAAACTAATGGAAATATATAAAAACAAGAGCCATTCCATAATAGATAAATGGTAAAAAGATATAAACACACAATTCTCTAAGAAAAGGTAACCTATTATTAACAATCAGGTGGAGAAAAATGCTCCAAATTACAAATAACAAGAGAATTGCAAACTGAAACAATTTTAAGGTTCTACCTCACATATCAGATTTGTAAAGAGGAGGAAAAGTAAAATAACAATTGATGGAGGGCCTATGGATGATGCACTTTTAATGGAGTTATGAATTGATCAGACCATTCTGGAAAGCAATTTGGAATTATACCCCAATTATATGCCCCAGGTTGGGCACCAAATATGGTGAGGGCTGGAAAGGGGGTGTGAGACCCCCACAAAGACCAGGGTACCAGGGGCAGGTCGTGTGGAGAAGAATTCACGAACTCAAGCATTGTTGAAGTCAAGGTAAAGATTTATTACGCTTTTCGGTGGACAAAAATTCTTAGGGACCCTGCAACCTTAAAGGGGTATGGGGAAAGTTTATATAGTATATTCTATAGTATTAACTTGTGCCAAATATGCTATAAGTGTTTTGGGATGGGATTAAGGAGTGGTCAATTCTTAAACGAACATGCTCTCTTATTATCTACTGCGCAGGTATTTTACCCAAAATTCATCAGGAAATAGCCCAAGGCAGGGGCTACCTGGTGGTGTGGTTTTAGGCATGAACAGCCACTATGTTAATCAACGGTAGGGGCAGACCTGGCAAAACCAGGCATCTTTTGTCAGTCTTCTTAGACAAGATTAATGTAAGGGAGTGCAGGTATGTCCAAGTCCAGGATACATATGATTGGTCAGTGAGTAGTAAATGCCCCTTAAGCCAGTACACAGCTGGTTCACACTAAAGAGTTCCATAGGCGCAGCTGGCTACTGTAGCAAGAAAGGAGATAAAGGTTGTTGCTGGGGCAGGCTTGTCCTTGGGCTGGGGAGAATCTGCCCAAGTCAGTATCCTGAGGCTAGGGAGAAGTGTGATCTTAGACCTGGGGCCCAAGTACACCCCCCAAGCACCTCACCAGTGGACTGCATTCTGAGGTAGTAACTTCTCCTTTACTGGAAAGTGGAGGTGTTCAAAAAAAAGGTGTCAGGGTCGGGGATTCCTGTACAGAGGAGAAAGATGGACTGGAAGTCCTCGTCCAACTAGGGGAAATCTGAAGACTTTGATTACCTACGTGACCTTGGGGAAAGACATTCTAATTTTTCGGGTCTTACCTCTATCCACTTAGCGCCTTAAGGCAGAGTCCTTAATTCCACAGACTGGCATTAACAGAGAAGAGTGGGGGATGGGGAAGGAGGAGGAGGGCGAGGAGGAGGAGGAGAAAAGAGGGACACAGTGATAGGGAGGAAGGCAAGAGAGGAGGAGGAGGGAGGGAAGATGGGGGAGAGGAGAGAGGGAGACGAAGAGGCCCAAAGAGTGGGAGAAAAGAGGGAGGGAGGGAGGTGAAGGCGAGGGGGAGGAGGTCGGAGGAGAGGAGCCCCCACGGGCGGGGCGAAGAAGCTTTAGGAGCAGTAAAGGAAGGAGGCAGGAGAGTGAATTAGTGGGGGGTGGGGTAGGGAAAGGATCCCTTCGCCCCGCCCCTGCCCCGCCTGTCTCGGGCTCGCCCCTCCCATTCCCCGCCCTGCCCGCCCCTCCCTCCACTCTTGTGTAGGACCAATCCCCAAGCACTTTAGATGGACTGTGGGGACGGGGCGGCAGGCGGGACCAATGGAGTGGCGCGTTGTTGGGCTGCGGGCCCCGCAGGCCGCACCCTGTGGTGAGGGGCGGAGCCGAGGGGGGCCTGGCCGGGAAGGGGAAGGGGAGCGGGCGGAGGGCGGGGGTGTCGTCCCGGGGCTGAGGCTGCGCCGCCGCTGCTGGAGGGAGGCGGGGCGCCGAGAGGGTGAGGGAGAGGGGAGCAGGGGAGAGCAGGGTGAGGGACGCCCGGGCGTTGCTGCTGTCGCCGCCGCCGCCTCTGCTGCCGCTGCCTGTGCGGAGGGGAGCGAGCCCCGCGCGGCCTCAGTTCTCCGGTGGAGGTGAGCAGGGGCGGGGGAAGGCGGAGAGAGGAGCGGGGAGGAGGAGAGGGAGACGCCTTCGGGGGAAGGGGGCTGTCAGGGGGCTTGAGGGGGAGGGGGCTCGGCAGCCTGGGAGGAAAGGGGAAGGTGGCGGGGTCGGTCTTGTGCTCTGGTGGGGAGGAGGGAGCTCCCGATAAGAGGGGGGTTCGGCTTGGGGGAGAGAGTGCGGAAGGCTCTGCCGGAGTGGGGGGGCCGTAGAGGAGGGGGAGATGAGGAGGAGGGGACTAGGCAGGGGGCGCTGAGGCGTCCTCTGAGAGGGCTGAATGGGGGTGGGGGCGCTCAGACTGGCACCAGGGCGCTGGCGATGGGGCCGGTGGGGGTGGGGGGTCATAGAGGCCTCCAGGTGATAGAGCAGGACTAACGAGTCCTGGCATTGAAGCTTTGGGCAGACGAAGGGCGTTAGAGTGGGCACTCTTCTATTGTGAAAGCAGGGAAGGCTCGGGCTGAGGGTGCAGTGGCTATGAGGGATGGGGGTTGGTTTAAAAAAGGCATTCGAAGGGGGGCTTGTCAGACGAGGAGGGAGGAAAAATGAACCTTAACCTGGCATTTAGGGAGTGATTGGGGTGCTCATCCCCATCGCCTCTTTGGGCGAAGTGCCATTGCGGGTGTTCGGTGTGCACAATCACCCTTGCCTTGATCGTTGTATTAAAGCGGTATGGAGGGTAGACAGCTATAATTATTCTGCTTAGATTGTGCGTGGTGACAATAACATAAACCCTTTCCCAAGGAAAGGTTGCTAGGAAAGGTGGTTGATTTGCAGTTCTTTATGTGATAGAATTGTGCAGGTTTTTTGTTGACTAGTGAAGCAGCAGCATCAAGGGTAGGCCATGTTCTGTGGGGATTTTTATGAGTTATTAAGTGGAAGATCTGGTATAAATATAAAAATGATTGCGTTCATAGTATTAATATAATAATATTAAAAATATAATAAAGCATTTTCTGAACTTTTTTAGAGTACAGGTGTGTATGTGCAAAATACATATGCTTGGTTTTTTTTTAAATACATTGAAAACAAAAAAGGGGAAAAAGCACACTGGAGATTTAATATCTGCTTTAGGGATAGGGAGAAGGGTCAGACTTGATCTTTCCTCAATATTATTGCAATTGGTAGGCATTCATTAACCTTGTTGTTTTTTAAATGTTTCAAAAGGTCCTTGTTAAGAATTATCTTTTTTTTTTTCACTTTGGAGATTCATGGCCAAAGAATATTCTGTAGTTACAACTGCTTTTAGGGCAGTGAGTAGCTACAGGTATTGCCACCATACTGATTCTTATGATACCCTTAAAATGGCAGAATTTGATTGTTAGATCCAGGGAATATATAATGATGGCTGATAAGAGTTTTGTTTTGAGTAAATTAGAGCATTTTAGGGGATGGGGGAGTTGATTGAAGGTTTACTGACATGAATTTGTGAAACAGAAGGGAAAACAGCTAGGAGAGCTGTCCTGTATATATTTTTAAATTAAGGTTTTTTTAATTGATGACTTTTGTTTTTATATCACATTCATTTCCAAATTTATCCCATTCCCTCCGCAAGCCATGGGGCCTCCCCTTGTAACATTGATTTTAAAAAGAGGGAAAAAAACAATTCAGTGAAATTCACTAGCATGTCTTATACTATATACACTGTTCCATACCCAGTGCCCTCCACTCCTGCAGTGAAGGAATAGAGATGGCATTTTCTGAACTCTTATTCTGATCCAAACTTGGCAACTATAGTTACAAAGCGTTCAGTTTTGGTTTTTTTCCTTTACAGTGTTTTCCTTGTATTTTAAAGTGAACTCAGAACTATATTGTGAGCAGTTTCTAGTTGTTTTGACAGACACACAGAGACTCACCCAGGGTCACAACAGCTAACAAGCATCAGTATTTGATCTCAGATCTTCCTCACTTCGAGCCCCACACTCTATCCATTATACAATGCTCCTTCTATTATGACTTATACCATGGAGAAAACCAAAACCGTAGACTTGTTTGCTAAGGAAGTGAATGGTTTTGATAGTCAAAACTGCTTTAGAAAGACTTTGATGTGGCTCTGTCATGCTTGCTACACCACTGTGGAGTTACTTTGCTACTTGTGGCATGCTTTGGTTTAAGTCCTAAAAGTTGCAAAGCAGTGAGCCTGACTAGAATTTCTTGTCTAGAGGGTGTTTTTCCCTTTCTGAATATTAATATTATATAGGCATATATGTAATATTATATATTATATATACTTTTCCATATCTGAAGTTATCTGATGAGAAGGAAACTATTTTGATTGGTATTGTATTGCACATGTTTCTTGTAGTGATTACATATTTTCAACTGTCCACTTCTAGATAATTTTATTTTAGTTTGGATTTATCAGAATATGTTTCAAAAATTTTTGTAATGAATTTTTATTGAATAACATATTGTTCACTCTTAGTAGAAGCTTATCACTCCAATTGTTTCCTATACTTGGCATTTTCTTTTATTCGTAAGAACATGATGCCCCGAGAATAGATTTGATATTTTTCTTGGATATTTTATGTTTGCAAAATGGAAATATTCTATATAAAGTGTTGTGTGGAAACAATATAATTGTGATAGTTGGATTAGAATGAGAATTTAGCTTCCTTTATAAATTGTTTTGGTTAGACTACTGGTCTCAGAGACCTCAATTTTGATTTTCTTTTTAGTTCTTCAACATTTCAAACATCAGTGATTTGTTTCTCTGTTCTGGTTATGCTCAGGAACCCTTCTACCTATTTATAAACAGATAGATAAAAACATAACTATTAGTGATTTTTAAAAGTTACTGTGGAACAAAATAATTCATTGCCTTGTGGTCAACCTGGTGGCAAAGCTGTTCTGCTTAGCTAGTCTTGCCACTAGGTTTTATTAGAGCCTTTTCTTGGTTGATAGGATACATCCAAGTTTATGCCCCCTGACTGACCTTTCAGAAACCCCAGGTCACTTCCACGCTAGGAAGTGGCATTATAAGAGTAGGATTTTGATGAGATTCTTCTTAGTTATTTTTTTTAAATCCAGTATTTTAGTCCCAGTAATTTAATATAGATGTGCCAATTCTGAAAGTCTTAAAACACCTAGCTCTTCTTTGTTCAAGTTACCTTTAATATCAAAGACTTGTTGCTTTCCCAAAACCCCTCTTTGCCCCGCTTGCCTGTTCCCTTGGCCTCCCAACCTGGCCTGTTACCCTGGGGAGTGTCCTTGCTCCTTGCCTTTCTCCTTTACTCCTTTGTCCTGGCTGCTTGACTGGTCACATTTTCCACCAGGCTTCACTCCTTTTTTAGACTTCTCTATCATGACTCCACGAATCTCATCATCCTGCAAGATAACATCCATCTTGGTACTAGTATCTCATCAGTACGCTCTGCTCCAGGGACTATGTTGATTGGAGGGTAGAGCAGAGAGCTCCTCAAACCTTCTTTTAAGGAGGCCCCCAGGCCAGCTGTCTCTTCATTTTCAACGGGACTGCATTTCTTTGGACTTCATCATGCCCCTCCTCCTCTCCTTCTGACCTCCTCCATTAGCTTATAAACTGCTTGAGGACAGGAACTAGCTTTCCTTTTCATATTTCTATCTCCAAAGTTTGGCCCAGTGCCTTAGTAGGCACTTAATAAACATTTGTTGACTGATTGACTTGTGTTGAATGAGACAAGAATCAGTAAATCTAGTGCATCTGAATATAGATGGAAGTTCTTTAGGCTTTACTCTTTGCCCTGCCTCAAAGCCCTGAAGTCTCCTGGGACTGTCATCTAACCTGCTTATGGAAACTAAGTAGCTCTGGGTCCAATCTCTGTCCTCCCACTGAACCTTTAG
Source organism: Bettongia penicillata ogilbyi (assembly GCA_023548195.1). Taxonomy (NCBI): domain Eukaryota; kingdom Metazoa; phylum Chordata; class Mammalia; order Diprotodontia; family Potoroidae; genus Bettongia; species Bettongia penicillata. Next base: position 11,146,410 of record JAJHZJ010000177.1, read on the forward strand.
TACTTCTAGGATCTTCACAGTCTTTTGCATTTGTTTTCCAGTTCTTCATTCAACAGAAACTTTTCTTCAGTGTTACCAACGATCTGTTAAGTTCCAAATTTAATCATTTCAGTAACCCTCCTTTCCTGATCAGCATTTAACACTGTTGACCACCCTTTTCTCCTGAATACTGGATTGTCTTGATACTGTTTTCTCCTGGTTCACTTTCTACTTCTCTGACCACTCCTCAGTCTCCTTTGCTGATTCATCAATTGTATTATGTTCACTAATTCTGATTGTGCCTAACACTCTGGCCTGGGCTCCTTTCTTTTATTTTTGCTATACCCTCACATTTGGTGATCCTCATCAACCTCTATAAGTTCAATTTACCATCATTAACAAATGATTCCCATCACTATGTCTAGTCACAGTCTTTCTCCATTGCTTCAGTTCTGCATCATGAATAGCCTCTTGAACATTTCCAAACTTCTTCCCTCTTATTATGACTAAGGGCATACCTAGATTTGCAATCTCAGTGCCATCCTCAGCTCTGATTTTTTGCTTACTGCTCAATTGCCTCCCTCCTTCAGTTGCCAAAGTTTGTTAGTCTTTCTAGATGCAGATAGGTGGCACAGTGGATGGAGTGCTGGGTCTGAAATAAGGAAGATCTGATCACTTCCTAACTCTGTGACCCTGGACAAGTTGCTTAACTGCCTCAGTTTCATCAACTGTAAAAAAAAGAAAAAAATGGGAACAATAATAGCCATGATGATCATTTATTTATTTATGAAGAGATTATTTAGAAAGCACTTAGCCCAACACCTGGCATTTAATAAATACTTATTTTCTTCCTTTACCCTTCATATCCTTTGCTTATGTTCTCTCTACTATATATGGCCGCCAGCCCAGTTCTTTACCTCTCACTTAGACTATTGCTATGTTCTCCTATTTGGTCTCCCTATCTGATACTTCTTTCTACTCTCTATTACCTCTGGAATCAAGCTTAAACTTTGTTTGACACAAATTTCTTTAAAATCTAGCTCCTTTGTGCATTTCTAGTATTCTTATACTCTTTTCCATGTACTCTATTGTCTATATTGGTTTGCTTTTCCATACGCATGATACTTCATCTCTCATCTCTGTGCTTTTGTCATGACTGTCTGCTGTCCCTAAAATGTATTACCTTCTCACTTTTGCCTTTTGGAATTCCTAGTTTCCTTCAAGGCTCGACTTAAGTGCCACCTTCAGCATGGAACTTTTTACCACTTCTCTCACCCTTCCTTAAGCCAGCAACTAGTTTACTCATCAAAACCACCTGGATTTTATTTTGAATATTTTATGTATATGCTTATGTGTACGGATTGTCTTTACCTTTAAAACATAACTTCTTGAGGGCAGATATGCTTGTACTTTTGTCTTTTTATCTCCAGTATTTAACAGTTTCTTGAACATAGTAAGCACATAAGAAATGTTTGGTGATTGATTAGGTCTTCTCTTATTTGTCTGACTGCTCCTCAATCTCCTTTGCTAAATTTATGGTCTGTGTCCTACCTCCTAATTGTGGATGTACCCTAAGACTCTGTCCTGGACTGTTTTCTTCTCTCTCTGTGTTCTCACTTGGTGAGTTTATCAGTTCCCAGGGGTTCAGTTGTCTCTATGTTGATGATTCCCAGATATACATATACAGCTCTTAGTTCTAGTTCCGCATCACCAATTTGTCTGCAAGGAATTTCAATCTGAATTTTCTGAAGGCTTCTCAAACTTATTAAATTCCGAAGAGAACCTTTTATATCCATACTCCCATGAGCCCTCAGATATAATATTACCTTGGTTTTTATTTATCCAAAGGTTCACAGCCTTTGTGATTCTCAACTTCTTAATATCCCAGAACTCCATTTTATAATCATTTGCCAAATTTTGTTGATTCTACCTCCATAATATTTCTTACAACCATTTCCTTCTTTCCACTCATCCTGTCATCACCCTAATCTCTTAGTATAGAACCTCTCACGTAATAGGTGCTTAATAAATGTCTGTTGATTGATGGTTCAGTCCCTCATTACCTTTCTCTTGGATTCTTGCAATAGAGTTCCTTTTTTATTTTAATATTTTATTTTTTCCAATTACGTGTAAAAACAATTTTAACCTTTGTTTTTTACAATTTTGAGTTCTATACTCTCTCCCATCTTCTCTCCTCTGCCCCTCATTGGAAAGACAAGCAATTTAATAAAGTTTATACATGTTCAGTCTTGCAGAACATTTCCATATTAGTTATGTTGTGAAAGAAAACAGACCAAAAAACCAAGAAAAATAAAGTTGAAAAAAACCAGTATGATTTGATCTATATTCATATTCCATCAATTCTTTTTCTGGAGGTAGATAGCATTCTTCCTCATAGGTCCTTCAGAATTGTATTAGACCTTTTATTGCTGACAATAGCTAAAACTTATTCCCGGTTGGTCATTGTACAGTATTGTTGCTACTGTGTACAATGTTCTGGTTCTGCTCACTTTACTTTGCATCAGTTCAAGTAAATCTTTCCAGTTTTTCTGCTCATAATTTCTTATAGTGCAACAGTATTCCATCACAGTCATATAACACAACTTGTTTAGACTTTCCCCAATCAGTGGCTATCCATTTTCAACTCTTTGCCACCACAAAAAGAGCTGCTATAAATATTTTTGCTTTATAGGTCTTTTTTCTTTTTAAAAAAATTTCTTTGGGATACAGACCTAGGAGTGGTATTTGTAATAGACTTCTAACATCTCTATGCATCTACCCATTCCTCTATCATTCATACAACTGCCAAAGTGATATTTCAGAAGCACAGGTCTTAGAATGTTACTCCCTTGCTCGGGAACTCCAGTGACTCCTTAATGTTTCTAGGATCATATACAAACTCTTTTGACATTTACAGCCCTTTATTACTTGGTTCCAAGCTACCTTTGAATGAATGAATGAATGAATGAATGAATGAATGAATGAATGAATGAATGAATGAAAGAAGCATTAACAGCTTTATACTTGATGGGTATGTGATACACAGCTCCTACCTTTAAGCAGCTTGCCTTCTAAAAGGGAAACAGGGATCACAGTTGGGTCATGTGATCTGGAAAGTGATCAAGTGTTGAAAATTGGTTTCTAGGAATTGTTGTCTTGATTTGGTTTTTGTTCCCAGAGCTAGAGAAGGAAAGGGGCTGGGCAGTTGGACTTTGCAGCCTGGCAGGAAGATGGCTAGAAAACAGTATGAAAGCTTTGGGGTGGCCTACAGATTACAAATTCCCATCAGTCAGAAGCTCAAGACCCCTTTCCTAATCTATTACACAATGCTTTTAATTTACTGTGAGATCTTGCTAAATTGGCTGACATAGAAGACAGTCTCTTTCTCATCTCTGTACCTTTGAACAAGCTGTTCTTATGTCTGGAATCCACTCCATCCTCACTTCTTATGATCTCTAGCTTCCTTCAAAGCTCCACTTAAGCCACTTCTCAGTTTTAATCATGGTAGCTGTGGAAGAAAAGAAGAATCTGCCATCTTTTAGAGAATCCCTTCTGAAAAGGTGAAAGGTCTTTTTAGAACAAAAGGTCAAACCTTTGAATGAAGGTGGTGACTATAATAAAGCTTCCAAAGATAGAGGAAGATTATCCATGAAAGAGCTAAAGTGTACCATGACTGGCTTTACTATTGGCAGGCTCTACAAAACAGAGCAACTTCCTCTGGCCTTCCAAATTGGAATGAAGAAGACTGTATATTTTTGTGGAAGATAGGATGCTGGGAATAGGGAAGGCCAGATCAACAAACTTGTTAGAAGAATGAGCTGAAGGTATCTACCATGATTATTTGTCTGTTGGTCTGTTAATAAAAATGCATATGATTAGAAAAACAAACTCAGATCTCAGCTAAATGTTGTCAAGGTCTTTCCTATTCTTCCATCTGCTTGTGCTTTCCTGTCCAACTCCCTGAACAAATTACCTTATATTTACTCTCTATATGTATGGATATTCCCCACATACAATGTAAGCACCATGAAGGCAGGGACTGTTTCATATTTGTCTTTTTATCTTTAGTCTCTAGCACATGGTGTTTAAAAAATGCTTCCTGATTTGTAGTGAGACTCTGGACTTAAGTCTATAAACCCAGATGGTCACAAGCAGGTAGGGCCCCAGAGTTGGACTTGTTATCTCTTCCTCCTCTGCCCAAAGTTCTAGAGGTTCCCTTCAAGGACAGTAGGATTCTTTTTCATGCTATAGGCTCAAACCTTATACAGCTTGTTCTGTCTTCAGCCCTTCATGTTCCATGTTTCTCCTCACCTGAAGGCTTACAGCTGTTCTTGCTTTAATCATCATCAGGAAAAAGAGACTTTAAGTTTCTCCTTTGGAGCCTTTTATGTACACTCGGTTCTGACCCAGTAGGTAGTTAAAAGGCTTTTCTTCATCACATAGAAAATCTTCACTGTCCAGGAAAAAGTCACAAAGTGTCTATGTATTCTCTGAATCCAGGGCAAGGCCCCTTCATTATATGTTATCATGAACTTCCAGAAACAGACTCAAAATATCCTCATGTGCATAGGCATTAGGCAGAGCCCTCTGTGCATGCTGTGAGGACTGGACTCTTAGTGCCCAGTTCTTTGTTAACTATTGATTAATTGTTAGTGTAGAGAAAGCCAGCCATCAATACAGATTATAACCATCAAGTCTGTGTTTTAGATTCTTAAGTTGTTGGGACTTGAGGCAACTAAATGACTTAGCGGATAGAACACTGGGCCTGGAGTCAGGAAAACCTGAGTCCAGATCAGGCCTAAGACACACTTACAGTGTGACTCTGGGCAAGTCACTTAATCTCTATTTGCCCTAATCCACTGGAGAAAGAAATAGCAAGCCACTCCAGTATCTTTGCCAAGAAAACCCTGTGGACAGCAGTGGAGTGCTATGGTCCTTGGGATCATGAAGAGTTGGGCATGACTGGATGAAGGAACAATGACATCCAAAAGTTTTAGATAGATTCTTAAAGTAGTTCAAGAGGAATAACTTTATAATTTATAGTCTTTTTACACTTATTTTTAATTATGATAATGTTGACCCCCTTAATGCTAGTACCTTCTCCTTTGTTGATTATCTCCAACTTACCCTGAATTTATGTGTGTGTGTGTATGTACACATCCTGTTTGTATCAAGTTTTTATATACTGTTTTTCCTATTAGATCATAAGTTCTTTGAGAGCAGAGACTATATTTTGACTTTCTTTGTATTCCCAGTTCTTAGCACAGCACCTAGCATATAGTAAGTGCTTAATAAATGGTTGTCAGCTGACTGATTAATGGATAGGATTTATATCATGCTTTAAGGTTTACAAAGCACTTTTCATGTTACCTCATTTTGTTCTCTTAATAGCCCTGTGAGGAAGGTTCTTTTATTCTCCTTTTACAGATGAGGAAACTGAGGCTGAGAAAGGTTAAATGACTTGCCCACATAATCAGTGGCTAAGGCAGGTTTTGGTCTTAGGTCTTCCTGACTACCAAGATCAGACTCTATCCACTGCAGTACTTAGTTGCCTATTTGTCATTAGGACTCTTCAGTACTATTATACAGCCTATCTTCTTTTTATTATAAAAGAAAATCAGATGCAGTTTGATAGTAGCCTGCTAACTTGGTGGATTTAGGAATGCAAATGTTTTCTTTTTCTGGGTAAACTGACATTTACAGATATATAATTTCACCCTTTGGTGTTACAAGGATTTATCTTCTGGATGATAGGTGTTACTTGTTTTAAAATATTTTAACTTGTTTTAAAATATTTGGCTTTTCTTCCATGGTAGTAACTAAGCCCCTCACATTAACAGACTGTTGTATTACTGACTCACAGTCTGGCATATTTTCATCACATTGTGAAAATAGAGAAGTTGAGTGGATATATTAACTTGTGAAGTTTTTTTTTTCAAGAGTTCAGTGTTTCAAGTGTTCAGAGACTCAAGGTTATAATTAATCTTATCAGTTATGGTCAGTTTTGAAAATCATATTCATAAACCCATTGGTTTAGAGTTCTAAGGAACATGAGAAATCATCTTTTTAAATCTGCATATTTTATACCTGGGTTAATTGAGATACCAAAGGGTTAAATGACTTGTTCAAACTAACACTTTAAAAACCAGAATTTGAACCTAGGGCCTCTGCTAGTTATGATGAAGGTATCCTGAGTGCAACTTGGAGAGGAATGAAACATGGTTAATCTGAGCAGCCTTCCCTAAATAGAGGTTCTGAGAAAAGCCATCTTCAGAGGAGGAGGCCCCAGGGGCATAGTAGAGAAAGTCTAGGTTAGAAAGAAATGAGGTATAGTGGCAAGACGGATGGTAATGCATTTTTTTATTCTTAATTTCATGGATAAAACCACATTCATTTGGTGGTGCCAAGGACATTGGTGGTAACTTTTATTATGGGGTTCTCAGTAGCTATAGCTACTGAGGAGGCAGGGCTACAGCATCTGCAGAGGTAGTTGCCCTGCCTCATCTCCTTAAGATAGTTGCTTCTCTGGATGATGACTTAAAGGGACTGAACTAAAAGCAGGATTGTTTGGGGAGGGTACGGGAAATGCTGCTATTCTTTGAGGTTCTTGGGTTATCTGCTATTTTACATTACCTTATATTACCTTTACCTTGCCCTTTATACTTGGAAAACTTTACTTAAATTATTTTTATGTTTCATGGTATGACACATATTGATCCACTGCTATTACTATAAGTTGTGAGGTATAGTCATATCAGAATAAGTACTACTTCAGTGTCTTATTATAGAGCAGAGATTACCTAGGATTATTCAAGACAGTGTCAATGGAGCAGAAGTTTTGACAGTTCTGTTTAACTTCAGGCATAGTCCAAGTGAGATACTAGGTTGGCTGTCTGAAAACCTACCTATTTAGGTAAGGAAAAGTACATTACTAGTAGTTTGGTTGACTGTTGATAAATTATTTGCCCACAGTGACCTATGTTATACAAATAAAACTGCAAAATAGCCTCAGTCCTATGTAACTTTATTCTGCAGTGGTAGTAGAGTGAGTGATATGGTTTTTAGACAATCTTTGAACATTTTAACTTGAGAGAAATAATAACCAATAATTTGGAAAGATCCAGAGTTTTTCTCTTTTTCTAAAGTCTTTTTAAAATGAACTTTTTAAAAGTTCATTCTGTTGAAGGACATTGCTTATAATGAGACTGGACTAACTTTCTTATTTAAGACCCCACCCTGGTGGAGTAGCCAAGTTGTGTTCGGCTCAGGCTTGGGTGGGGCATAAATTCTTTGAATATATTTCTCAAGGTTGAAGATGGTCTGAGTATAGAGATAGTTTCTCTGTCCAAGGGTAAGATGACATCACTCTCAGCCCCTCATTGTAATATTCTTTCTTAACCAGTCTTCCATAAGAACATGTAAACCCTGAGCCCATTCGCCATGATGGTGTTTGGTCTAAAGAGACAGATGTCAAGTAACCATCCTTTTATTAATAACATGCTGTCATTATTAATAAAATCATTATATTACCCAAAAACTATGTCTCTTAAACCTTTTTAATCATCACAAACTGGTTATTCTCATAAGTTTGACTATTTTCTAGTTCAAAGAATTAACTTACTAAATTAGGACAAACTAAATCTCATCAGTGTGGCATTCTTGCTATAAATGAAATCGAAAGGTTTATAGACATTGCAGCTAAGTGGAAGGATGGTTCAGGATTCCTTGATGTGGGACAGTTAAAGAATTTAATAGAGTTAATTTTATCTTGTAACTGAAGATCACAGGAAGCTTCATGGAACATCATTTCAATGCTCATGATGAGCTTCAACAAAACTCCCACAAAAATAGCAACTTAAAGAGTTTCAGATTTGGAGTCAGGAAGACTCATCTTCCTGAGTTCAAATCTGGCTTCAGACATTTACTAGCTGTATGACCCTAGGCAAGTCACTTAATCCTGTTTGCCTCCTTTCCTCATCTGTAAAATGAGGTGGTCTAGTATCTTTGCCAAGAAAACCCCAAATAGGGTCACGAAGAGTCAGACATGACTGAAAAATGATAAAACAAATATGAACTAGTATCTCTTGCAGATGATGAAGAAAGAGTTTACAAAGAACTTAGTAAGAACTTCTGAGTTAAGTGAACATGTCTTAATACCTAATGATTTCAGAGTTTGGTGGGCAGTGAAGAAAATGTGGTTAAGGATTAATGGATCAAAGAAGGCTGAGTTATGTGGACCAGATATACAAAAACCTAATGTCTTTATAATTTGAGAATCAAACCCATCAGTCAGCAAGACAGTATTTATTAAGTATGCTGTGCTCCAGACACTGTTCTTGATGCCAGAGAAAGAAAGCAAAAGCAAAAAAAAAAAGTTCTTGGTCTCAAGGAATATTCTAATGGAGAAGAAATATGTATTTATGTAAGTACATAAAAATATGGAAAAAGCAGCCTCAAAGTAACCTTGGCAAGGAAGGCAGCTGGAAGAAACTGGAAAGACTACATACATAAAATGGCACTTGAGTCAAGTCTTGAGGAAAACCAAGGATTCAAAGAGAATGAAGTGATGGAGAGCATTCCAGGCAATTGGGATAGCCATTGCCAAGATACGGATATGGGTTATCATCTGTGAGAGACAGCCATAGGGATGGTATGGCTGGACTGTGGAGTATATGGAAGGGAGTAATGTCAAAGAAACCTGAAAAAGTAGAATGGAGCCAAGTTATGAAGAGGTTAAAATGCCAAACAGAGGAGTTTATGTTTGATCCCAGAGATGATAGGGATCCACTGGAGTTCATTGAGTAAATAGGGTAAGGAGTGACTTGGACAGACAAATGCTTTAGGAAAATTACTTTATTAGTAATGTGTACATTGGGATTGGAATGAGGAGAGGCTTGAGGCAAGGAGACTAATTTGAAAGCTTTTTTGATAACATTAGCAAGAGATGATGAGGACCTGAAATAGAGTGGTGGTTTTGTGAAAGGAGAAAATGGCTTGTATGGCAGATGTTATGAAAATAGAAAGGAAAAGATTTGTTTGGGAACTAATTAGTTATGTAGAGTAAATGAGGAATCCAGGGTAACACCAAGGTTGTCAATGTCCAAATCCATTTGGAGAGATGTCTTGCAGACACAGTTGATGATTAGTATTCAGGAGTGAATGAATTTTTTTCCGATATAGTATGCTTCTTTTTCTCACCAAGTTTTCCCTCACATAAATAACTTAGTGTTTCGCTGTTTGTACCAATATATAAAATCTTCTAGCTAGAAGAGTGTATTCTGTTATAGGTGAAAGAGGCAGTTATACTTAGGAAAATAATGACCTTAGTTCACAGTATAGTCAGGGTCTGGTGAGAAATTGGTATTTTTTTCTGTTGTTACAGTTCCAAATATAATAAAACTGTCACCTGAACTTTTGGCTTTGTTAACAAAGGCTAATTTTTAAAAAAGAGTATTACATATACTTAGGGTAATATAGAATAGAGTTTTTATAGTTATTTCTTCAAGGTTAGTAATGCAGCATGACAAAAGGTGGATGCATTTCCTCTAGAATTCAGTTTCTGCTTTTGTTGACTTTTTGACTTGTATTTCTAAAAGGAAGTAGAAGCAAAGACCATATTTGCTATGATTAAGTAATCATTTGATTTGATTAAAGGAAAACAATAATTAGTACTTTTATGGTTATAATTAAGCATATGCTTTTTCCTTCTTGGGTATATGTAACATATTTTCTTTAATTTCTTCTGAATTAATAAATTCAAGTTTTAGAGAACACCGACATGTAATCTGAGTTAGAAAAGATCTTAGCAGCCATTTGCCTAGTCAAACCCAGTGGTCTTCTAGCTTTCACTTGAAGAGATTCAAGGCAGTGCATTCCACTTTTTGATAACTCTAATTGTTTAAATTTAATTTTACTTTATTTTTGGATCATGTCTTTCTAAAAATATGTTTTATTAATGTCTCTTGTCTTTATAAATGCCAGTCATTTCAATGGCCTATTCCTCTAGATTGAATTGTCTCTTAACAACAAAATAAAAAAGCATATATTAAGCACCTTTTTGTAGCCAGGTACTATCCTAAATATTGAGTATACAAAGACAAAAATAATTGATAAAGAGTTAAAGGATATGACCAGCCAGTTTTCTTAGGAGAAATCCAATATATCAATAGACATGAAAACATCTCCAAATTACCAATAATTAGAGAAGTGAATTAATTAAAGCAACTCTCAGGTTCTCCTTTATACTTAGCAGATTTGTAAAGTCTGCTTAAAGAACAAGTGGCAAGCTCTGAGGTTAGCTGGTTGGGGAGGCTACCTTGACCTTAGCCATAGGAACTTTTTTCCCTGGGACATTGAGGGGAGTTTGGCTTCTGAGCCAGGGAAGATCGAGGGAATCTCTACTGACAAGGAACACCAGACCCATCTGTGCTGTAGAGAGTAGAGGGGGTGAGAAGGAACCAGCACATGCCTGGTGAGTGCAGAAGCAGTGGGGCAGGGATATGGGCACTTACAGGAGGCTGGAGGTCTTAATTTGAATTCAAGGTCAGAAGGGAGAATTGAAGAGAATCTGAGGCCAGAGGCATTGTCCTCTATACCCCAGGACTGGAAGTGATTATAAAAACTATGACCCCCCGCCCCCCCAAAAAATGCACAGGCAAAGAAGAAAGAATCCAATCATAGAAAGTTATGGAAATAGAAAAGACTGGGGTTCATCTTCAAAGGAGGATAGTGAAGCAAAGAAGCCATCTTCTACCCCAAAGAGTAATGTCAAATGGTCACCTGCCCAAAAAGAATTTGTAGAAGAACATTAAAAACATTAAAAAAAAAATTAAAAACAAATGAGATATTGATGAAGAACAAAAATAACAGTCTGACAAAACAACAAAATTATGAAAAGAAAGTCAGCCAACTAGAAATGGAGATCCAAAATCTTAAGGAAAAAAAATGACTCCTTGAAAATCATAATTGGCCAAGGGGAAGTCAGCAAAGTTATGAGAGATCAAAATATAAAAAATGAAAAAATAGAAGACAGAGTGAAACATCTTATAAGATAAATAGTTGATCTGGAGAACAGATCACAAAGAGAAAACATAAGAACAATTGGACTACCTGAAAGCTATGATTAAAAAAAGAAGATACAGTAATTACAAGAAATAATTAAAGAAAATTGTCCTGAAGCATTAGAACAAGGGGAGGGGGGAGAGTAGAAATAGAAAAAAAATCCATTGATCGCCACTTGAAAGCATTCCTATGAGAAAAACTCATAGGAATATTGTAGTCAAATTCCAAAATGCCCAGCTCAAGGAGAAAATATTATGAGCAGCAAGAAAAAAAAAATTTAAATATGGCAGTGCCACAATTAGAATCACATAAGACCTAGCATCAAAGATACTAAAGGATCTCAGGTCTTAGGTCACTGTATATCAAAGAGCAAAAGAACTGGGATTCAGGCTGAAAATATCATAACTGGCAAAGTTTGACATAATCCTGAATGAAAAGGAATTTGACATTTGATCAACATTCAGACTTTCAGAACTTTGTTAAAAAAAAAAAAACAAACCACACATCTGAACTTAATAGAAGATTTGATATACAAAAGCTAAGAGAAACATAAGGTACATATCAAAGACTGGTTACAAGGGATTCAGTAAGGACAGACCAGTTAATTTGATTTTTTTTCTCTTTGATACCTCTTGGGAAGTTTCTCCTTATATAAAATCTTTTTTGTAGCTTCTACTCTTTACTCTTTTTCTACTTATGAGTTTAATGTTATTAATCACTAATATTTTCAAACTATACCAAGTCTTTTTGGACAATATTTTCATTACATTACTTTGCATGCTAAAAATCTTTTTGAATTTAATTCAACATTTATTAGACAAGTGTAGAAAATCAGAAAAGATGTGAGTTTAATGGGTTTTTTTTTTTAACATTTTCTCCTTTAATTTTTATTTTTAAAGCCTATAAATCAAGAAAATTAACACTTAAGTTTAAAATTTTTTGTCAAACTTCAGTAAATTTGATTCTTAGCTTAGGTAATTTTAAGTCACAATTGTATTACTTTTAACCAGAAGTTACAAGTTTTATAAAAGCAGATACAATGTGAATCTTAGAGAGAGAGAGAGAGACAGACAGACAAGAGAGAGAGAGAGAGACAGAGAGAGAGAGAGAGGCTCAGAGTATCATTTCCCAAACTAATTTGGCCAGAGAACCTTTTAGGGGTGTGTAATGTATCAGTGGAACTCATATTTGCAGTCTCGAGAATCTGGAGCTATATACCACCCAGAACAAGGGGAACTTAGGGAAATTTTAGAGCAAAATGGAAGAAATTAAATCTCTTCATGAAAAAAAATTGCTTCATATTTGCTTCAGTGGATGTGATCTCATTAGTATACTCAAGTTCTTATGTCATTCTTTTCTTTGTCTTTTTATAAATCTTCCTCAGTAGACTTTAAACGAGATCATTTTTAACATGTTATCTATTCTTATATTCAAATTCATCTAGTTTTAGTTCTATCCTCTCTCTTTCTCTTTCTGTCACTTTGAGAAAGTTTGTGGTACAAATGGAGAAACTGATAGTATCAAACTCAAGAGCACTGTGCATGTTTAATGCCAGAAAAAGACAGAGAGGTAGAAAACAAAAATTCCATCTTTGCCTTATGTGTGGTTGTGTTAACTACAAGACTATATTTTCTTTCTAGTGTCATATGTTTCCTTCTGCTGTGTTGTTTATATGCAGATTGGTCTTTAAATATTTGGAATCAAATGTTAAAATCACAAGATATGTTTTCTATATCAATGACATAACTTCTCCTATTTTTTGAGCACTAAAATTGCCACACCAGTGATTTTCATTGATCAATTCCATACATTCAAAATTTGGCATATTAGTGTAATAAAGATTATTTGTTTGCATTTGTAAAAGTTAAACATGAGATGATATTTAAAATTTGAAAGGTTTAATGAATTAAACCCATATCACATTCTATTAAATAAATGCTTCCATTTTTGACCTCATGAGTTTAGAGCATGCTCTTTATTAGCATTTTAAATAAGTTCATAGTGCCCTAAAGTTGACAAGGCATTTTACATACTTTGTTTCATTTGTTCCACAGCTTAATCCTTTGAATTTCACAAATGGGGTAACTGAGGCTCAAGGAAGTACAGTGACATCTCACAGTTATAGTAAATGGCAAGAGCTGAGACTCACATTAGGTCTTTTGATTCAAAAGTCTAATTTCCATTTGATCACAGGAAATAGTTCCTGCTGTAGTATGTGGTCAGTTCACATTCACTAGATAAAATCCAGTTAACAAGCATTTAAGAAATATGTTTACTATATATGTGCCATGCATTATACTAAGTACAGGGAATGTAAATACAGGTAGAAAGTCCCTGTCCTCAAGGAGCTTGCGTTGTAATGGAGGAAAATACTTAAAAGGAAGCCAGAAATGATGTAGGGAATGGGGGAAGGGACAGAGGAGACAAGGGTACCTGGTGAACCTCATATATACAGTACACATGGTTGTAGGGGCCTTGCAGGGGAAGGTGGCCCATGTGCAAACTGGAGAGGACTGAGTGTGGATGGCCTTGGTGCCCTCCACCATGGAGGTTCTGGGGGGAGCCATTCAGTGAAAGAAAGAGGTGGCAGGGGTGGACGGTACTTCCGCTGTGATTCCAGAGCTGAAGTATGCATCAAGATGGAGAGATTTCTGGGACATGGTAAGTCCAGAATGCAGCTTAGAGACAAATGACTTTTTTAAAATAGCAAATTATTAAACTTTAACTAAACTGTTTAATAATACGAAGCTTATTTTAACTTTGTGCATGCAATGAATTAGAATGTTCTTAATCAGGTTTATTCTGGGGTTTTCAAAGAAATGAGTTTTAATGAGGGAGAATAAGTATAACCGAGTCTACCTTTTAATCTTCCTTTATCCCAGTAGAAACAGTTGAAAAACAATCATGGTGAAGATAGTTATGTAATAGTATTTTACTAGCCAGGTTTTGTGGAAAATTGATAGCATATTTTGGCAGTGATGTATTTGAACATATGCCATGTATTAAGAAGATTGAATTTTAAAGCACAATGGGATTATAGTCATATAAAGTAGGAAATAGTAAACTATTCTTTTTCACCCTTCCTTGCCATTTGTCTTTCTTTCTTACACCAGGAAAATCCTGAATTTCATTTTGCAGGTCACCTTCCACCATGTAGTTATTTGGGCTGCTCTAGTCTATCCATTAAAATCCAAATCTCCATTTAGAAAGAATGTTGCTATGGAAATTTCACCTTTGCCTATATATATATTTTTTTATTTTGTGCTTCCCTTCTCAAAACTGCTCATATATAATTTTGTGAAATCAGTGAAATCTTTGTCATCCTTTTACCTCCTTTTGCTGTCTTTCTCCATCTGCTGTCTGCTGTGCCTCTTCCTCAGTGGGCAAGGTCTTCATGTCCTAAAATTGTACCCAACCTACTCTCCACCCTATGTGGCTTGATCTCTGCTGTGAGAAGGGAAGATTGGTAAAGTAATTCATACTAAGGTGTTAGGAATTCCTTGGCATTTGCATTTTTAAAAAGTGCCCTAGTGCAGAAAGTCTGCTCATTGAGGTCTTATTCCCAAATTTATCATAGTCAGTTATCTGTTCTTACCTAGGCCCTGAACATGTTCCTTTTTTTATTGTTGGAAATATTCCTTGTTCTGAAGTTCCTAATATATAAAACTCACTATTTTTCCTATGAAAAAGATGAAAAAAAATGAGACCCAGTGAGGTTTAGTATCTTTCCCAAGGTCATACATAATAGTAGAAGAGAGGAAAGAAAGAATAGGTGTTTGTTTATTAAGTACCTACTTTGTATCCTCATGATAGCCCCATTAGTAAATACTATTATTATTTTTATTTTATAGTTGAGGCAACTGAGACAGGCAGAGGTTAAGTGACATGAACAGGGTCAAACTGCTAGTAAATGTCTGAGGCAGGATTTGAACCCAGGTCTTCTGACTGCAGTCCTAGTATTCAGTATATTCTGCCAATTCTAGTTAGTGGCAGGACTTTATGTGAACTTAAGTCTCCTGACTGCAAGTTTCATGCTTTTTCTCTGTATTAAAGGTACTACTGTCCTTTTAGTGACTCCGGATTGCAGTCTGGACCTCTTCACTCTCCTGTAGCCCCTGTATTGATTGATGGTACATCTCGTCTCCATCCCCTTGTTCATTCTGTAGCATCCCCTCTTCGCCACTCAAAGAACCATGGCCTTAGTTCAATCCCTCATCACCTGTCACTTAGATTCTTGCATGAGTTTCCTAATTCCCTGTCTCCAGTCCATCCTCTACACAATTGCCAAATGACTGGTACTAAACCATAGGTCAGTTCACGTCACTCACCTACTAAAAAAGCATCAGTCGTTTCTTCTTTCCTCCAGGATAAAAATAAATGGAATTCCTCAGACTGCCATTTACAGTCTCTCACAATATGACTTGAATTTATCTTTCCAGACCAGAGTTCCAGCCAAAATGGCTTACTTGCCTTTCCCTGTTCACTCTTGCCTGGAATGTTGCTCCTGCTCGCTTCTTGGAATTCCTAGCTTCTTCAGGAGTTAGCACAAAGTGCTACCTCCAGTAAATCTTTTCTGATTTCTTGCACTTCCATAATTGTAAATGGCATAATCTTTAATGTTCATGGAGCATATCTGTTTTGAGTATTTTTTTATTTCATGTAATATTAGATATTTGCCTAAAACTGAGTTCTGCCAGACTGCTTTCCAAATAAGAACTTCTCTTTTCAAATAAGGATTTATCTTCCTATGTAATTTATATTTTAGGGTTTATTGAACATTGGGTGATTGAATTCAGTTATTTTTGATTTTTTCTTGTCTAGTCTTTCATTGATCTACTTTTCTGTTTTTGAGCTACTACCAAGTAATTGCTTTATAATATAATTTGAGGTCTAGAAGTGTTGTTTCCTCCCCCTCACTTTTTCATTATTTCTGTTGATGATCTGTATCTTTTGTTCCTCCAGAAGAACTTTTGATATATTTTGTCTAGCATCATAAAGTACTCTTTGGGTAGTTTGCTTGGTTATTGCACTAGATCTGTAAATTAATTTTAGTAGTGTTGCTGTTTTTATTATATTAGTATGACTCAGCCACAAGCACTGAATATTACTTCAATTATGTTTATTTTGTTTCTTTAATGATTATTTTGCAATTGTATCTATGTAGGTATTGAACATACTTTATTTTGGAGATTAATTTCCAGATATTTTATACAATTGTGGTTATTTCAGTTGGAACTTAGCTTTCTATTATTTTCTCTTGGATTTTGTTATTCCTATAGAGTAATACTTTTTGATTTGGGGGAGTTTGTTTTGTAAAAGTTGCTATTTTACCAAGGCCATTAATTCTTAGTTTTGTTTATTCCCTCAGCTTTTCCAATTTGGCCATCATGTTATGAACAAAGAATAGTTTTGTGTTTTACTGATTTCTTTTCTGATCAATCCAATCCATTGAGCATTTATTAGGCCTTTATTATGCACAAAACACTGCACAGTCTTTTACTATTTTGAAGAATAATTTGTGAATTTCACTGTCCCGCCTCTTGTATATTATATTTAACCTTTTTGAGTTAACATCTTAATTAAATGTTCCGACTTGTAATCAAAAGGAGCTGTACTTTACTCCGTACTAGTGAATGACATTCATTTATCCTTAAACAGGAGATGACATGGGAAGAACACTAGGTTTAGAACCAAAATGCTAGGGTTCTAATTCCATCTCTGCTCCTTACTATCTGTGTGACCTTGGCCAAATCACTTCCCTATAGTCTTCGTTTGTTATTCATAGTATGAGTGATGTAGCAAATGATCTCTAATACTAATAACTAACTGAAAGAGAAAATGTACAAAGGAAGTCAGAAAGTCAAAAACCTATAATTTTTCTTTACAGCAATATTTTTTTTCTTTAAAACAGTTTCATCTTGGTTCTTACCACTGATACCATCTTCAACTTTTTTTTCATTTTGAAGAAATACTATAACATATGCCAGTACACAGATATTTATTTCATTCCTACTATGTGTGAGGTACTGGTACTATAACTACTTGTAATTAATGAAAGCAGACTTTTCATAAATGTTTGTAGGGTTAAAGTGTTTCCTCGGTTATTAACTTCATCTGCTACTGTATAATTATTTGAGAGTGCTCTTTCCATTTATATTGACTTATTAAAATGTGCTGTGGTATTTTAAAAGAGTTCTGAACTGCTGTGTATGTGGGAGTCGCTTTGAAGTGTGTTTCTCAGATTGAGAAAAAACTGCCTCCTAAGAGATTCTTTAATTGTTTGAGAAGTGGGCTTGAAGACTCCCTTCTAGACTACAGAAGAACTCAGGGAAGGGCTAAAGAAAAGAGACCTTTAATAATTTCTCAGGACACTAGTACAGTAAAGAGACTTTAAAAAACATTGAGCATTCAAAAACTTGTTAGGGTTATATTGTTAGTAATAGTTAATTTAATGACTAAAAAGCAATGCTTTTTTTTTTTTAAGCAGTACACACGGGGACAAACGACTGATGAGAACTGGCAAATTTGCCAGCATTACTACCTAGTGGGGTTCAACTTAGAGACCAAAGTCCAGGGGAAGAGAGAAGGAATGCTACAAATTATGACAGGCATTTCTCTTTTTTGACTTTATTATAAAATATTATAAAATATCTCTCCTATCTTATTCCTTCCTACTAATGAACTGCAAGTGAATTGCAAAATACTGCAAAAACTTGAAAAAGGAAATACACTTCAAAAATGCAATATATTACATCTATTGAGTAGTGATATATGCCTATTCATTAGTAATAAGAACAGGGGGGAAACAAGATAGGAGAGACATTTTATAATAAAGTCAATAAATACATGATGACAAATATGTTATTGAGGTATTTTTTGTTCAGATACAGGTTAAATAGCCTCTGAGGTCTCTTCCAGCCATGATATTCTGTGATCCCACGAAGATGGGCAACCATCAGGACTGCTATATAACTTAGACGGGTATCTATGGATTGAGTGACATATAGATTGAAGGAATTTCTTGTTACCACGTGTGTAATCTAGGAAAGATTCTATTTTCTCATCAGTCAAATGAAGTTGTGCTGGATGATTTCTAAAGGTTCTATCTAGCTGAGACAATTTATGATCCTAAGTACCTGTTGCAATCTAGGACCATAGGATTTGGGGCTGGGAGATCATCTGAGTTCAGCATCTTCCTTGTACAGATAGGAAAGCTGGGGCCCAGGACAATTAAACATGTTGTCTAAAGTCACAGAACTTTTTATTGTTCTGCTTTACAGTTCAAAAAACATTAAGTACCTACTAAGTGCAAGGTACTATATTAGATATTTGTTGATACCAAGACAAAATGAAAAAATCTCTGCCCTCAAAGAATTTGTATTCAGCTAGTTAGTGCATTACATAAATAACAAAAGATAATTTGCAGGAGAAGAGATCATCAGTAGCTAGGAGTGATTAGGAAAGGCTTCACATAGGAAGTGGCACGTAAGGTGGACCTCAGAGGAAGCTAAAGCACAATGCTGGCACTACATAAATTCTTATTCCTTTCCTTTCCTTTCCTGCTTTAGATGATCCTGTTTGCCGGTGACATTGTGCTGATTTCTTCAACCACTGGAAGAAACATTTAAGATGAGATCCCTAATTACTGAAAACAGTTTGGCTTAATTATCCATGTAGGGAAAGATCAAGTGTATAAAGACTTTGTAATGCCAGTATTCTTTAAATAATTTGGTATGTCTGAAAGTCATTGAGTACTAGTCTCTACAGAACTAAATTTGAGGGTCACACAAGTGGTAATGGAGTGATATGTAGTGGGTATGAGCATCTGCAAACACATTAGAAATGAAAAACTACACAGGGGAAGTGGTGTGAAGGACATTCTAAGAGAAATAAATGTCCAGAAAAAGTAGGGACCTTCATGGATACAGAATAAGGGATAATTGATAAATAGCCTGAGGTCTCCATTGTTCTTTGTGCAACATCAAGAAACTAGAGGTAGGCCAGTCTGCTCAGCTGGTGGTGCTTTCTGTGAAGGATTGATTTACTAAAGCACATGGACAGGAATAGCACGAGATGATTGCCATCTGTACCTGGAACGTGAAGTTTGTGAAGGAGAGTAAGTTGTAATTATCCTAGAAATGGTGGCTGCAGGTGGATTGTGAAGTGCCTTCCACGTCAAACAGAGGTGCTTCTATTGTATCCTAGAAGCACTGAGAAACTACTGGAGCTTTTTGAGCTGGGGGTGACATGTTCACACTTATGCTCTAGGTATGTACCTTGCAGCTTTGGGCTGCAGTAGTCCAGGTGAGTGGTGATGAAATCCTACTTTTGAATCATGGCTTTGTGAGCATATAGAAGGGATCTGGAGATAGAATTAACAGAACCTGGCAGCTGATTGGGTGTGGACGGATCAAGGAGTAGACCTGAGGATAACTAGGATTACAGACTTGGAGGACTAGAGCAATGGCAGTACCTTGATAGAAATGGGGAGCTAAGGAAAGGGGAAGATAACGTGAGAATGACGAGTTCTGTTTTGAACATGCTGAGTCTGAAATGTTTATGCGACATCCAGTGTGAAATGTCCAAGAGGCATTTGTTGTTGTGGAACTGGAACTCAGGGGAAAAAAGAGAGGCTGTATAGATTCTTGAGAGCAGAATATGTATGTAGGGATAATGCTTAAAACCCATGGTTGTGGATGAGGTCACTAAGTGACAGAGTAGAAAGGGAGAAGAGAAGAGGGCCCAGGATAGATGGAATATTTCCACAGTTAAGACTTTTGAAATCTTACTTCTTCATTTTCAGCTTAGAAAACATGCAGACAGTAGTAGGAATGGAGTAGTTTGGGGCATCAGTTACTTTGTAATTCAAATCTTTTCCTTGGGAAATAATTCTGCTTAGTGGTACTTGGGAACAAAGACAACATTTTTACAGCTATGGGCATAAGTAGAATTCATGTTTCATAGGTTTGCTGGCTATTACAATGCCATGTTATGGTATTTTTCTCATCAAGACTATATAAAAATTTCTGCTTTCTTTTTACCTGAACACTTAATGTCTTTTGGCTTGTTCATCGTTATTCCTCTCTGCTTTCTTTTTACCTGATTGATGTTTCTATTTTAAGCACATTGAGATCATTTTAAAGTACGAAGTATTCATATTTTTACATTTTTATCTCCTTAACCCTGAACTCTCTTGAATTTCATTGGTTTTACCACTGTCTTCTCTTTTCAAATCTTGACAAAGTTCTTGGAAACATAAAACCAAAGGTGTTCAGAAAAAATACAACCCATTTTAATGTATAGATTGTCCAAATGTTAAGTCATTTCAAACTGGAATTACCTTGTGTATATTGAACTGAGATTCATTGTTTGTTCAGTTGGCTGGCTTCATCCCTGGAATCTGGGTTAATAGTGTATTAAAGTAGTAGTAGTTAGTGTGTTAGTGTATTAAAGTAGTAGTAGTTTGTCTAAAAATGCCCCTCTTCAGGTCAAAATAACCCACCTTTTATTCTAGATTGGAACTATGTTAACATTGCCAAAATGAAATGTTTTTCCTGTGCAGATTAAGTGGGATGAATTTAAACTAGTGTAGAATTCATCTTCAGGGTGTGACAGAATCAGGAAGAATTTTCTGATAATGTAGTTTCTGTCCACTCTTTTTGAAAGCTTTGTGGAAAAAGGATTTATAATGTTCAGATTTTTATTTTTTAAGGCAATATGCTATTTGGAATATACTGTGTGTTCATAGACATTTATTCCTTTGGATTTCTATTCCTTGGTGTATTTCATTCTGGGTATATATACCTGTATGAGTCTAAAAAGTCTACTTCATGATGCCATAGATAAACTGATGTCATAGTGGTAGACCACTGGATAAAGAGGCCAAAGTTTTAATCTTAGTTAGAAAAGGCCTCAGAGGCCGTTTATTATCTAATGATTAGATTCTAATCTATAATCTTAGCAAAAATTCTCTGTAGATTCCAACTAAAATCCCACCTTCTACAGGGAGCCTTACCCAACACTTCTTAGTTCCAGTGCCTTCTTTGTTAATTATTTCCTATTTTCCATGTATGTATAAATACATATACACATACATACATATGTGTATGTACATACATATACATACATACACATATGATAGAGAGAACAAGAGAACCGACTAGCAAGCTTTTACTTTGTTTGCATGACATCTTCCCCCCTTAGATTAGAATCTTCTTGAGGGCAGGGACTGTTTTTTGCCTTCTTAAATAAGGAGAGATTTGAGTTAGAAGGTCAAGGAAGGAAGGGAAATCAAGAAAAGGAAATTAGGAAGAGGGAGAACGTTCCAGGTATGTATATCAGAGATGTTACTGAAGTGGATTCAGCAGGACTCAGCAGTTTGGATGATGAGAGTGAGAATCAAAGATGACACCGAGTGTGTGAGCCTCAGTGACTGGTACCTTTGACAGTAATAGGAAAGCGGGGATGGTTTTGGGGGAAAAGATAATGGGTTCAGTTTTAGACATTTGGAGTTTAAAATGCCTGCAGGACATCATCCATTTAGAAATGTCTAATAGGCAGTTGGAAATTAAAAATTGAAAGTCAGGAGAAAAGTTAGTACTGGATAAATAAATCTGAGAATCATTTGCATAAAGATGATAATTGAACCTCTGGGAACTGAGAAAGTCACCAAGGGAGAGAAAAGGAAAGAGGATCCAGGATAGAACCTTGGGGATACCCATAATTAATGGGTCTGACCTGGAATGATTCAGCAAAGGGGATTGAGAAGAAATCAGATGGGTTAAGAAGAGGACCAAGAGAGAGCAGTGTCACAAAAACCTTGAGAAAAGAGAATATCCAGGAGAGAGTGACTGACAGTACCAGATACTGCGGAGAGTTTAAAAAAAAAAAATAGACTGAGAATGAGAAAAGGCCATTAGACTTGGCAATTAAATGATTACTGGTAGTTGGGTAGCTCCTCTAAATTGTAGTTACAGCTTTTTGTCCTCCTCTTTTTGTTCTTTTACACAGAAAAATTTGATAAGCATGCCTGATATTTTTATTCTAGACTTAACAATAATGATGGTTTCATTTTTAAAAAGGAACAGAAAGGAGGATTGAACATGAAACTATGAACTTTTATTATATAACTTTTTTTTAATTGGATAGTTGTTTATCCAATTCACTGATCGTAATGTTGAACTGAAAAAGAAAAAAGGCAGATCCCTGCAGGCTCTCCAAAAGAGAACTTCTGAGCCATTGATGACTACTCTTTGGCGATTCACTCAGTTCTCTATTGACCTACACTACTGCCTAGTCAAGCAGTCCTCAAACTTTTTGTTCTCAGAAATTTTTACACTCTTAAAAATTATTGGAAACCCAAAAGAGCTTTTGTTTACATGGATTATATCTTCTGATATTCATCATATTAAAAATTAAAACAAAGAAACTTTAAATGTTTCATTTAAAAATAATAAACTAATTACATGTTAACATAACATTTTATGAAAAATAGCTATATTTTCAAAAAATTAATGAGAAGACTCATTTATTTTATGTATTCTTACAACTTTCTTTAATGTCAGCCTTGATAAAAGACAGCTGGATTCTCATATCTACTTCTGCATGCAGATGGTTTCAATATGTTGTTTTGGTTGAAGAAAATTCAGCCTCATGCAGATATGTAGTTGGAAAAGGGAAGAGTATTTTCAGTCATAGACAAATGATATCTTAGTATTATTATGAAAATAATTTTGACCTTAGTCCTCTGAAAGGGTCTTAGGGATTCTCAAGACCTCTGTGGACCTCACTTTGAGAACCACTGGTCTTGCCTGTATTTCTGTCTTTTTGATTTGACAAAATTTAGATAAACTACATCAACTTGTCTAGTAAGACTGCTGGAAAAAGAAATGAGATTAGTCTAGCATGACTTATTTTTTTAAAGAAACCATATTGACTCTCTGTAATTACAGCTTCCTTTCCTAAGTGTTCATTAACTATCCCTTTAATAATATCTTCTAAGATTTTGCTAGAAGTCAGTCATATTCACTGACCTATATAATTTATAGGTTTCATTCTCCACTTTTTTGGACTTTCCCATACATTTACCCTGCTTATAGTATTCAATTTTAAAAATCTTGCTAGAGAAAGTGAGGCTATAAGAACATGAACTACACTATAATTTTCATTCTGCCACTAATTTACAGTGTGACCTTGGACAAATCATTCTCCTTGTTCTGCTTTTCTCTTTCTCTATAAAATGAGTGGTTTGGTTTTATATCAGTGTTCCCTAATACAAACTATACTGGGGGAAAAAAACGGAAATCCTTTTCTTTGAATTGTTAAGATTATATAGGCACTTTATATAAGTGTATGTGTGTATGTGTATAAATAATTGTGGAAGCAAAATGATTATATAGCAGAGTGCTGGGTCTCTAACCTCTTTGTGGCTTAGGAAATTCCTTAGTGTTTATCTCTTAAATCATAGATGGGTTACGATCTATTGGTAGAGGGAATTTACATACCTGGGAATCTCCATGTTGAAAAAAAAATTACAGATCCATTACATATTCGTGTGTGTGTGTGTGTTTGTGTGTGTGTGTATAATTTAGTACTTCAGGAATCTCTAGTTTTTAAAAAGTAGACATTTTCCCAAAGCTATTTTTTAAAAATGTATGTTTATTTATTTTTAGTTTTCAACATTCACTTCCATAAAATTTTGAGTTTTAAATTTTTTTCCCTTCTCTCACTTCCCCCTCCCCAAGATGCTATACAATCTAATATAGGTTCTACATTCTACATAATACATTCATGTTAAACATTTGCACATTAGTCATATTGTAAAAAAGAATTAAAAACAATGGGAGGAACCACAAGAAAGAAGAAACAAAACAAAAAACAAAAAGGGAGAGAGTCAATGGTATGCTTCAAACTTTATTTGGACTCCATGGTTCTTTTTCTGGATGTGGATAGCATTTTCCATCATGAGTCTTTTGGAATTGCCTTACATTCTTTCATTGTTGAGAAGAGCTAAATCTGTCAAAGTTATTCATCACACAATGTTGCTGTTACTGTGTACAAGGTTCTCCTGGTTCTGCTCACTTCATTAAGCATTGGTTCATATAAGTCTTTCCAGGTTTTTCTGAAGTCTGTCTACCTATCATTTCTTATAGCAAAATAGTATTCCATTGCATTCAAAGCTATCTTTAACTTAGTAGAGGGGGACCCAAAAATTTATCACTGTGACCAGTCTTGTGAAGGGCCCCTCCTAATTTAGTTAGATTAGACTTGAACCCCAGAAGTATGGTTCATTATAGGATGCAAGAATACATGCGTAAATGAATGTAAAATTTCTCATTTGTCATTAGAATAAATTTACATTAAGAAGTTATATTTAAATATAGGTACATTGAATCATAGGATCATGACTTTGAATATGGAAGAAACTTTACTTGTCCAAACCCTTCCTTTTATAGATGAGGAAACAGTATCAGAGATTGACTTGTCTGTGTTCATACAGGTAGAAAAATCATAATTCTTAGTGTTTATCTTTATATAAGGTTCTCTTATTCCAAATTCAGTGCTTTTTCCGTAGTATTACACTACCCTCTAACAAATACAGTAAATGTGTCCAATAGAAAGTTATAAAAACTGAAGAGGAAGTTTTGATTGTTCTCATTTACTTATTTTTCTCTACCAGGAATTAAAAACATAACAATGAGATTTAGAGGAGTACCTGGCACCTGATTTCTTTACTTTGCTTTTATGACTATTAAAAATAGCTCCTTACCCTGCAAAAACAATTAAGGATAAAGTCTTGACAAGTGATGGAGGAGAAGGGAAGGGGAAGAGTGGCCTAGGGTCTAAGTTCATGTTTAAGAAAAATCATTTGACGTTTAATTCCTTTTTTTATGCTTTTAAACAAATTTATATTTAACCAATCTGTATGCATTTGAAAAATAGGAATGACAATATTTGAGAGTATTTAGTCTACAAAGAATATTGTTGCTTATTCGGTTATCATATTTCATGCTTTTTGTATGTAGCCATATAAAGATCTAAATGATGACATTTGATGTGTGCATTGAGTTCACAGTTTCCTTGAAATAACTCTATATCTCCTCAGGAGTTAGAGACTCCACAGGTTAGAAATTATTGGATTAAATGATCTCATCCTTTTAGCTTCAACATTCTGTGTTTTAAGGTCTCTTTCAAATATAATATAAATAATTAATTTTCTAAATATAAGTGTCCTTTTCTTATTCTCAATGTTATATCTTTAAATGTCAAGGGCACTTTTTTGTTAAAATGTTCTTGTTTAACAAAACATCTATACAAATGATGCTGTGGTTTTGGCCAACTCTTTTGATTCTAGGCTAAAATATCCAATTTTAAAATAGCTGATATTATACTTCTGAAAAAGTCCTAATCTTTTTTCAAGGAAATGCTCAGAATCTTACATTTTTATTGTCAGGGTAGGGAAATCTAAGGTATTTGACTTCTTGTATTTTGGTGAACAAAGGACTCTTCCTTGTTTTTCCCATCAGTCCTCCATTCCCCATTTAGAAAAATTATTTATACTACATTATTATTTATATTCATCATAAAAATAGATTTTATATTTAAATGCAAGAATACAGTAATTAAAATACCATATGATACTCATAAAAATTAATACCTCCAAGCGCTATTTGATTTATGACTGGTATAATTACCAGCCCTGGGTTTAGAGTAAAATTGCAGAATTGCAACCTGTAATATATTACTTTGTGACCTTCTGCAAATCATTATATATTTCTGAGCCTTCATTTCCTTATATATAAAATGTTTCAGATGATATTTAAGATCCTCTACAGCTCTAAATCCTGTGATCTGTGATTTGTATATAAATATGAGGGTTGTTATTCCCACCCAAGGAGTGTGATCCCTGTGTTATTTTACCCAGGAAATTGTGTTAGACCTTATTCACAGTGACCACATTTAATTGGGGGTATATTTTGCCTTCTTTATTGAGTCATTTTGTACTTTAGTCATTTTAAGAAAAAAGTTTGTAGGATTTAAGATTTTTTTATTTTTTTTAATTTTTTTAATTTAATTTTTTTTTTTTTTAGGATTTAAGATTTACAGTAAAAGTTTTACAGATCATTCATAGTTTTCTCTGAACCAGTGAAGGTCCACAGATTAGCAGTTGAACAACACAACAAAGTGATGTATTTCTTCTAGGTTCTGTGTTTCAAGATTTCACTTTCATTGCTTTTTTTCTGTAAATTCTATCAGAAGAAATTATTTTTTTTTATAATGGAGTTTCTAAAAGAGGAAGATCAGAATGAGACTGATTATCCTAACATCCCTTGATAACCTTTTAAAATTCCCTTTTGTCTAACAAAATACATTGCCCATATATCTATATTAATTTTTCAGGAGCTTTTACTTTGAAAACTCAGAATTGAAATTGTGCTTAGAAAAGAGTTACTATTTTGTTTTAAAAAGGTTTAAATACTTTGTTCATGCAATGCATATAAATTATTGTCATTGAGACTAGGAGAATAATCAATCAACAGAATTTTATCCTGTGAAATTGTTTTCCTTTCTTTTCTCTCATTTAATATATTGAAGAAGACTGTCTTTTTCCTTCGACTCTTTGGCCCCTATTTCCTTATTTCTTCCTGTCCTCATTCTCAGTGTCTTCATTTTCTTCCTAGGAAGTATTTTACTGTTTCTTACTATGTACTGAATTGAATAGAATATCCTTTGCCTATTTCTGTTTTCTAATCTTTTCCCAATCTTCTCTTTTTCTCTTAGTACCATTTGTAACTTCAGCATTATTTTCATCAATTCCTCATTTTACCTCACCTCACATATCCAATCATTTGCCAGACGTTGCAGATTTTACCTTCATGTCCTTTCTCAAATCCAACCCCGTTTTTCTACTCACACAACCACCACCTTAGTTTAGGCTTTCATAACCTCTTGCCTAGATTATTACTTCAGTCTCTCGATCTGGCTGCTTCATGTCTCTCTCCAGTCCATTCTCCAGACAGTTGCCAAAGTATCTTTCTTAAGCACAGATCTGATCATGTCCCTTTCCTACTCAATAAACTTCAGTGGTTCTCTGGTACTCTGATAAAATATAAATTCTTTTGCTTAGCTCTTAAAGCCCATCACAACCTGCCCAGCCTGTCTTTCCCCCTACTTGTATTTTACTTGCCCTCTGCGTTGTGATCTAGATAAACTAATCTTCTCTTTGTTCCTCACTAACAGCTCTTCATCTTCTATATCAGTCCCTTGAAATTATCCCACATTTCTGAAATGCTCTCCTTCCTTACCTTTGCCTTATAGAATTCCTCTTAAAAAATGGAATTTAAACACCACCTTCTCCAAGAAACCTTTCCTGATTATTTTGTATCTAACTATTTTATATTTATTTGTATTTATCCTGTACTTACTTATAGATTTACTGGTCTCTGTTAGAATGTAGACTTCTTATAAGTAGAGATTGTTTCATTCTTTGTCTTTGTATCTCAAAGTGCCTAGCATGTAGTAGATGTTTAATAGAAACATTATAATTTGTTGGTTCTGCATACTTCACTATGTCTCAGTTCATAGAAATCTTCCATTTCTCTGACTTCTTCACATTTTTTAATTCTTACAGTGTAGTAATATTCTATTGTATTCATAGGCCACAGTTTGTTAAACCATTCTCTATTGAATGGGTACTCACTTTGTTTCCTGTGTTTTGCCATAACAAAAGTAGTTAAGAACATTTTGGTATATATGTGATTTTTTTTCTTTCTGTCTTTGACTTCCTTGGGTATGTGCCCAACTTGTGAAATCTCTGGGTCAAGGTATGAACAGTTCAGTGACTTTCCTCACATATTATAGTTCTAAATTATTTTCCATGAATAGTCGGGCCAGTTCATACCAGCTGTGTATTAGTGTGTCTGTCTTCCCCCAGCCCCTCTTGTATGGATTATACTTTCATCTTCTTTGTCAATTAGACACAATTCGCTCTCCCCCTACTCATTTTACTGATGAGAAAACTGAGCCTAGAGGTAACTTGTAGGCCTCAGGACAGCATGGTACAGTAGAGTGTGCTGGATTAGATGACTTGAGTTCAAATTCTGAATCAGCCACTTAATAGGTGTGTGGCCTTTGGCAAATTGCTTAACCCTTCTGGGACTCTTTCATAATTTGTAAAATGGGGTGGGAGGTGAGGACTACATGTCTTTCTTTAATATTTTCCAGCTCTAATTTTGTGATCCTGTGAGGTTATGACTTGCTCAGGGTCTCACAGTAAAAAGTAGAGCCAAGATCCTCCAACTTTAAATCCAGTGTATTTGCTGTATGTAATGGTACCTGATTTTCATTGTTGTGTGGGCTAATGCTACCCATAAGAGACACTGCTCTTCTTGAGAGTTTATACATGTTTTGTACTCTCTTTCTTGCTCAGGAGGTTTGGAGAACTATATAACACCCTGTACCTAGAATTGTAAGTCCCTCTTGCCCTCTCCAGCCACACTAGAAGTGAAAGAATCAAAACCTCAAAGAATTTTAAAGTCCATAGATTCAGAGTTTTGAGGGACTTTAGAGGTCATCTAGTTCAGTCTTTTCTGTTTATAGATAAGAAAATTGAGACCCAGGGAGATTAGTTTGCCCAAGGTCATATAAGCATTGGAACTGGGTTAGTGTTCTTTCCATTGTATCATGTAACTGCAAAGAACCTCAGAGGTCATCTAGTCTGACAGCTGAAAAATAATTCTTTCTGACCACCAATATGTGGTTATCTTGATGGTGCACTTAATTTCCTCTTACAGCAGCCCACCACTACCTTTGCACAGTTCAAATAGTTAAGACATTTTTCCTTACATTATGCCTAAGTCTGCCTCTCTACAACTCCCATCCTTTGTTACTAGATCTGAGAAGTCCAGTCTTTCTCCTATATTTAAACCTTCCAAATATTTGAAGGCAGATATGTCCTTATCTAAGCCTTCTCTTCTCCAATTTTCTTAGTCACTCAGTCATCCTATGATATGGCCTCTAGTTCTTCCTGCTGTAATAATAATAACTAATATTTATATAGTGCTTACTATGTGCCAGGCTCTGTGCTAATTGCTTTACAAGTATTATCTCATTTGATCTTGTTCTCTAACCATGATCTAATTTGTCAGTCAGCAGACATTTTTTTAAAAACACTTGTTATGTGCCAGGTCCTTGTCTTGGTGGTATGGATGCAAAGGCAAAAAAAAACCCAGCCCTAACCTGAAGGGAAGGTACATTCTTCTGGCAGAGACCACTTATAATTAACTAGTCTCATAAAAGACATACATATATACACAGATTAAATGAAAAGTAATCTGAAAGAGGAAACATTAGCAGCTGGAGAGTCCAAGTAAGATTTCAGACAGCAGGCTTTGAATTAAGGCTTGAAGCAAGCCAGGGGAGCTTGAGAGGCAGAGGTGGAGTGATAGAACAGAACTGGCAACAGACTGAAAATGTACATCGAGTGGGAGTGAGGATGACACTGAAATTGTGTGCCAGGGTGACTAGAAAGATCATCACTACCTTTAGTAGTAGTAGGAAAATTCAGGAGATAGGCTTAAGGGGGAAAGATAATGATTTCTGTTTTGAACATTTGTTTGAGATACCTGCAGAAAAACCAGTTTGAGATGTCCAAAAGACACTTGGAGATGGGGTGACTAACTCAAGTGAGAGAGTAGGGCTGGATATATAAATCTGAGAAATCGTCAGCATGGAGATCATAGGGAGCTGATGAAAGCACTAAGTGAGAAGTATGGAGAGAAAAGAAAAGAGAGATCAACAGAGCCTTCGGGGATGCCCAGAGTTGGGGGCCTGAAATAGATAAAGAAACCGCAAAAGAGACTGAGAAAGAGCCGTCAGGGAGGAAGGAGGATAATTAGGAAAGGTCAGTGTTGTGAAAACTTGGGTGAAGAGAGTGTCTAAGGGGCACTTGTAATAAATGCTTAAAGTTTAAAATTAGGGTAGCAGCTTTCATTTCCATAGTGCTTCATAGTGTCCAAGGCATTGCCCTCATAACTACCCTGATGTGGTTAGTTAGTTCAGCAGTCCCTGAATTGTCTTTTGCTGTCTTACCTCTTGCTTCACCTCACTTGGAAAAATACTTTAATTAGAAGATTTTCATAGATGAGAAAAATTTGTTAACTAAACATTTTGACTCATAAAGAGAATGGCAGTTCATATTTTTATTGTGTAAATAATGTATACACAGTACAGATTCATTCAGTTACCATTCAGTTGGTAAACATTTGCTAAGCACCTACTAAGTGCCAGACACTGTGCCAAGAGCTGGAGACACAGAAAGAAGCCAAACACATTCTCTGCACTTGAATTCACAATAAGAACAGGAGAGACAACAATGTGTACGAGCAAGCTTATGAGCAAGCTATGTACAGGATGAATAGGAAATAATTAGAAGAGGGAATGCATGAGAATTAAAAAGAATTGAGAAAGGCTTGCCTTGGAAGATGGGATTGTAGTGGAGAATGAAAGGAAGCTAGGGAAGCCAGTCAGCAGAGATGAGGAGGGAGAGCATTCCAAGCTTAGGGGACAGCCAGAGAAAATGCCTGGAGCTAAAAGATGGAGTGTCTTGTTTGTGTAACAGCCATTATGCCAATGTCACTGGATCAAAAGTGCATGTTGGGGAGAAAGGCATGAGAAGACTGGAAAGGTAGGCGAGGTCTAAGTTATGAAGGGCTTTGAATGCCAAACAGAACATTTTGTATTTGATTCTGAAAGCAATAGAGAGCTACTGGAGTTTACTGAATAGGGGAATGACATGATCAGAGTTCAGAAAAATCACTGTAGTGGTGAAATGGAGGATGGATTGTAGTGGACAGAGGCTTGAGACAACCCACCAACAGGCTATTGCTGTATTCCAGGTGTGAGGTGACGAGGGCCTATCCCATAAGGATGGCAGTTACAGGAGAGAAGCGGGGCACATTGGAGAGCTTTGCAAAGGTGAATCTGACAGACCTTGGCAACAGATTGAATTTTCAGGGGTGTGAAAGATAATGAGTCAAGAGTGGCTCCTAAGTTAAGAGCCTGAGGGACTAGGAGGATGGTGTTGTCCTCTACAGTAATGGGAAGTGGAGAGAGGGTTTATCCAGGGGAAGATAATGAGTTTTAATTTTTGGAATGCTGAGTTTAAGATGACTATAGGATTTTTTATTCCTATGTGGATATACATTCATATGTATTAAACTACTTCCTTCTACAAAAGTACCTATATTCTTAAGATTTTTAATTTATTTATATAAATCCTAAGGCATAGATTTTTTAAATAATTTTTTTTCTCTTCAACAAAGAAAGCAACAAAAATGCTACAATCTCTTGAACACAGCTACGTCATTAAAATTGTAAAAAAAAAAAAATAACAGTGCAGTCTTTCTAAAGCGATGATTCCTCAACTTTTTCATTATAAAATTCTCTCCTCCCTTTTCCTTCCTGTGCCTTCACCCCCTGCTGTGCTTTGATTTATTCTGTCTCTTTTGAGTAAGGTATGTTTCTATTCAGCCATATTTCTTTTATAGGTTTCATCCCACCACTACCACTTCAGTAGGTTTCTAACCATCCCTGCATCTGCTCCAAATCTCTTCTCATTTCACTCCCTCCTCCACTCAGCTGCCAGGGTGATTTTCCAAAGCGTTTCCTTAGTGATACTGATGATGTCAAATTTGCTTCCTTCCTTTAGAATCTCTAGTTTATTTTGTCCATTGCCCAAACTCTGTACATTTATGTATATCGTCTGAGCCTATGGATTTTACCACCAGCTCCTTTTTGTGTAATTTTGTCATCTGAACTTCTGGGCCTTTCAGTTACTGTTCTTCTTTCACTGAAGCTGTTCTTTGTGCTAATTAGCTTCAAGTATATAGGAAGGAAAGGAAGTTTTTTCCCCTATCATCCTTTTTAGCTTAAAGCTTTTTTGATTAGATTAGTAAGACACAAAACAAATATGTAATTAACTTTTTTTATAGTACCCTCAGTTCCTGATCAGGAGTCTGTCATTACAATATTTTAAGCTGAAATTAAATCCCAAACTCAAATAGCATCTTTTTAGCTAGCTGTTTACTTCCTAAATCAGTTTTTTTCTTCTGCATTTCTTGCCTTCAGGGGACAGCAGTGAGGAAAACACAACCTGTGTCTCCATGGTCTTTAGTTTCTTACCTTGAATTTTTAATCTTTAGTCTTTGGCAGTGCTAAATTCCTTCTGGCATTATTATTTGTGCCTATGTTAATAACCAGAAGTAGATAATAATCATCTGTTTTTACAGGCCGTGGAAGTTTTTCTTATGTCTTAGACAACAGACTTCTATTGTGGTCAGGTTGACAAAGAGCTGTTTTGTTACTTATGAGAAGGGAATCACCAACCACCACTACTCTTCTCTCTTGCCTTCCACCCTGACTGATGATCTCTCTCCTGACAACTTCTGTTGGTCCTTTTTGTCATAACTTGGATGACTAGCAGCCGGTTCTTCCTCAGAACATCCAGCTCTCTCCTTTTCAAGAAGAGCAGGAACGTGGAGTTTTTCCCATGAGCGCCTTTAATTTTTCTTCTTGAAGGGAGATCAGATTGTACTTTGAGCACATACGCACTTGACTGGCAGAAATGCAAAAGTTACGTACTTAATGCTAGTTACTGAAAAATTATTCCTGTTCTCTGTACTTATCACATTGCTTGGCCTTATTTCTCAAAGCCTCTGGATGATTACTATTCCCCTCCTATCTGCTTATTAATAAGATATCTCTGTCACTTTTTAATAGCTATACCAACTTCCTTTTCTTTCTCCAATTGTTTTACCATTTTGTTTTACTTACTTTATTTTTACAT
Source organism: Bettongia penicillata ogilbyi (assembly GCA_023548195.1). Taxonomy (NCBI): domain Eukaryota; kingdom Metazoa; phylum Chordata; class Mammalia; order Diprotodontia; family Potoroidae; genus Bettongia; species Bettongia penicillata. Next base: position 11,179,294 of record JAJHZJ010000177.1, read on the forward strand.
CTATCTTACTGTTCTCCTTCTGTATTTTCTCTGTAATCTTTTTCCTTCACATCAAATGTTCTTTTAACTTGAGTTGTTCTCTTTCTGCTTCTCATTCTCCAACTTTCTCTTCCTCAGTTCAGTCCTTGACATTTTTTAAAGGCCAAAGTGTTCCAAAGCAGAGATCAGACAGCTCCCTTATTCTCTTTTATATCTGCTGTTGCTTCCAAATATAATTACAATCTCCCTCCTACAACTTCATGTAACATTTTATTTTGCATCTCTCATGTACATGTAAGTTGTAAGTGTTGTAGTTAACTATGTTTATGTCTCATTCTCCTATCAGACTGTAAGCCAAAGTCTGGATTATGTCATTTAAATTTTCTATCTCCCCTAGTGATAAACATTGTATTCTACACACAGGTAATTTAATAAATCTTTGCTGAATGAATATCTGAATGCAACAAATTGAGGTCATCTTTTTTGTAAGCGTTCCAGATCCCTTTCTTCTTGATTTACTCCCTTGGCGTTAGTCCTGGGTTTTGTTCCTGCCCTGGGATTCTGTTGATTATTCTGTTTTCTGACTCCACCTCTGTTTTAGGACACACCCTTTTGCTTCTGGACCTTTCCCCCTCTCTGTTCTGACTGGCATTACTGATTTCTTTACTACAGAAATTCCTACCCTCTCCTTTGACCAGACGCCATTTGTCTAATCTTGGTCCCCTGGTCTTAGCTGCCAAGTAAAGATCACATTGAACGGGCTAGTGCCGACACAAACAGTTCAAAACACATTGGAAAGCTTAAATTATTGCTGATTTTGAATGCTCTAACCTAAATAGCAACTGTCTCCTGTATTCAGAGTAATATCCTTATACATTACTACAACCTGGAGAATGCTTAGTGTTGTAAACATGATTTGTTTAGTTATGAACATCATAACAAGAAAGAATTCAGGATTATATTTGATCTGATTCTTCCTCCTGGTTTTATTGACTTTTACTCTTCCAAATTGATTGTGAAAAAATATGTTTACTTTTAGCTTGGTAAAATTTGGTCTAAGAAATAACCTGCAAGTGACTGTCCTCTCCCCCTTTCTTTTCCCTGGTCACTTGCAGAACTGTTGTTAGATTTAGCTGCGGTGTGTCCGGGGTTTAATGGAGGTGATCTGTGGGTGCTTTGTTTTCGGGGCTCAGAAGTTCTAGGGAGTTTTTTCTTATTATTTCTTATATCATGGTGTTCAGGTTTTTAAATCTATGTTTTTCTGAGATACCTGTAACCTTTCCGTCATCTTAGCCATCCTTTCTTCAAGGTCATTATGTTTCTGCTTGTAATGGAGATCGTATGTTCTTGAATCTTACTGCCTCTTTTGTTCTCTCTCAGATCATTCTTCGCTTCTGTGTATCTACATTCTCAGTTGTTTTCTCCTTTGTTTCTTTGGTGAGACTTGCCAACATGGATTCAAGTTTTTCTATTCTGACAGTTACAGCTAGGCTCTTCTTAGTAAAAATAACAAATCCTGTGAAGCGGTAGCATTATATGAATTTTAATTATTTGAAGTTATAATTATATGTAAAATATGATAATTGGTTCAAGCCCAATGGAAATATGCAATGCAAAATTTTAAAAATAAGTTTTTAAATCTATTCATGTAAAATAATACTAAAAGATACAAAAATTGATTTCTGATTCAAGATTATTATAAAGTAATAGAATAGCTGTAGAAAGAAAACTTTAAAAAATTAAAAGATTATTGAATATTGTCCCTAAAGATGAGCCTACACTGATGAAATGATAAAAATATTATTCTTTAAAGTATTTTAGCAGCATAGACTGTAGTATATTTTATTTCTTAAATATATTTATCTGTATGCATATATGTATGCATCATATATATATATGTATATGTTGGTAGATGTAGAGAGCTTTATTCCCATTTTGGCAGTTTACGCATTCATGTTCTCGCACAATGAACCAAGTGTAGTTCTATGATCTGGTGCATTAAATAAAATTTTTAAATATACTTTAAATAAGATATTGTTTTCCTTGCAAAATTTTTCAAGAGCTGGGCTAAAATAATTTGGAAACTAGTCTTAAAAAACAGCTTTAGTCACAAATACTTTCTCAGATTGGATACCAAAAATATTGGAAGTGGTCAATGATTGTAGTGTCTCAGAGCATGAGGATTTTGAGAACTATAGCTAGCATTGGTTTTAGTTTAAAAATCTGCTTCTAAATTACTCCCCACTAAAATTGTTAGGCAGTCCTTAGACACTTTAAATCTAGGTTGAATTTCTTCTTCCTAAGATATTAAGTTCTAGAAAGTCTCTTTTTCTAGAATAAGCCTGTCATCCACATTAAAAATTTGTTGATCAGTATATCCACCTTATTGGACCATTTTCTCAAAATGTCAGGATATTTATCTTCTGCATCTTTATCAGCATTGATAGCCTTACCAGGCAATTTTAACATTTTGCAATTGAATTCTACTTTTAAAGCAATCAAGCTTACCAGTGCTTTCGTTAAAAGTTCCTTCACCATCCATTTCATTTCCATTTTGTCTTCTGTAGTAGTGTGTATATTTTGTTTCTTCCTCATCATTTTAGCTACTACAGCCCTAACGTGGACTCTCCTCTGTTCAAACATATGTTGCTACGTTTACCTTAGTCATCCTTCCTAGCTTCAGTCTAGTACAGATGAATTTTAGTAAAACACTACTTTTATCATGTTATTTATTTCTTTAAGGAACTACAGTGATTCTCTATTGAGTACTTAACTGTCTAAATTTTTCTTTCCAGGTTTTAAGATCCTCTGTAGTAACATGATCCCACCCTGCATCCAAACTTATTTCCTACTCCTCCCCAATATGAACACATTGTTCTAGTCAGACTAGTCTGATTACTCTCCTATAGCCACTTCTAACTTAATAACTTTATTCGTGAACTTCCTTCAGTCTGAAATGCTCTCCCTTCCCCATTTCCTGCCACCTGTGCATATTCTACCTAGCCCCTTTTTGGCCCAACTCAAATCCTACCTATTCTTGAAGCCTTCATTGATAACTTTACACAGTTATCTCCTTTCACCAATACTTTTTACATTTATTGTTGCGATAAGCATGTAGAAACACAATATTCTGTTTTCAGCGTTATGCCATTTAACTCTTGTAGAACAAGATGAGCATAACATATTTATTATATATGTATATCTATTCTGTACTTACAGCATATTATGTGTAGAACTATTCTGTTCACAGTATAGTTATAAATTTACGTAACACTAAGTACTCATAGTAAATTCGTATACACGTATGACTATTTATACTAATGTTATTTTGCAGCGCAAATACCATTGTCATTTTTAATCTCCTGAGACATGTCACGTTGTTCTTCTTTATTTTAAAAATAGGTTTATTGATGCCTTTGCTTTTGTATCACATTCATTTCTGCATATAGGAGGGAAAACACAAATGAGTGAAAGTATATTTTCTCACCTCTACTTTGGGACCAATCTTAGTTATTATAATAATTATATAGCATCCAGTTAATTTATTATCTTTTCCATTTCTGCTGTGGTGGTCCTTGTATATGTATATTTCCTGGTTTTTCACTCCCTATCAGTTCATATTTCTATTTCTGTGAATTTTAAATTCCTCATTTCTTATGGTATATTAATATTGCATTATACTCATGTACCACAGTTTGTTTAATCATTCCTCATTCAGGGGGTACCCACTTTGTTTCCAGTTCTTTGCAACCACATGTGCTGCTGTGAACATTTTATTTGCCTTCCTGGAGGTATGTGGGATATGTGGGGTATCCGGTTCAAAAGTTATCACTGGATCCCTTACTGGACATTCTTTTAAAAATTGTTTTTTTCATTTTTAACACAGTTTATAACAGATAAAACAATTCAAACTTTTGGTCAGGTGACACTTCTTTTTAAAGCATTTACAATATGGACAACAAAAGAATTTTTTTTTAAACATTAACCAACTGAGACACAAATAATATTTATGTTTGCTAACTTCACAAGCTCTTGACCTAATTGTCTCCACAGTATTACTAAGGATTAAAGGACCCTAACTTATTGTTATTGGTCTAAAGTTCTATGCCCAATAGCTTAATTTTAGACTTAGCCTCAGATGTTCCCCTACCAACAATCTATAATTGAACAGATCTGGTATTAAGCTTACAAACCTTTTGACTATAGGAAATTGCCACCAAGAGTAGGGACATTGCAGGGAACCAGTATCTCCCCAACTTCATGTCAATTCCAGGTAGGAGTAGATTGTCAACTTGTATTCAGTCAGGCTTGAAGTCTGCCAGGTGTCCTTGGGGAAGTTGAGCCGGGAGAATCCTACCTCAGCCCAGGCTGAACAGCCTCTCTCCCACCCTTCCCATGAGATCACCTTTTGCAGTTCATACCGGCATCTCACAGGCTTACTAGCATCATGGATTGGAGGCTCAGACCACCTTTCTTGCTATCCATATCTGGAGTTAGATTCAGAAGAACAGTCACTTAATAGTCCCATAGCATCTTAAAATAGCAAGTTCCAATAACCAGGTTTCAGATATGACTATAATTTCACTTTGACTAAGGAACATCTTTTGAGGCAAGTCTTAAGTGACTTACATGCCTTTCTATACATGTTCTAGTTCCTGATTAAATAACAATCATAAAATCAAATTTACCATTAAAACCTTAACTTTTCCATCAATGCCAACTTTTACCTGAGGTCACCTTCCTCCAGGAAATGTAGACTAAAATTCTTTTCCCAAATTAAAGATGTCATTTATTTATTCTCAGCAATTAATTCAGTCATTTGTTTTAATACTAATTGCTTTTACCTCACTTTGTAACATGTTCGATTTGTCTCCCCATCACTCCCCTCCCCCCACTTCCTAATACCTTGCATTCTGATTACTCCTTCCCTCAATGTACCTTCCCTTCTTTCACACCCCACCCTTTCCTTATCCCCATCTTCTCTCTTTTCTTGTAGGACAAGATAAATTTCTATACTCCATTCCCTGTATTTCTTAGTTCCCAGTTATATGCAATAAAAATTCTCAACATTCATTGCTAATACTTTGAATTCCAACTTCTCTCCCTCCCCCCCACCAAGTCCCCACTGAAAAGGCATGCAATTCAATATAGAATAAATATGTGTCATTTTGCAAAAAGACTTCTATAGTAATCATGTTGTGTGTTACTAACTATATTACCCTTTGTCCTACTCTTTTTCTTCCCCCTCAATTGACCTTGTCTCTTCCCAGAAGTGTTTATTTCTAGTGACTCCCTTCTCCCATTTGCCCTCCCTTCCATTATTCCCCTCACCCCATTTATCCCCTCCTCCCCTACTTTTCCTCTGGTGTAAGATAGATTTTCATATCAAATTTAGTGAGCATGTTATTCCCTTCTTCAGCCATATGCGGAGAGAGTAATTTCACTTTTCCCCTCTTCCCTTCTCCCTTTTCTCCTCCATTTCTTATCTCTTTTATGAGTTATAGCCTGTCCCATTCCATTTCTCCCTTTCTCCTCCCAGTATTTTCCTCTCTCACACCTTCATTTTTATTTTTTGTGTGGATATCATCTCTTCTGATTCAACACACCCTGTAATCTCTGTCTATATATGTATGGGTGTGTGTGTGTGTGTGTGTATGTACAATCTCTCCATATACTCAAATACTGAGAAAAGATTCAAGAGTTATAAACATTTTCTTTCTATGTAGTAATGTAAACAATTCAGCTTTAGAAAGTCTTTTATGATTTTTCTTTCCTATTTGCCTTTTCATGCTTCTCTTGATTCTTGTATTGGAAAGTCAAATTTTCTATACAGATCTGGTCTTTTCCTCAATATGAGTGATTGGAAATCCTCTATATCATCGAATGACCATTTATTCCCTTGAAGTATTATACTCAGATTTACTGGGTAGGTGATTCTTGGCTTCAATCTCAGTTCCTTTGACCTCTGGAATATCCCATTCCAAGCCCTTCGATCCCTTCATGTTGAAGCTGCCAGATCCTTTGTTATCCTGATTTATTTCCATAGTACTCAAATTGTTTCTTTCTAGCTGCTTGCAGTATTTTCTCCTTAATCTGGGAACTCTGAAATTTGGCCACAATATTCCTAGGAGTTTCTCTCTTTGGGTCTCTTTCAGGAGGTGATCAGTGGATTCTTTCAATATTTATTTTGCCCTCTGGTTCTAAAATATCAGGGCAGTTTTCTTTGATAATTTCATGAAAGATAATGTCTAGGCTCTTTTTTTTTTTTTTTTTTTTTTACCATGGCTTTCAGGTAGTCCCATAATTTTCAAATTGTTTCTCCTGGATCTATTTTCCAGGTCAGTTGTTTTTCCAGTGAGATGTTTCACACTATCTCCTATTTTTTCAAACTTTTGGTTTTGTTTTCTAACTGCTTGGTTTATGTCATTGTCATTCATTTCCCTGAGCTCACTTCTCTCTTTCAGCGCATTATTTTGTTCAGTGAGCTTTTGAACCTTCTCCTTCATTTGGCTAATTCTGCTTTTTAAAGCCTCCTTCTCTACATTGGCTTTTTGGACCTCTTTTTCCAATTGAGTTACCTTCTTTTTAAAGGGGTTATTTTCCTCAGCATTTTTTTGGTTCTCCTTTAGTAAGCTGCTGACTCACTTTTCAAACTCTTTTGTTTCTTGAGGCCAATTTAAGTTCCCTTTGGAGGCCCTGTAACCAGGGCCTTCACTTCTGTGACAGTATGCCTTGTTCTTCCTCATCTGAAAGGATTGGGGGGAGACACCTGTTCCCCAAGAAAGTAACCTTCTATGGTCTTTTTTTTTTTTTCATTTTTTGGGGCATTTTCCCAGCCAGTTACTTGACTTCTGATTTTCCTCTCCACAACCACCTTGCCCCCAGTTCCGCCAAACCAGCACTGTGGGCTGAGATTCAGATGAGCTGCTCCAATCCCTCAGGGGCTTTAGGCAGGGACAGGGCCACCATTCAGTGTGAGATTAAAATCAGCTGCTCAGGTGGGGGTAGGGCTGCCACACAGGGCTCAGTTCCTTCAGGGCTTTAAGATGAGGCCTTCAACAATGCATGCGGGCTGCTGCCTGCCTTGGGAGCCCTCGTCTGCTGCTGCTTCCACTACTGGCACCTGAGGAGGCCCAAGTTATGGGGACACCCTGCTCCCTTCTCGGCCAGTTGAAAAGACCCTCTCACTGACCTTTGGCGCCTGTGGTTTGAGGGATCTGTGCTGCTGCTGGAGATTCTATCCCTGAGGTCTGCTCGCATCTGCTCCTCCTGGTGCTGCATGGCCAAGGCTGGGCTGTGATCTGCGTCTGGTGCAACAGACTTTTCCCGTCTGTCTTTCAGGTCATTCTGGGCTAGAAATCTCCTCCACTCCATTGTTCTTTGGCTTCTGCTGCTCTAGAATTTGTTGAGAGTTCTTCTTTACAGGTATTTTATGGGCTGTGGGTAAGAGCTAGTGTATGTGTGTCTTTCTACTCTGCCATCTTGGCTCCCCCACTTCCCCCGGAAAGATCTGGATATTTCTTAGTAGACATCTTACAGGCATCTCAAACTTAACTTGTATAAGACAGAACTAATATCTCCCCCAAACTGCCCCCTCAAAAAAAACCAGAAACAAACAAACATTCTTCTTGCTAACTTCTCTATTTCTGAAAGAATGGCACCACCATTCTTCCCATTGCCCTAGGCTGCAAACTCAGAGTCAATCTTGATTTATCCCTTGTCTCATAATAATACTTATATCCAGTTAATTTCCAAGTCTTATTTACTTTACTGAATCTTTTCCTTTCTCTACACTTGTGTAGTCACCATCCTGGTACAGGAACTTGTTCCCTCTTGCTGGGGCTGTTGTAGTAGCCCATTAATTGGTCTTCCTGTGTTGAATCCTCTCTCCCCAGTATATCTTATACAGTTATATTCCTAAAATAGAGGTCCAACCATGTCACTTTTCTACTCAGGAAACTCCAGCACCTCCCTGTTCCTCCTATTAAATTTCAGACATTTCTGTTTGACACTTATAATCCAACTCTACGCTAATATTCTAGACTCATTCTGTATTACTCCCCTTATCACCCTTTATAGTCCACCCAAACTGATTTCCTTCCTGTTCCTTCTATACTACATTCTGTTTCTGATCCCCACCTCCTTTGCACAGGTCATCCTGGCATGCATGTCTTCACTCCTATCTCTTAGAATCCATAACTTCTTTCTGAGCTCAGCCCAAGTGCTCCTTTATACAGGAAGTCCTTTCTGACCCATTCTTTCCTCCCTAATAATTTCTATTTACTTTGCATATATTTTGCACATACTTTTCTATATTCTTGTGCTTTTACCTGACTGAAAGCTTCTTCAGGGCAGGAACTATTTAATTTTTATTTTTATAACTCTAACACCTAGCATAGTACCTGGTGTATAGTAGATACTTAATAAATACTCATTGATTGATTTCTTTGAACCTTTTAGTTGTATTTTTGCATAATTCCAAATTGTTTTCCAAACATGATTTTAAAAATTACAATTGTAGGCAGAGTGTGCCTGGAATTTGACTCCAGGTAATATTGTTTACTATATATTATTATATTTGTTTACTCATTTTCATGGCTGTATATCTTATCTCAATTAGATTGTGAGCTTTTTGTGGCTGAGGTTGTATCTTAGTTCTTTCTTATTTCAGTAGCCCTTAACAAATAGTATAGGCACCCAGTAGATACTTAGAAAAGACTTTTTGTGGAGTTACAAAGGGAGTAACATCCGATGGAGAAGAGTAAGTCCTGTGTTAAGGTATGTAAATGAAGTCACTACAGTATACATCAGCAATGAAGATTATTTGAGAAATTATATTCCATCTTTGTTTTTCAGTTTGACTGTGAAATTAATTTTTGAAGATTTCTTTCATAGTTAAGGTAATGAAAGATCTTTCTAGGTTTAAAATCCTAAATTTACTCTAAGTTGTATAAGAGAATGGACCAAGACAATCCATGTCAGTAGCTAAAAAAGACAAAGCATGTCATGTTGATGCCGGGTCAGTTGTGTCATCTTCATCTATGAAGGACAACACAGCATTATTATTAGTCATTGAATCCATTAATTCAGGACATGAACAGAAGCATTTCAGTGATGGTGTGAATTCATCTGCTGCTCTTTATTTTATTTTTTCATTGTGAATTTAAACACAAAAAACCCAAAACCTTTCCATGTGCAGAGCACAAAACAGAAATTGTATATGAAACCACAAATCTCCATTTCATGTTGATTGCTTTTTCAAAAAGTATATATAATAAATTCCATGTTACTTTCAAAATTGTCCTCCTTGTCCGTGCATGTTTCTAAACTTCCTTCTTTAAATAATCTTATTGCATAAAATCCCACCCCACCCCTTCCTTTCTGTTTGTCTTGTCTCCTTCCCCCATTATGTAGGTCTTTATGTAAAAGGACACTTTTGTATAATCCAAAAGACTTGGACATCTTTAATTTTTTAATCCCAAACTGTATTTTTCAATATATTTCTCCCTTGTGCACTCATTTACAATCAAGTTACCTTGATACCAAATATCAAGATAGACATTGACTTGGTTTTGAGAATTTTCTTAAGTTCTAGAAGAATTTCGCTTATTCTCCATCCTCCACCACAGCTGCTGGTGTATAAGGTATAATTCTCTAAATGGCAGGCACCTTTCTTTTTCATACTGTGAAAATCACAAGGCAAGATAAATGTGTCCAATGTAATAATTATTTTTTTTGCCTTTGTCATAAAATGAAACCAGTTCAGCAAATAAATTTATTATACACCTAAAAAAATTAAATAAAAAAATAAACTTCCTTATTTTCTAAGTATTTTTAAAATGTTTCAATGACTATTTTTTAAATTTAAATTTTTTGTTTTTCATGTTTTTATCACTGCCTCCATCACTTCTCACCCAATTGAATATTGAAAGAACAGAAGGAAGAAAAAACAACTCTTGTAAAAAACCAAACATTTATACAAAGCAAATTACTGCATTGCTATGTCCAAAAAATGTATATCTTTTTCTTTACCTTGAGTCCATCACCTTTCTTTTAGGAGGTGGGTAATATACTTCATCATAGGTTCTTTGGAAACATATATGGTTCATTGCTGCATTGATCAGAATTCCTTGGTGTTTCAGAGTTATTTTTATTTTCAATGTTATCCTTGCATGAGTTGTTCTCTTGGTTCTGTTCTCTTCATTCTGTATCAATTCTTGCTATCAGGAATCTGAATTCATCTCTTTCATAATATTTTATTGCACAATAATAGAAAGATTCTGCCAGGGATTGTGTGAACCTGACTGTGGTCCCTTAATACTTGAATTCTCTTTGGATGCTTTGCTGTATTTTAAATTTAATGTGAGATCTTAGAGTTTCTATCTTCATTTTACCCTCTAGTTCTAATAGATCTGGGCAGTTTTACTTTATGTTTTTTTTGAAATATAGACATTTGGGTCCCTAGAATGAACTTCTCCTCCTGGGGATAAGCCCCTCCCTAGATCTTTGAGTGTCCAGATTCTTAAGAAAAAATGGTTTTGAAATCCAGTGATCCTTAAGTTATCTCTCTTTCAACTGTTTTCCAGGTCAGTTGTTTTGATATCATGTATCTTATGTTTTCTTTTATTTTTTTCCTAATCTTTTTTTTAATGTTTTTTGCTATCTTGTGTCTCTGTTCTAGTTTTCAGATAATCTGTTTCTTGAATAAGGCTTATAACCTTCTCTTCTCAGCAATTTATTCTCCCTCCAGTTCTTTCTTCTAGAGCTTTTATTTCATTTTTTAACATTTCATTTCTTTTAGGTATTCAGGTCCTTGTGGACGATTCAGTTTTATCCTTGGAGTCACTGCTTTTTGTTGCTACAGATTTGATCTCTCTTTTTGGGATGTCTCTAGAGCTACGATATTTTTTTATGTTATGTTGTTACTATTCCTCAACAACCAAAAAGGCTGGTTTGTACTATATTATAAAAATGCTAGATACTAACTAAAATAACATTCATGGGAAATAATGCATGGACTGAAACTAATTCACAGTAACTGCTATTTTTCAGTTAAAAATATAAATGATACTAAAACCTTTCCTGTTTTTGGACAGGAAGGATTCACAAGTTTGCCTTGATCAGCTTGTGTTGGTCTTCAGCTATCCCCTCAGAAAGGCTGAATCAGTGTATTCAGAGTTACTTTTGCTCTATACATGCCCAAGAAAAATATGGCTATTAAGACCTGATGAGCCAACATTGTTTTGTTGGATTTAGGAAAGTTCTTTTTCTTTTTAGCTTGACCAAATTTCCTCATAAAGAATGCTTGTTTCCGATTGATTTATTAATTTTTCTGTTCTCTAATAATTACAGAAATGTTCACAGAAGAATCTGTCACAACAGAATGTTTCTCTTCTCAAAGGCCATGCTAACTAAAACTAAAGCCACAAAATCAGCTGTTTGTCAAGGGCCAGTATTTGGGTCAGGACCAAGTTCAGCACTTTACTTGTCTTGGTTCATGGATCCAGTGCATTCATGCTTGAGTTCTTATTTCAATGTGCAAACTTTATCATTGAATTTTTGTCTGCTGTGCTGAAGAAAAAAGAGAATAGTAGATGTAGTCCACATTCTTTATCTCACCCTTATGACACAGTGATTTGTGATAAGAGGAAGGCTATCACACCATTTTTACCTTGACTAGGTTGATCTTATAAAGATTCTTTTTGTTCATTGTGTTAAGTCTGTTCTGGAACTGGCAAGCAGCATTCTCTGCACTCTAACGTTTCACATGGCCTTTTTTAAAAGGACAGTAATCATACTCATAGACTCTAGAGATGTAAGGGAGAACGTTAGAGATCATCTAGTCCAACCCCTCATTTTACAATTAAAGAAACTGAGGTCCAGAGAGAGGAAGTGATTTGTCCAGATTCCACAACTACTTAGTAACAGAGTTATAATTCAAGCAAACCTAGATTTGTAACTAGTTACTCTGACTCTGAATTTAGTGCTTTTTTTCCAATAGTTCATACTTGGGCATTGTTCATAGAATCACAAGTGTTAAGAGTTGGATAGGACCTTAATAGATCATCTATTTTAACTCCTACATTTTACAAATAAGAAAACAGAGATCCTGAGAGATTGTAATTTGCCTAAAATAGCACAGGCTCTTAAGTGCAAGGTCAGACTTTGTACCTGGGTCTTCTGATTCCAAGGCCAGAGCTCTTTCTACTATATACCTCACTAGTTAGTTCATAGTTCAAAATTTAAATATATTTAGTAATTGTCATCCTAGTACTTGCCACCTGGCCTGCCCTCCCTGGAATCTTGGTTCTCTACAAAGTAGTATTGGATTTCATGGAGTATAAGTGGAGAGGAGGGATGGGAAGCTGAAAACAATATTGGAGAATGCTTATATTGGGTTTTGTTATGATGCAAGAGTCCTGTCTTTATCTTTTCCTAACCCTCCCCCGACTTAAAATAGCTTGTGCTCTTCACTCCTGAAATTGCTTTATGTTTTTTATCTTCCTGTATGCATGTTATTTCTCTCCAACAGAATGTGAGCTCCTGGAGAGCACATAGCCTTTTGTTTTTATCTCTGAATCCCTAGCACCTGATGCATGATAGTAGCCATTGACTATTATAGGGTAGAAATGCTCAGATTTCATACAGTAAAATCTTCAAATTGAAAGAGTTTTACCAGTTGTCATTGCCTTGTTCTCTGTGCCATCTTCCTGTACTTTTGATCAAGTCCAAAAGTTACCAGTTGCATTTTAAAAGGTGACGCTTTGGGAGAAAAAGGATCTTTAAAGGTGTGTGTTTAACTTGTTGGCTCATTGATGTTCTTGTGTGATCTCCATTCTCCAGTTATTTTAGATGCTTCTGATTTGATGAGATTATTACCCTACTTAATTGATTCGAATTCTGTTTTGTTTCTTAGGTGTGAAAAGGGAAACATATTCCAAATGCATTTTTAAAAATAATTGCTTATTTTTTAAAAAAATTCAATTTTATTTTTAGTTGCAAATTCTCTGTCTTCTTTCTCCACACATCAAAATGGCAAGAAACAGAAAACTTGTTACAAATATGAAGTGGTACAAAACAAATTTCTCCATTAACCCTGTTCAAAAGGGGTAGGGGGGTGGGGTGGCAGGGTAAAGCAAGGAGAAAAAAAAGAAAAAAATATTCTTCAGTCTACACTCTTGAGTCCGTCAGTTCTCTCTCTGGAGGTGGATCGCATTTTTCATTATGAGTCCATTGGAATTTTGATGGGTCAGTGTGTTGATCAGAGTTATTAAATCCAGTTGATTATCTTTACAGTATTGCTGTTACTGTGTAAATTGATTTCCTGGTTCTTCTTACTTCACTTTTTCACGTAAGTCTTCCTAGACTTTTCTGAAATATCCTTTTGATCATTTTTTACAGCATGCTAGTATTCCATCACACTCATATCCCATAACTTATTCAGCCATTCTCCAGTTGATGAGCATTTCCTCTGTTTCCAATTCTTTACCACCAGAAAAAGAGCTACTATAAATATTTTTGTATATGTGGATCCTTTTTCTTTCATCCCTTTGGAGTATCGACCTAGTAACAGTATTTCTGCATCAAAGGGTATACACAGTTTAATAGTTTTTGTGACATAGTTCTAAATAGTTCTCCAGAATTATTGAACTAGTTCACAACTCCAATAGCAGTTCATTTATGTATCTGTTTACCAGATCTAATCCCTTAAATCTATTCATCACCTCTACTTCATACTCATAAGGGATGGTATATAAGTCACATCTGTATGATCTGATGGTTTTCCTTCATTTCTTCAATTTGATTCTGATTTTCACAATAAGAAGCTCACAATCTGAACCACAGTCAGCTCCAGGTCTTGTTTTTACTGACTAGAGCTTCTCCACCTTTGATGACAAAGTATATCATCCTTCTGATTTTGATATTGACCAACTGGTGAGGTCCGTGTGTACACTTGTCTTTTGGGTTGTTGAAAAAGAGTGTTTGTGCTAGTTATCGTGACAAAACTCTATTAGTTTTTGCCTAACTTCACTTTGTACTCCAAGGTCAAACTTGTTATTTATTCCAGTTACTTTTTGATTTACTACTTTAGCATTTCAATCCCCTATAATGAATGTAACATCTTTTTTGATATTATTTCTAGAAAATGTTATAGGTCTTCATGGAACTGATCAGTTTTGGCCTCTTTGGCATCAGTGATTGGAGCATAGCTGTGCCAAATGGTTCTGATTGTGTTTTGTGTGAGATTACTGTATTGTGAAAATTATGGTAGTATCTAAGACTCAAACATTTATTTGGTGATGTATTATTGGGCATTCATTCAAAAACAATTCTTTTTATTTTTGCTCTTCGCAGGGAATTTTAAAGTTGTGCTATGAATGGTGATACAGGTGCAACGGTGGTGACTTCACCACCTCCAACCACAGCCCCTCATAAGGAGCGATATTTTGATAGAGTAGATGAGAACAATCCAGAATACTTGAGAGAGAGGAATATGGCACCAGACCTTCGTCAGGATTTCAACATGATGGAGCAAAAGAAGAGGGTTTCCATGATTCTGCAAAGTCCGGTAAGAGAGCAATCTTTTTTTCTAACCAAATCTTTTTCCTCATTAAAGGTAGCTTAACATTTCTTGTTACATTGATTATTTTCTATAACATTTGTCCCCTAATATATGATAGCTCCATATTCTTTAAGGGATTTGTTTAATCTCAGGGAGAGATAAAGATAATAAGTGAGGGCTATTCCAACTGTGATCAGCTTGGCAGGTTTATCTTACCAGGATTGCAGCTGGTTATTTGCATTCATATAACTCTTTACTGGGAGATCTGGCACAGAGGAGAGAGACATTTTATAGAAATCAGGAATGTAACAGGTAAGTGAAAACTATCATTCACCGACCCCACTATTATGTTTACCTTTAACAGTGATCCAGAGGACAAAATTGATTCAAAGAAAAGGTACTTATTGAAATGTCATAGTAAAAAGGAAGTAGCAACAAAACACCACCACCCATATGAGAGAGTGGGGTACACTCTCACAAATACTTATGGCAGAAAGAGTAGATACAAATAAAGGAGGGGAACACATGTGGCCAGGGAACATTCATAGGAAGGGGACACATGACTAAGGTACAGATGTAGAAAGGAGATTTATGTCTTTGACACTGCAAGATTTTTTCCTATCTTTCCAGTCTTCTCACATTTTCCCTTCCATGTACTCTGAGATCCATGATACTGGCCTCCTTGCTGTTCCTCACATACAACACTCCATCTTCCAACTCTGAGTATTTTTGCTGGCTTTCCCCCATACTTAGAGCTCTCTTTCTTTTCATCTCCATCTCCTAACTTCGCTAGTTTTCTTCAACTTTCAGCTGACATCCCACCTTCTGCAAGAAGCCTTTCCCAGTCCTCCTCAATCCTAATGCCTTCTCTCTGTGACTGCCCCAAATTTATCCTGTATACATCTCATTTGTATATAATTGTGTGTATGTTGTCTCCCATATTAGACTGTGTGCTCTTTAAAAGCAGGGACTGTTTTTTATCTGACTTTATATATTCCAATTTCTGCTCCTGGCACATGGTCAGTGCTTAATAAATGCCGGTTGCCTGGTTGACTATTGTGTCTTCTAGAGACATCTCACCACTTCTTCTGGCATTAATTTGGCATTCTGAGACAGAGCTGCTCCCCACTAGTCTTGTAGTTTTCAATGAATGCTATTCTCAGTCACATGTTACTACTGCTGTGTTAGATACTTCTCCACTGGTTTCTTCAGGATGCTGTTCTGCTGGCATCCCTGGTGAATGCTTTAGCTATCATCTCCCATTTAGCTTCTGACTTGTCTAAAAGTCTCCCTTAGGGTATTTCAATAATATTCTTTTATAAAAATCATCAAAACACTCACCCTAGCCCAGGAGCAAAAGAAACTTCCTGTTTTGCTCCCTCAGAATCTAGATTCTGAGGTCTCCCATTTCCTGAGATAAGATTTTTACTCCTGGGTGTCAAAGACTTTAGAAAGAAAAAAATAATAACTTTCTACAGTCACTGTATCTACTTTCTCTCTTTTCTTTCATTTCTAAACCACTCACAGTCTGTGTTTTCTGACCTCATCACTCAACTGAAACTGCTCTCAACAAAGTTATCAGCATTTTCTTTTATCACCAGATCCAATGGCCTTTTCCTCAGTACTCATCTTTATTCACTTCTCTGTGACATTTAGCACTGTTGACCATCCCCTGCTCCTTTCTGGTTGGTTTTCGTGATATTGCCTTCTTTTGGTTGTTCTCCTGTCTGTTTGACCATTCCTTCTGTTTCTTTTGCTAGATCCTCAGTCATATCATGCCCGCTAATAGTTTTGGGCCCTTTTCTCTACTTTCTTCTTTGGTGACCTCATTAGCTTGCATCGTTCTAGTATTAGTTCTGTCCTTATATTCTCATCTCCCAAACTGTTACATTCAGCTCTAATATCTCTCCTGAACTCTGGTCCCAAATTACAAAATGCCCATTGAATTTTTTAAAGTTGATGTGTTGTATTCATCTCAAAATTAACATGTTTAAAATGGAACTCGTTATTTTCCCCAAATCCAGCCTTCTTCAAAACCTCCCTTATTTCTTTTAGTCACCCCATTTCAGAGTGTCAGTGTTATTCCCAATTCCTTACTCCTACCACTTATCTATTCAGTTGCCAAATCTTGTTAACCCTGCCTCTACAATATCTTTCTTATTTGTTCCCTTCCGCTCACATAACCATCAACCATTATAGTTCTGGACTATTAAAATAACTTTCTAATTTAACACCCCCTTCAATTCTTTCCCTCCTCTATTTCATTCTCCACACAGGTGCCAAAGTGATTTTCCTAAAACACAGATAAGACCAAGTCACTCTCCTATTGAATAAACTCCAGTGACTCTCCGTTACCTTTAAGTTCTAATATAAATTAAAGCCTTTACAATCCTACCTTATTCCTTGTTTCACATTACACCCCTCATTACATGTTTCCCTCCTCATCACACACTCTTATGATCTAGACAGACTACCTTTATTTCTGTTTCTCATATACAACCCTCCATCTGCCAACTTTCGACCTTTGTACTGGCCAACCCACATGACTGGAATGTACTTCTGCCTCTTACTATAGTTAGCTTTAGTTCAAGCATCACTTTCTTCTACTGTATAAGTATTCTGAACTCTTCCTGTTCTTCCAGCTCCTAGTGACTTTATACCCACAATTATGTATAGATATATAAGGTGCATGTTATCTCCCTTGGCTAGATTATCAGCTACTCAGGGACTGGGGTTTCTTTTGTCTTCGAATCCACCTAGTGCAGTACTTAAGAGTATGGAAGATATTTAATAGCTAATGTTGTTATACATAGTATCTTTTTTTGAAGACTCTTTCTGGTATGAGGCTTGGTCTCTTCTGCCTTTACCCAAGCCTACCATTTGCATCTCTGAAGGTTAAGCAATGATTATTTGCCCAATTTATAGCATTAATGTACCTTCAAGATCTCTGAAATTATATACTTAGATTTGTTCTTACCCTTACTGCCTATTAAGAACCATGAGCTTTAGAACTGGAAAGGATTGTAGAGATCATTTAGTTCAGTCTCTTCATTTTACATTTGAGGAAACTGCAGCCTGGAGAACTGAAGTGTCTTGGCCAGTTCATGTGGCTAGCAAGTAGCAGAACTAGATTTCCCACCTATGTCCTTAAGTATGTCCTTAAGCTCCAAATATAGTGATTTCCACTAAGTCACACAGCCTTCCAAAATTGTGATAAAGATCAAAAGAAATAATATGGTGAGTCTAGCACATGGTGAATTGTGAGGTGCAGTAGAAAAATGAATTGTTATTGCCCATATTCATCATTTTCTTGTATTGGTGCTGTTACTGTTAATGGTCTCTCATCTTCTTTTTTTGCCTTTGGATGTCATCCAGCCTTGTTCTCAATTCATTCCTTTTACATTCTTGACAGTGATTTATCAGTTATTAAAAAGCCAAAGGATTACCATAAACTTGAATGGAATCTATCCAGTATATCTTCCAAAAGGGAAAGCATTGATTTAAGTGCTTGATTCAGAAAAGGGCATTAACTTTTTTACCTCTTCAGATTAGTTGTTGTTCACTTCCTACATGTGACACCTGTAGACATAATCCAGTCAGATATCAGAAATCTTGGAGCTTTATTTTGTTCATACTCCATTTCTGTGTACCAAAAGCTGATTCTTATGAGGTAGAAGCAGCATGGTGCCAAAAAAAAGCACTGGATTCAGTCCCCGCAGTTCACATCCTGACTCTGACTCTGACTGGCCATGTTGACCAAGGTCAGGTTATCTGAGCTCTCTGAGCTTCGATTTCCTTTTCTATAAAATTGAGGTAATACTTATACAGAGTTGTGAAGAATGGCTTTGTAAACCTTAAAGTGCTATAGTAAGATGCACTTCTGCTACTATCAATGCCAATAACAGCAACATCTTTTCAAAAATAATATTGGAAACACAGTGGTGTATGCAAAAATGTATATTGCCCTTTGCTTTATGTATATTTGAGGATTATTAAAGTAGAATTTACTGTTCTCAGAAGTCTTATTCTTTTTATTGGAAATCTAAGGGCACTGATAAGTTTTACTGTTTTGGTTTTGCATATTAGGAAAACTGCAAATAATTTACCTAGCCAAAACTTATGTAGAATCTTTAAGATATTTGCTGTTATTCATTTTCCTGAGTTTTGTCAAAATTAGGCAGTATAGGAATGAGAGATTCTGCTCCTAGGGATCAGTAAACCTATATCATTGTCTCAGAGGCCATGGGGCACATGATCTGCTCATGTTGGCTGATTTTGTTATGACTGAAGCTTTGTTTAATGTATGAGAATCTGCATTGCCTATTAAGATGGGCCAAATGAACAATGTATGTCCCTTTTATTTAATTCACGTTGACTAAGTTGCTCTCAGCCTTCCTCCCACTTAATGTCTACCACTGTATACTGTAGTATTATTCACCATGGTTCATTCCATGGGTGCTTTTTAAGGAGCTCTTGGTTGACCATGCTACAATTGTCATGGAGTATCCACTGACAAATTTATTACACTTATGAGGGTTTCACATACTACAGTTTTTCCCTGACAGTTTCCTAGTGAATACTATATTTAGTTTATAGTGTTCTTCCAGCTCAGGAAATGAACCTGGAAATAAGTTTCAAATAGCCTCAGCCTAAAACTATGTAGAGCACGCTCCTAGCTCTGTAGTATTTATAAACAAACATTTCAGATATGATTATTTTGGACAGCATGACATTGGGTAATATTCTGGTGTTTATGTTAAGCATTATTTATATCGTATTAGAGCTATGACATTAGCACATGTCCTCCCTGCATTGGTTTAACTTACAGATTATCCGTATCTTATCATCCTCTGTGATTCTTCTTTATATCTTTCAACAAATCTTCCATGGAAGATGTGTCACTATACTAAAAGCCTTCTGGATTTGTTAATATTGCCTAGATATCAATGTAGCACTCAAACTGTCCATCTATTTTCCCACACTTCTTACTACGTGATCTGTTCAATGCCTTTCGCAATCATTTATGTTCTTCATGAGATCTTTACTAAAGTCACAAATGCAATCTAGTCCATTCTCATTTTACTTTATAGTTCTGAGCTTATAGCATTATCTAGCTGAAGTATTTGTCTAAGGTACGTGTATTGATGAGCTATTTCAGTGGGCTCCCCATCCAGGGGCATGTCATAATCTAGGTTAGTGTTCTTCAAACTTTTTCTCTAACATACCTTGAAAAAGGTATTTTTCCCAGTTATGTATATTTACTCATTTATAAATTATAGGTTCTACTGTACTAATGGCTATTGTATTATAAAACATATAAAAATAGAAATTTTAAAAGGATAAGATAAAGATTAAAAGAATACTTTATCCCTCAGTAAGTAGCTAGCCACTGGAATTTATTGAATAGGGGAGAGATATAGTCATACTTGTGCCTTAGGAATATTACTTCAGTAGCTCCCTGGAGGAAGAGATACTAGGGGCAGGGACACTGAGAAGCTATTAGAATACAATATATGAGAAAAGATGAGAGCCTGAACGAGGGTGATAACTTTGTTGGTAGAGAAAAGGAGGCAGATTAGGTATATGGCGGTGGAGTGAACAAAATTAGGCAACTGATATGTTTGGGGTGGAGCTAGTGAGGAACTGAGGATCTGACTGAAGTTTTGAACCACAGAGAGGAGGTCAGGGTTGTAGATTGTGGAGGGATTAGGATGGGTATGGCCATTTTGGAGATTATCCTCATTGACAAGCCTTATGTATCTTGTTAAGGATGTAATGCCACTCCTCTTCCCATCCCTTCATTGGTTGATCATATTCTCCTTATGGTCAAATAGTCTCAACTTTGGAGACCACTGAACTAGATCAGATTATGCTTTTGCTAGGCCAATTAGTCAGACAGGTAGGAATTACTTATTTCTGTATAGGGAAAACAAAGAGAAATGATTGAAATGTAGTTCAGGTAGATGAGGCAAAGATCTCTTTAATAATACAGATAGAAAAATTCCATTAAACAGCATTAAACTAAAATAATCTCTTTCCTTCATCTTTTAACTATTAAAATATTCTTTGGCTTCTTTTTAGGCTTTCTGTGAAGAATTGGAATCGATGATCCAGGAACAGTTTAAGAAAGGGAAGAATCCCACAGGCCTATTGGCATTACAGCAGATTGCAGATTTCATGACCACAAACGTACCTAATGTTTATCCAGCGGCCCCTCAGGGAGGGATGGCTGCATTGAACATGAGTGAGTACATGGCCATTTTTTGATACAAATTTTATATAATGGCGTATGTACAGTTTCCAAAAGCTTTCTCTGATAGAAAGCAAATTCCTTTGAAACAGGGACTATTTCATTTTCATCTTTGTATCCCCAATATGCTGCATGGTACCTGGCACGTAATAATACATGCTCATCAATTTATTAATTTCTCATATGAAATGAAAAGAAATATAAGTAGAACTGCCACCTACTCTCTTTAATATATAAGTATTTTAAGATGTCAACAAAGGTAACAGGGTCGTAAAATTTGAGAACTTAAAGAGACCTTAAAAGGTTATCAGTTCTAACTCCCTAATTTTATAAATGAGAAATCAGCCCTAGAGAGATAAAGTAACTTGTCCACACACAGCTGGGAAGAGGAAGATGCCCATCTTTGAGCTTTGGTTTTCTTTCTCTTAAGTCTAGTGCTTTGTCCCAAACCAGAAGTACATAATAAGGATTTTTTTTTTCTAGTAAAATACAGTCATGTCACATATTACATTGTCCTGGCCAAAAAAAATATCAGCAATACATTCTAATTGAACCTTGCCTCGGTCTCATGAAACTTGGCCATGGTGTTATTGGGTTTGTCCCCTCTCACCCTAAATCAAATTAGATTTGATTAACCATGCCACCAGCTAGGCTGGAATTGAAGTGGCAATAACTCTTGTGTACCATTATGACATCTTACCTCACATCTTCTTTTGTGGAACTAACTAATTATGTTAAATATGCTGAAATAAATTCTTGACTCCTCAATATGTTTTAAAAGGTCTCCTTTTCTATGAGAAAATTAGCATCTCTTCTCCCCAAGGAAATGGATGTTGTTTTTTTAACATGTAATTTGTGGCTTTTCAAAAGAATCTTCAGAATGAAGAGAAGTCCATAAAAAGTCTGCTTGCTAAATGCCATAGTTTTCAGATGGACACAACTTAATATAATTCTTTCTTTAAAAATATAATTCATAATGAATTTCAATGAATATGGCATGTAAATAGATCTTAGACCAAGAAAGGTTTTTAATTTATATATAACCTACTAATTCAGAGACAAAAGAAAATCTTGTTAGTTTAATAATGCCTCTTCTATACCAAGAAATTCATAGTTTAATAATGCCTCTTCTATACCAAGAAATTTATTAAAAGATAAAGGAGTACCTAAAAGGAGACAGATGGAGATGGATGCTAAATACCAGCACCATCAAGACACTTTTAGAAAAATCTTGGCCATTCTTCATGAATATAAATCAGTTGATGATTGCCAGGACCTCCGAACAGAATACCATACGACTACTTACATTATCTGATTCCTGGGGGTTAGGGCTGGCCAGGGTCAACACAGGTACTGTTGGTTGAGAAACCCATTAACCAGATCTGAGGGCAGAGTCCAGTTATATAGTTTAGAAGTATAACCTGGAAACCACGTTGGCATTCTGAGTTTCTTAAGTACCTCAAAAGTCCAAGTGGGTATGATGGAAGTGTGAGACTGGGCCATCATCACAAAAAATATGAAGCATGTTACCACATATGCTACTGAAATGACTTTGACAGTCTTGTTCCTTCCTATAGCATCAGTCATGCTATAGGAACAGTCTCCCTAAAGGTTAAAACATTGACTGTATGTGGATTGAAAATGATAAATGCAGTGCTCTAAACCACTATTGATTAGAGAAATACAAATTAAAACCACTCTTAAGTGCTATATCATACCTATCAGATTGACTAATATGACAAAACAGGGAAATGATAAGGGCTGGAGAAGATGTGGTAATAATGGAACACTAATGTATTGTTGGTGGAGATGTGAACTGATCCAGCCATTCTAGGGAGCAATTTGGAAGAGTGTCCAAAGAACTATAAAAACTATAAAACTTGTATATCCTTTGATCCAGCAATAGCACTGCTACATCTGTATCCCAAAGAGATCATGAAAAAAGGAGGACTCACATGTACAATAATATTTTTAGCAGCTCTTTGTGTGGTGGCCAAGAGTTAGAAATTGAGGGGATGCCCATCAGTTGGGGAATGGCTGAATAAGTTGTGGTATATGAATGTAATGTAATATTATTATTCCATAAGAAATGATGAGCAGATGGATTTCAGAAATACCTGGGAAGATTCACATGAACTGATGTTGAGTGAACCGAGCAGAACCAAGAGAACACTGTACTCAGTAAAAGCACATTGTGTGATGACCAACTTTGATAGATTTAGCTTTTCTCAGCAATGCAATGATCTGAGACAACTCTAAAAGACTCATGATGGAAAATGCTGTCCACATCCAGAGAAAGAATTATAGAGTCGGAATGCAGATTGCATACCTTTTTCTCTCTCTTTTTTTGTTTTTCTCTTTCTCACAGTTTTTCCCTTTTGTTGTGATTCTTCTTTCACATGACTAATGTGGGAATATGTTTAATATAATTGCACATGTATAGCCTATGTCAGATTGTATGCTGTCTTGGAGAGGGAGAAAAATTTAGAACTCAAAATCTTATAAAAGTGAGTGTTGAAAACTAAAAATAAACCAAAAAACCAAACAAATAAATAAAAGAAAATGTCAAATGCAGCTACAATGGAGAAAAAATAGTCATTGAAATATAGTAGAGTCCCTGAGGTCCAGAAACTTTTACTAAGTTGCAGATGTGAATTGTATCAACATTTTTATAGATATTGAAAGCCTACTCAGAATTACAGTTATAAACATTCCTATGAGAACTCTATAAAATTATAACTCATAAATGTAATCCTCATTATAGTTGTGGCCGTATAAGCCTGATTCAGTACCTCCAAATTTAACTTTTCCTTAAATGTTCAGGCCATCCAGAATCTGACCTTATTCATTCTTGCCAATTATAAAATAATAGTAATGCCCAAAGTTTACAAAACATTTTCCTCACAACAGCTCTGTGCAGTTAATGTCCTATTGTACTGATAGAGAAACTGAATCTTAGGGAGTTTTGGTGTTTAGTTGCAAAGCTACAACTGTAAGCTCTCAGATTTGAACCCAGTCCTCTTAACTCCAAATACATTGCTTTTTCCATTATATCCCATTGTCTCTTAAGTTGATTCAAACTAGACAGTGTATCCTGTGGAGAACCCATTTTCCACATATTCTTGCCTGAACTGTTAGTCCACAAACTGCAAGTTTTGATATTATCAAAGGAATTCATTGACATTTTGAATTGTGAACTAGATTCAGGAGGCATAATGGATAGTTTTTGAGTTGCCAAAATATTTTGGGGCCAGAATGGTTTATCACCCATCTACCTGTTACTTCATATTGCTAGTACGTTCGCTTACTCTTCTCCACCTTATACTCTGCTGCTTTTAAATGTCAGATATTCGAACCCCTAGAATTGTTTGTAATATTTGTGTTCATTTCTATAAGTAGTCTGATCACCCACAGTCAAGTACTCTATAATCTTTCACTTAAAAGGTAACAATAGGCTCTGAGTGAGGGTCTGACAGGCTTTCCTGTTAATGAGGTGTGTAAAGCTCCCAGGCATGAGCTCTTGACACCTATTTTGACTAAGGCAAGTGTTTTGCTTCTTTTCTTGGACTCATGTGTGTTCCAGGTAGATAAGATTCCCGGACGGCCAGACTCTGGTTGGATAAGGCATTACTGTACTTGTGCTGCATGGCTTTGAACTCAAAGATGGTTCATTTTTGTTGTGTTTTTTCAGTCCTGTCCAGCTCAACTCTTCATGACTCAATTTGAGATTTTCTTGGCAAAGACACTAAAGTGGTTTGCTTTTTACTCCTTTTATTCATTTTAAGATGAGGAAACTGAGACACACAGGGTTAAGTGACTTGCCCAGGGGCACACAGCTAGTTATTATCTGAGGTGAGATTTGAACTCAGTGCCTCCTGATTCCAGACCCAGTTTTCCATCTACTGTACCACCTAAGATTATGGTATTAACTTTTTGAGCTAAGATTTAGTTTTGACTAATTTTAGAGAATATAAAAGACTTGGAAGTTTTACCTAGGTTGTAGGGTAAGACTGGAGTCTTTTGACAGATATTAATAAAATATTTAATCTTCAATAAAATTTTAAAAATAATATTCACTTAATATTTATTTTGTTTGTGAACTGCAGGAATTTTGTGTAATTTACCTTGTTCTGGGGTTCATAAAGCCACTAGTAATAAAAAGTTGGTATTTTGGGAATGCAGCCACATTTTAGGGTGTGGAGTGCTTTAGAGATAGGGGTGTTCCTGTTAAAGACTGTTTTTGAAAATTCAGTCCCCTGTTAAGAGGTGGAATAGGGTTAGGGGACATGACTGACAAAGAAACAGCAAGAACTAGTTTTCATTTGGGCACTATTTTAGCATGTATAGATACTTAAGGGTGGCGAGGGTTTTCTACAAATTTGTATGGGTCACACCTGTATTTCAGGACTGCACAGCTGTTTAAAACAAGAACTTTTCAACAATAGATGTCCCAAAACATAGCACTGGTTTTAAGGTAGTGTCGCAAAGTAGAAAATGCATTGTATCTAGAATCATATTCAGGACCTTAGTTCAAATCCAACCTCAGAAATTTACTAGCTGTGTGACCCTGGGAGAGTCATTTACCTTCTGTTTGCCTATTTCCTCAACTGTAAAATGGAAATAGTAGTCCTATTCCTTGTACTGGATCTGTAATGCAGAACTATTTATTCCTACCCTACGCAGATGGCAACTTAGCTATAATTTGTGGTCTTTAAGAATTGCTTGAAGAACCAAGAAATTAAGTGATTTGCCCATCATTACACAGCTAATGTCAAAGGTATTATTTGAACTCAGGTCTTCCTGACTCTGAACATACTACCATTATGCCATTTTATCTTTTAAGTTGTGGGGTGAAGGTGAGAGAAGAAGTGAAGTAGTTTGCTTCCAGTTTAGTAATTAATCATTATATTAGCACTAGAACGATAGTTGTAATTCAGTTTAATAAGAACCAGTATGGTAGTGTGGAAAGAACATTGAATTTGAACTAGAGACCTGTGCTCAAATCTCTACCCTGCCCTTTATTTACTTGGGGCAGATCTGCTTAGCTTGAACATTTTCTTTGATTTTTTTCTACTCTTAACCTCCATGTCCAGTCAGTTGCCTAACTTGTCATTTCTACCTCCATAGTATCTCTTAGACCCTCCATCATCCTGTTTCAGGCACTTGCCATCTCTTACCTGGTCTGTTGCCTTCTAATGAACTCCCTTCTCCTGTTCCCTCCTCTCTTCACCCATCCTCCAAACCAGGGGGGTCAGACTTGGTGTAACCACAAAACATTGCTTCAGAATTTTCAGTGACTTCCCATTTTTTTCTTTAGTGTGAAATTCAAACACTTTGGTTTGTCATTTAAAACCTTTCATGTTCTGTCTCCATCCCACTTTTCCAATCTTATTTCACATTACTTTTTTTAATGCAGCGTATCTTCTAATCGTACTGGCCTGCTTGTTTTCTGACTTTGACATTCAGTCTTATCCCTTCGGTGGTGTGATGGATAGAGTACCGAACCTGGAGTTAGGAGGCATGAGTTCAACTCTGGACTCAGACATTTGTTAGCTTTGTGGCATGGGGCAAATTGCTTAACCTTTTTTTTGCCTCAGTTTCCTCATCTGCAAAATGAGCTGGAGATGGAAATGGCAAACCACCCCAGTATCTTTGCCAAGAAAACCCCAAGTAGGGTCATGAAGATTTGGATACAACTGAGAAAAGACCGAACAACAATGACTTATACTTCCATGACTTTGCCTGGGCTGTCTGATATGACTGGGATACGTTTTCTTCTCACTTCTACCTCTTAAAATACTAACTTCCTTCAGAATCCTTCTCAGGTGTTCCCCCTGTAAAACAAGAGGCTTCCACTAGATGACTTCTGAGTTATCTCCCAGCTCTAATCTGTGATTCTGTAATTCAGTAGGAAGTGTTTTCCTAATCCCCCACATAAGTATTTACATACTGTGTTCTTCTCCCTCTACTCCTCCATAGAAAGTAAGCTCTTCAAGGGGTGATTTTTAAATTATGTCTTCGTAAGCTCATCACCCAGCAGACTTGTTGCTGGGTGAGCCAAGTGTCTTACATACGCTTAATACATGCTTGTGGGATGTTTTTGAATTTTATTAATTCTTATAAACCCCAATTTTTTAATTTATAAAATTAAGATAGTAATTATGACATTACATATCTTGCAAGTTGGTTGTGATCAGTTGACATGCTGTATTTGCACTCCTTTGTAAAATGAAAAGTGTCATTATGTGAATTTGAGCATAAATATTAAATCCTTTGCTTTTGTTTCTTGCTCTTTCAGGTCTTGGCATGGTGACACCAGTGAATGATCTTAGGGGATCTGATTCAATTGCGTACGATAAAGGAGAGAAATTGTTACGATGTAAATTGGCAGCTTTTTACCGATTAGCAGATCTTTTTGGGTGGTCTCAGCTTATTTACAACCATATAACAGTAAGTATTAAATGAGGTAGTTACTAAATGATTATTGTACAGATCATGGTATTTCTCCTGTCTTTGGCCCCACCTTACCATTCATTTTGAAGAAAATGAAGTCTGAATTAGAGTACGTGTAAAGGATCCACCTTTCTGGCTGTGTTCTTGTTGTTGAGTCGTGCCTGACTTTTCATGAACCCATTTGGATTTCCTTCTCCAGTTCTTTTACAGATGAGGAAATTGAGGGAAGTGAGGTTACATGCCTTGCCCAGGCCCACAAAACTATTAAGTGTCTGAGATCAGATTTCAGTTTAGGAAGAGGAGTCTTCCTGACCCCAGGCACTTTATCCACTGCATCACCTAGCTGACCATCTGGTTGTGTCGAGTAGAACAAGTAGAACTTTAGTCAGTTTGGTTTGAATTGGGTCTTAAAAGACATCGCTTCAAAGTAATAATCATAATAAAATAAAACTTTTTAAAATTTGAACTACCTTGCATTTAAGGTGAGTGTCAATTGCTTGAATTATTTTTGTCTAAAAGCCTATTCTTTTTTTTAGAATGTAAAGATTTTTATTCTCTAAGTTTGCTTATACCTTAGTTCAACTGAAATCCATCAGTCACTATAATTTTAGAGAAAGATACTCATCTCCCCAGCTCTGTACCTTATAGATAAAGGAATAGGAGATAAAAGAAAAATAAATTATAGACTATCTTTATTGAAATAATATATTTTAAAGTTTTTTATCAGTATTTATCTCTGAATTCTGCTTCTGATTCAACAAACATTTATTAACTTACTGTGTGTTTGGCCCTGGGGGAGATGCAATATTCAGATAAGGTAGAGACCTTGCCCTCTTTGAACTTATACTCTTTTGGGATAAGCTGTATACACAGATGACCCAAAAGTTTCAGTGCAGTTTTAAGTTTTAATATTTGGTAAATACATTAGAGAAGCAGAAAACAAAGTTAGGTGTGAGGCGATGAGGGCTAAGTCATTACTGATGGGGAATAAGGAACGTACGAGTGAAAGAACAGATTACCATTAGTGACTGATACAAATTCCTTTTAGTTGGGGACTGCCCATTATGTTTAATCTTAGATCATTTAAATCTGAGCGTGCCTCTGTGCCAGACTCTGGCAGTGTTAGTTCTCCAAAAGCACTGGTTCTTGTGCAGAGCTGCTGTGCAGTATGGCCTCTGGCACTTGGTGTTACCTCTGCCAGGGACTGCATTATCTGGTCCCTTCCTCTACATATCCCTCCCCTTTTTTGGATCACTTTCATGACCTTAGTGTATTAATGTACTGAACCTTCTTGGTAGCCAATAGAAGCTCTCTCAGTGGAAACACTGTTGAAGAAAAATAAGAGATAGCATACAGCCTTGTGGAAATAGTACCAAACGTGGAGTCAAGAAGTCCATGGCCTTCAGTCCTGGCCCTGACACTTAATGTCTGACCATAAGGAAGCCATTTCACCTTTCTGAGTTTCTTCATCTCTAAAATGTGTAAAGCAGAGGTGTTAAACTCCCCAACCCAAGCTCTTAAGCCAATTCCTAAGTAGCCTAAACCAGATTAAACTGTAATTGGGAAATGTTTAACAAGGTAATTAACATTACATATTGGTTTTCTGAATTGATACACAGTCCTGTTTTGTATTTGAATTTGACATTACTCATACAAAGTAACACTTAAACTACCAACCTCGCAGTCGTTGGTCACTGGTACATTTTAAAGTTATTATTATTAATATTATTAAATCCATTCATAGAATCTCAGATTGGGAAGAGACTTTAAAGGTCAGTTCAGTCTTCACCTAAAGTGCAAACTTCCTGTAAAACATCTCCAATAAGTGATTACCTTGCCCCTGCTCAAACAGATAGGAAATTTGCTACCATTCTGAGCATCCTGTTCTTTAACTGTCACCCAGTAAATATTTAAATCCCTAGTATATGTTATGCACTGTGCTAAGCACTGAGAATACAAAAGGAGGCAAAAGACAATCTTGGGGAGGGAGTAGAGAAAGGAAAAGAGGAAGAAAAATTTGGAATTCAAAATCTTGTTAAAAACTATCTTTACATGTAATAAGAAAAAATAAAATACTATTTTACAAAAAAACAATCTTGCCCTCAAGGAACTCACCATCTGAGACAACATGAAAATTGAAGAACTATTTGATTTAGAAGCAATAGAGTAAGTTCTAGCCCCTATCATCCATCGCATCTAGGGGGAGAGATTAGTTTATCAAGACTAGCGGCTGGTTCAAGTACCTAGACATAGATTTACTGATATTTATTTTGTTGACTATACAGCAAAATAGAGGATTCCCTCTAATGTACTATGTAATTTTATTGCAGTTATAATATAGAGTTTTGTAATTGTTCATCTTCTACAGGTTTTTGGTTCCTAAAATTCTGTATAACCTGTCAATAGTAATGACTTGGTTTTAGTTATTTCTAAATAATTAGAGCTGTCTAAAAGTGGCTGACTTGGGAGGCTGTAAATTTCCCATCACTGGTGGTCTTTAATTGGAAGCAGTGGGGATGTTTTAGAGGCAAGAATTGGACTAGATATTTTCCAATTCAGAGATTCTTTGATCTGACACCTCTGGGCAGTTTGATGTCTTTACTTTTGATGTTGCTTTTGGTAGCCACCAGGAGGTGCAGGAGGGTAAAAAAATAAAATTGAACCTTATCTTATGGAGTGACCAAATAACAGTTGTCTTCTACATTGCAACTTTCCCCATCATGGTTTCCATATATGTAGTGGAAATTTTGGAGGAGTCTTGTAGAAGCTGCAGACGACACGTGAAGACCAAGAGATAACACAGAAAAGTTTAGAAACTCATAGAAATGCATAATACATATATATGTATATGTGTGTATGTATGTATGTGTGTGTATATGTGTGTGTGTGTGTGTATATATATATATGTATATAAATTGTATAATATCAACAGACTTCTTCTCTGGTACGAAGGGAGGGCCAAGAAATTTTATGTGAATTGTCCAGATCTTGAGGGTAGCACCCCTAGCCCCCATGATGTGGAAGAGATAACTGTAGTTTATTGGCAAGAATTTAGTAAACTATAAATAGGGATGAAACTGATTCCTCTTTTTAAAACATCATTTATAGAATTGTAGAATCTCAGAGTTATTAACTCAGTGGCCACATAGCCCACCCTATTCCTACCTGAATATGCTCCATTACTTCATCCAACTTGTATCCCTTGTCTGGGCATTGAGCCACTCCTGCCTGTACAGGGTCCTAAGCTCATTCATGTTTAGCATATGGTGCTTTTAAACTACACAAAAGTCTCAGCATGACTTTTCCTGCAGACACAGTCTGATTTACTTGGTCAGCTACTGTACCAACTCTTAACAAGAGAAATGAGACAAAGAGGTGTAAAAAGACTTAATTCCACCATCCAGAACCTTCCTTCTCTTCCTTCAATTTGCTTGCCATTTCTGTTTCTCTTATGTACTCATGCATCTTATTTCAAATTCTCATTCCTTACTCCCCTCCTTGCAAATTCCTTTAAGAGAGAGAGAAGGCAACAGCATTATTTCCCTTTTCCAGTCTTCCTTGGACATACCCAGTTAATTAGCAGCAGATCTGCTATAAAATGGACTTCTCCCACTTTTGTCACCCTCAGCTTCATTTAAGCGTAAAGAACTATAAAAATCTAAAGGAATTTATCTCAGATATTCTGCATACAGTTCACTAAAATGTACATTATATATATCTTGTAAGCTAAGAACTGACCTTTTTTTGATCATATGTTCTTTGTATAAAAAAAGCATAATAAATGTTTTTAGTGGAATTTTGAACTAGTTTGAATATTTTTTCTCATAGGCAAGAGTAAATTCTGAGCAAGAACACTTTCTCATTGTACCTTTTGGACTTCTTTATAGTGAAGTGACAGCATCCAGTTTGGTAAGTGATAATCCTTTTTATACATGCCATGTATATGTATGCAGATCATACCAGGTAACATATTTCACAAATATGTTACATGTGTTCTAGAAAACTAGGGGAAAAAAAGATGCCAATTTTATTTTGTGTAATTAACTTAATTTGGAGAGTTATAATCATAATCAAAAGTTGTAATAACAGAAAAATTTTTGGTACAGCTTTTAAATTTTTTTTGTATATAATTTAAGGTTAAAATCAATCTTCAAGGAGATGTAGTTGATCGTGGAAGCACCAATCTCGGAGTGAATCAAGCTGGTTTTACATTACACTCTGCCATCTATGCTGCTCGACCTGATATTAAGTGTGTTGTTCATATACATACACCGGCAGGGGCAGCAGTAAGTATATTTACTTAAATGTAGCATGAAGAATTTTTAAAAGTGTAAACTTGGCCCTATTAACAGAAGTTCTTACAAATGTTCTTATATAAACTTTAGAATATTTTATAAATATTTCAAAAACTCATTACTTCACACCTAAACTATTGCCATAGCCTTCTGATGGGTCTCCCTGACTAAAGTCTCTTCCTACTTCAGTCTATCCTCCATCCAACTGCCAAAGCATAGGCCTGCCTTTATCACACCCACCCCCTCGGTGAACTCCAGGGGCTACTATTGCCTTTAGGATCAAATATAAAATGCTCTGTTTGACATTTAAAGCCCTTTACAACTCAGAGTGGGCCTTTCCTACTTTTCTAATCCTTTCAGTTTATTCCCCTCTACCTACTCTACAATCCAGCTATACTACATAGCCTGCCTACTGTTCTTTAAACACAACATTCCATCTCCTGATTCCATGTCTTTTCACTAGCTGTCCTCTATCTTTGGAATGATCTTCCTCCTCTTCATCTCTACCTCCTGACTTCTTTGACTTCCTTCAAGACTTAGCGCAAATGACCTTTTCCCAGTCCTCTCCACTGCAAGTGCCTTCCTTCTGAGATTATCTTTCATTTCCACTGTATATATCTTTTATGTACGTGGCTATTTGCTTGTTGTCTCTCCAGTTTAGAATGTGAGTTCCTTGAATTTAGAGACTGTTTTTACCCTTTGTAAATCCACTGCTTAGCATAATTCACATAGAAAGCACTTAACAAGTGCCTGATGGCTTGTTGACTATAAGTTATTTTAAAATAGTGCTTTTCAGTCTTCTCCATTTCATGGTATATTTCTTAAGTTTCTGTACTGTTCATGTTTGATCAGGGTGGGGTGGGAAGTAAGGTTAAATTGGGGAGATGATTTGCCTTTAAATGAACAAAATCTTAAGAGTTAAAAGGCATTTTAGAGAGCATCTAAATATAACCCCTGCCTGGATCATGAATTGGCCCCAACATGGTTGCCTAGTTGCCCCTGAAAGACCTCCAGTGACAGAGAGCTTAAGAGTTCTTCTGGCAGACCATTTTAGTTTTGGGCAGCTCTAACCTTTAGGAAATTCTTTCTGATATTTAGCTCTAATTTGTAACTTCCATCAATAGGTCCTCTTTATATCTTCTAATGCCAAACAGAAGTCTATTTACAATTAGCCATTGTAGTCCTTCAACTAAACTATTTGAAAAGGACAATCCTTTTCCACCAAGTCAGAGGTTCTTAACCTTTTTATCTTTTTAATATCATGAACCACTCTGTCAGTCTAGTGAACCTTATGGATCCCTTTTCAGAGTGATGTTTTTGAATATATAAAATAAAACACATAGTATTACCAAGCATTACACACCCAATTATATTGAAATAGTTGTCAAAATATTTTAAAAACAAATTCATGGACCCTAGGTTAAGAACATCTTCCCTAAATCTTCTTTTCTCTAAACCAAATATTCCTTGTTCCCTTAACCTGTCTTCCTATAAAATAATTTCAAGTCTCTTCACCACCCTGATCATCTTTCTCTAGACAAACTCTAGCTTCTCACTGTAAAACCCAGATCTGAACACAGTACTCCAGATAATATCTGACCAAGACAGAGTACATAACATTGTCTGCTTCCTTATTCTGAATGGTATATGAACACAGCCCAAAATCATATTAAGGTCTTTTCAAAGAAGGATTGTTTCATTCTTTGTATTTGTACTCCAAAGGCCCAGCATAATGCCTGGCACATAGTAGGTGCTTAACAAATACTTGTTGAGCGATGTATATTAAATTATTTTAGCTATTGTGTCACATTGCTAATCCTAAAAACCTAAAAATTTCAGGTCTGTGGATTTGTATATTTGGATTTTTAAAATCCAACTGTAGAACTTTACATTTATCCCTATTAAATTTTATCTTATCTAGTCCAATTTTCTAATCTATGAAGAAATCTTTAGCTATCCTTCTTATATTCAAGTTATCCCTAAATTAAATAGGCATTTCATCTGTCCATTCATCCAAGTTATTAATAAGTATTTTATGAATCCATTACAAGTTGAGGAACAAAAACTTGTACAGAATTTATCTGCCATTAATATCTGACTTCTGGTTTTTAAATTAAGATCTTCACACCACTTATACCTGAGCCAAGCCCCTTGATTTAGGTGATAAAGAAATAGAGATGGAATGAAGAGGGAGAACATTGTGTGGGTCATATGTGTAGAACCAGTCCCTTAGGGTAGTTGAGAATCGAAATGTCTGACTTAGCACAGCTTACCAATGAGATCTTTACAATATGTATACTACTTTCCAATAATGTACGTGGAAAACCAATACCTTTAGAATGTTTCTTTCTATTACTAAATTTATTACACTTTAATAATACCTTTAGTGGGCTTCAGAGTGCCAAGGTTGACTTTAGAGGATCATGAATGCTTATTTTCAATTCCTTTATTAGGATGTTTGGTTTATTGACATGTCTGATTCATTTCTCTTTGTTACATCTGTATCTGATTCATGGACAAAATGATTTCCAGCTCAAAGGTGTAAATTGATTTACTGATTTTTATCTGACATAATTTTTCTGGAAAGGGATATGCATGTTTTTAAGGTTACCTAACAATTCCTGGATTTTTAGGGACTATTGGAGGCAGGTTTTGAGTATAAAATGTAAAACAGATGGCATGTTTCATGTTTTTTAAAATGAGCACTAAGAAAAGAGAGAATGGTTTGCTCTAAAATGAAATTTCCTGTCAATTTTTGAGATTTATTACTATGAAAGAAGTTAAATTGGAACCTGTTCTGTTAGGTTGTTCCTTAGTAGCTTATTTAAGAATGTGAAGCCTACTATAGAATAAATATTGTTGGGTTCTGAAAGACTTCTGACTACCCCCAGGAAATGCAGTATCAGTATTCTAAAGCAAGCCCATAGCACAATTTTTAAATTTTGGGGAAACTTTTAGTGAGAGGATATGTGAGGATAGTGAGAGGACATGCTAAAATTAGCACTTGATAATTTGTTCTTTTAATGAGCCTCAGTCAGATTTATGTCATGGACAGGAGGCAAATTTAAAAACCTGTTTCTGAGGCTGTAATGATAGATTTTGTTTTCATTTTTGTTGATAATGTTTTCTTTCCAATTTCACATCTTAAAGTGATTTAATGAAAGAAAATTACAAGCTGAGGATTTGTTAAAAGAACATTTTCCTTTTTCTTGATAGAGATTGGTGGGGACAAAGGGACAGATTTAGTGGCTTAGCATATGGGATGGCTTAAAAGAGGGATGGCTAGCCCAAGTGTTGCACTAGTAACTCTTAAATATTAAAAGAACCAGAGGAAGGCCACCAACATCCTGCATCCTCTATGGAGGACTTGTAGGAAATTTTAGACAAGAATTACATAAGACGCTAAAGATTTTGAAGTGTTTGTGATCTGTACCAATGCAGCACCACACTAATGAAACCATGGATTCATTAGGGGGAAAACAAACTATATGTAGTCCTTGTTTTATGTTAATAACTCGTTGCACTCTACTGTATTTAGGTTTCTGCAATGAAGTGTGGGCTTTTGCCAATCTCACCAGAAGCACTTTCTCTTGGAGAAGTGGCTTATCATGACTATCATGGGATTTTGGTGGATGATGAAGAAAAAGTATTGATTCAGAAAAATTTAGGACCTAAAAGCAAGGTCAGTAAACATTGGGTAATAGAGAATGGGGAAAAACTGTCTAATTTTCTTTTCCTTTAAAAATTTTCCTTTTTTGTTATAAATGTAAACATCAACTAAAGTTTGTTAAAATGTAAACATAACTAAAGTTTGTTAAAAAAAAATAAGCAACAGAAAAGAGGCTTGTGAATCTCATTATATACCTCTTGGGTTTTTTTATATGTATATCAAATTTAAGCAGAACTATAGCCCTGCTTATATTTATTACCTTCTGAATGTCCTTTTGCTTTCTTCTGTCTTTTAAGAAAATGTTTTATTTGTTTCTTTTCTTTTTATTTTATCACTATCACTCCCCACTTCCTGCCTCCTCCAGAGAATAAAAGCTGTCCCTTATAACAGATACGCACAGTAAAGCAAAACAAATTCATCCATTGGCTTTGTCTAAATTTTCATTCTGCACTTCAGTCCCAAGATATGGGAGATAGGCTTCATAATTATAATTCTGAATTCTTAATGGTCATTGTTGATCAATTTTTTTTTCAAAGTTGTTTTCCTTTTCGTATTGTATAAATTGTTATCTTATATCTATTCACTCCATATTGGTACACACAAGTCTTCTCAGTTTTCTCTGAATTCATTCCTTCAAATTCATCCACTTTTCTTCCCACCTGTATCTTGCTCCCCCTTCCAGTTTTAGAAATATACAAAATGATCAGATCAACTATACTGTAGTTCGAGTGGGGTATGTTAATCTACTCCCCTAACTTTCAGAACCAGAATGCCTGTACTTCGTCACCACTCCCCTATATGAGTTACCTTCATATTAGAATGTAAATTTTTTGAGAGAAGGACCTGTCTTTGCTTTTGTATTTATATCCACAGCCCATACCCCAATGCTTGGCAGGTAGTAAGTGTTTAATAAATGCCTTTTAATTCATTCATTTCATTCATATACCATAATTGTCTAGCCATTCCTCAATTAATGAGTATCCAATTTGTTTTCAGTTCTTTGCTACATCAAAAAGTTTTGCTATAAATATTTTCTTTTACATATGCAACCTTTCCCTCTATCTTTGACATCTTTGGGGTATATGCCTGGTCAAAGAGTATGCACATGTTGATGACTTCTTAGTTATGGTTCCAAATTGCTTACCAGAATGTTGGACAAATTCATAACAATGTCAATAATACGTTAATGTATGAGTCCTCCCAGAGTCCTTCCAAAATTTTTCATTTTCCTTTTTATCCCCTTCTAGTTACCTTTTTTTTTTTTTTTTACATTTTTTAAAATTTATTTCTCTTCTACTTACCTTTTCCCTCAGGTTCTTATTCTCAGGAATCATGGCCTAGTATCAGTTGGAGAAACTGTTGAAGAAGCTTTCTACTATATACATAATCTTGTGGTAGCTTGTGAGATCCAGGTAAATACTGAGCACCTCATTTTAATCCATGTTTCACTTAAAAGGTTCTAGTAGAAGCGAATTTACATGGGAATATTTGAGTATTTGTTCACAAAACTAGGGGAGAGTTTAAAAAAGGTAATGTCAATGCTAAAATTGAGCTCATAATATTGGAAATTTAAATGAACAAAAGCCAGTAGGCCAGAGGTTGTCACATAATAGTTACTTATTAACTATTTCTGGAATGAGTGAATGCTTTGTGCTTTCTTTGGTACAAATGCCACCATCTTGACAATATTTTCCCTAATTCTTCTAGCCCAGAAGTGATCTTTCTCTCTCTTCTGATACTTAACACATTCTCTATCTCTTATTAATAGTAATATCTGTGTATATGTTCTTTCCTCCTAGACTGTAGGTCACATGATGGAGATCATGTCTTAACTGTTTTTCTATGTACCTTATCACAGCAGTTAGTATATTGCAGGCTATATCACTTAATATTTGTTAAATCAGTCTTTGTATCCCATGTAGCACCTCATGTAATCTTTTAAAAATAGCATGTTCAGATATTTATTGAATGAATGAACAAACTCTGGAGTAGTAAATACCTCCTAATACGTAGCTACAAAAGGGGTGTGCTTCATGCATATTTTATAAAGGCTTTGTTTTCTTATATTTGGCACCAGATCTGAACATTGCATTGTTCAAGCTTGCTAAAGGAACTTTTTGAAGATTAGTCCTTTAAATTTTGCATTATCATTTTGTGAATCCAAAAGACTTGTGATTTTTGTCAGACTGGGGTACTTCCATGATTAAATGATAACCATTTTTGCAGGATTTCATAAGTTACTATTACCAAAAAGTCCTTCACTTATGTGGACAACATCAAGTTAGGAGCATTGCCACACTTAACTAAGGTGTAACTTGAACATCAGTCCATTACTCAAAACCTTTCTAGAATGGTAGGGTATGCCGTTTTACACTCAGTATAATTTTTAAGAATTTAGTCACTCCACACCACTCTGGGCCAGTGGAGCGGGACTTTAGTTTAAGATTACTTGTTTTCTCAAAAGCCAACAATAGTAGTACATAGAATGTCTGGTTTGGAATCAGTAGACCTAGATTCAAATGCCACTCAGTCTAATACTTCCCAATTGTGTGACCATGGGTAAATTATTTAACCTTTATGTGCCTCAGGCCTTGGACTTTTATACTGAGTCACAAGGGGGTTATTTGCAGTCTGAATTGGCAAAAGGAGTTAGCATATTGAGTTCTCTGATGAACACAGATAATTCACTATTCAGCTAATTCGCTTGGTTTTAAAGCAGAAATCAAACTATTGGTGATTTTTTTTTTTTTTGGTACAGGTTCGTACACTGGCCAGTGCAGGAGGACCTGATAACTTAGTCCTGTTAGATCCTGGAAAATACAAAGCCAAATCTCGTTCCCCTGAGTCTCCAGCAGGAGAAGGGAGTGGATTGCATCCCAGATGGCTGATTGGAGAACAGGAATTCGAAGCCCTCATGAGAATGCTTGATAATTTGGTAAGACAAATGCTAGCCCTTTATCCTCTTATTTCAAAAGTACAAACTTTCACATTGGTGAGGTTTTTTTAAGATTATTACAGTGTAAAAGTGCAGCAAGCCGAATACAGCATTTCAAAAGTATCTTAATATACTATCTTAGATAAGCAGTTCTCAACCTTTTTGTCTCAAGAACCTATACACACACAAATATATATATGCATACGTATACATTTTTATATATGTTGAGGACCCTAAAGAGCTTTTGTTTATGTAGGTTATAGCTATCAATATTTTCCTTATTAAAAGTTCAAATTTATAAATTTTTAACGTCTTCATTTTAAAATCACAATAATAAATCTACTGTATGTCAACATAAATAACATTTTCTGTGAAAAATAACTGTGTATTCCAAAACATAAAATGTAGGAAGTAAAGTCATTGTATAGATATAGGTCCATTTAGACTGAAAAAATAGACTTTCAAGACTACTTAATGTCTTACTCTTATGTACCGTTTTGTGATAATTAAGCACATACTTGTATTATCTTATTTGAGATAATTCATAATTTTGTGGAAGGAGCACTGAATTTAGCACCAGAAAGTGTAATTTAAATAGGTTTAATTATTCAACTCTACATCAGTGGTCAGGTCACTTTTCTGAGCCTTTATCTGGAAATGAGTAATAATCTTATTTCTAATGTCTAGTATGGTTGTGAGTATAAGATAAGATTACGTATGTAAAGTGCTTTGTAAGTTTGAACTGCTATCATTAGTAACATGAATAACAGCGACATTATACCACGCTGCCTCTGACTTGATTAGAGCCTGTTAGAGTTTTAAAAATGAGAGTTTTTAAAAAATGTGTTTTCATTAAAACTATGTGTTTTAAATGTGGTGTTTTTGATCTCTCAAAATACGGTAAATCATTATCAATGAGTCAGTGATCTGAAGGAACAGAAATGGGGTGGAAGTAAGTAGGTACTGGCTGCCTTAATGACATTCTCTGTAGAGCCAAGAAGTGTTGTCATTCCATACTGTAGCATCAGCTGAGCACCTGAACCATATTTCTGGGTGCCTCTGTAAAACCCTCTGTACTCCCGCCTGGTTGGCATTTTCCATTCTTGACCACTGAGCATCTTTCCTTTCTGTCTTTCCTCTCTTCCCCATCTCCACCCTTCCTCAGACAGCTGAATTCCCTGGGTACTCTTTTCACAGTACACTATTGATAACAGCTAACATAGACTATGAAACTGTACTGGGATTTGGGAAGAAATCACTCTTAAAATCTGGATTATTACAACTCTCCCCAAGTTTGCTATTTTCACTCTTAACCCATGATTTCTTGGCCATGTTTATAACTAAATGTTGCCATTTTGGGGAAAATACCAGAGGATCTTAATTTTCAGTTCAATTCAGTCAACATTTATTAAACATCCACTACTATTAGCATTGTGCTGAGCTCTAGGAATAAAAATAAGAAAAATCAGTCCCTGTCCTCAAGGAGCTTGCAAGCTAATGGGGGAAGACAGCTCAGCAAAAGAAACTGAAAATGAGGAGGGGGGCACCAGGGACACAGGGTTCTCTGGAATTAAAACCAAGCAGAGCTGCTAATAGAACATGGAGAGTTTCCTGGAAAGCTCTGAGCCCTCTTTAAAAGCAGGCTTTGGGAGGAGCCCTCCAGCTCTCTACTCAGGCAACTGAAAAGTTTGTTCTCAGTTCAATGAGAATAATCTTTCTGGTCGTGCTCCAAGATTTGAGGCCACATGCACAGTGGCTAAGTCAGTCTCGATTCTGGATTTTGATTCAGATCACAGCTCTGAGGCATCCTGACTGCATGATCCTGGACAAGCCTGAGTGCCCTAGGCAGCTTTCTAAGGTTGTTATGGAAGAGGTGACAACATGCATTGGTAGGGGGAATTTTCTTACCTGTAAAATCCCGGGTCTGTTCCCTTTTGCCAGCTCCTTCCCAAGATTACTGCATCCTCTAAGGAAATAAGCAGATTACTATAAAAAAATTAGTTATAATTTGTATCCATTTTCCTTTTGCATTTTAAGTTGATGACCATAACTTATACAGTAATAATGAATAAATTGAATAGAAATAGATTTGCAAAACACAGAATATTGATTCTTTCTATCCATTTTGTCCTTAGGGTTATAGAACTGGCTACCCGTATCGATGCCCTGCTTTGAGAGAGAAATCCAAAAAATACAGTGATGTTGAGGTTCCTGCTAGTGTCACAGGTTACTCCTTTGCTAGTGATGGTGACTCAGGCACTTGCTCCCCTCTCAGACACAGTTTTCAGAAACAACAGCGAGAGAAGACAAGGTGGCTGAATTCTGGCAGAGGTGATGATGCTTCTGAAGAAGGGCAGAATGGAAGCAGTCCCAAGTCGAAGACTAAGGTGTGGACGAACATTACACACGATCACGTGAAACCCTTGCTGCAGTCTCTCTCGTCCGGTGTCTGCGTGCCAAGCTGTATTACCAACTGCTTGGTCTGTGCCTACCTTACTGTTCATAGTTAGATGATGTAGAGCAACTTGGGTGGCTGAGAGTTTGGAGGCTTTGGGAATTACACACTCTTCTAACCTTGATTAAAACTAAAACTACTCCATTAACCTTCTTTTAATCTGGCAAAGGAAGCTTCTCACATTGGTTTAATTTTGGAGAACTGATCCTTCAGATGGGTTGGACTAGAAGACTTCTGAATTTCTTTCTAACTCAAGATTCTGTTATCCTCGCTAATACTATCTGCTTGAAACTGCTTAAGATACAGAAAATTTGCGTGCTTAATTACTCTAGTAATAGCTTGACTCAGTCGTGTAAAATAACAAATCACTTAAATGAATCAAATTTGTACACTTTCATATTTTAAGTCAATTTATATTTGCCTTAGGACTATTAATACTGCATGCATGAAAGGCCTTCATTTTAGTATCCCAAGTCAACTTCAGTGATTTGGTTAAGTGATTCCAGTAGACTAGTCTCTGTTAAAAAGATCTTTAGTGCTTTCTTAAGCAGTTTTTACTTAATATAATATTCATGTGTTCTTAGCTTTAATTTTTCTGTCCTGCAACCTGTTACATTTCTCTGTATCCCAAAGCCTCTAAATGTTCACAACCAGCTGCCTCCTGCATGAACTGTTGCATGTAAGTAGATGGCCATAAGTGATAAGTCTCTCCTCCGGTCCCAGCTGGGTGCGGCATGACTAAAGTGCAGCTCAGGCCATCAGCAGGCACTAATCGAAAGATACTGCAACTGGTGATTTTTTTGTTGTTGTTACTAATGCTATTTGAAGTTTAAAATATGTACTGAGAGATATTCCAAAGTAATGGTATTCACATGTTTTAGGACCTCCAAGCCCCTCTGTTAGTCTCAAAAACTTACTTGATTTCTCATTTGATAGGCCACAGTTCTTACATTAAAATGCAAATAGAAATTTGCATGTCTGTACATACTATAAGCACTCCTACAGGCTTATATGAGGGAACTGAAGATGGGAATGGACCCAGGTGCATGATTAGCTCTACAGGGTTCAGCTGAGATGTAAAACAATTGACTTTAAATAGTCAAGTTACATCTTTCAGTTCTTCTCTTTATGGCTATTTGACATTATAATTTTGTTTTAAAAAAGTGCAGCCTTCTCTAGATGGTTTTTAGTTTTGTTTTATTTTCCCTATTGGTAAAACTGTTTTTAGAGAATCTGTATACTCTTGAGCAAATGAGTAGACTTTTCTAGTAAGCCCTGAAAAAAGCAGAGAAATTTTTTGTGTATGTGGTGAGTGGGCTTCTTATTTCCTTCGAATTTTTTTTCTCTTTTGTTTAGATGGTTTTATTTGCTTAAATGAGTTTACTTTTTCTTTTCATTTGAAAGTGGGATAAGATATTTCTTTTAACTTATACCCAAATAGTGTAATATATTTCTGTAGTACTTGGCTACTTAAAAGCATATCCAACTGTAGCTTTAAGTTTTATTTATGTTGGCTTGAAAACAGTGTAATCAAATCCCTTGCTACATATAATTAAATGGCATACATTTGAAGGAAAGACCATGTTAAGCAATTAAATTAACCTTGTCTTCATATTATTGTGGAAAAAAGATAAAAATCATACAGTGTCCCAGGTTGGTGTATTTAATTTATAATACTTGTTCTTAATTTTTCAAGCAGTTTCAGGCTTCTGAGGTTGTTGTTTTAATGTTTTGACTAAAAAAAATTATCTTTAATAAAAAGCTGGAGTTATATTTATCTAAGAAGATAATCATCAGTGAGTATTCCACAGCTCCATATTCATTCCATATTTTCCTTTATGGTGGCTAAGCATTTTTAGCATTTTGTTGCTTCCTCTAAAGTCTTAATGGCTTACAGCTATCTTATTGTCTCCTGAAAATACTCAGAAAGACAAAGCATTTGCTCTGGAAAATAGGCTTGTTTTAATGTTCAGTGCTGTTTAGACCCAAACATTACAATTTTTCTTTTTTAAAATGTTGTAGTGGATCTGAAAACAAGAGAAAATGTGGAGCAGAAAGCCTTCCACACACCAGCTGCACTGATAAGTAAAACAGCCTTCAACAAGGGTCTCATGAAATGCTTAAAGTTTCAGTTTGAGATTTTTTTTTTAATAACACTTGAAACTATTAAGTTAAATGAAATATTTGACATCACCAAACTCTTCCACCAGGTAGCTACTGTATAAGTGTTCATACAGTAATTTTCTTGGGTTGAAGTAATTATGCAGCCAATGCATTCTGATTCTGTAGTTTCTTTCAATGCAAAACTTTGGTGATGCCCACTCTTGCCTCGCAGTTCAGAATCATTCACTACACCTGGTTAGTAACATCACATTGCTTTTCATACTACTGTCATCTTATGCTTTAAGTTTGCTTTAATGTCTGTTAATTATCAGAGCGGTGAATCAATGATCGCTGTTAAAATGCTAGCGTTCACTATTGAAGTGACATTGTGAAGAAAATTTAAGCTTTTTTCTAGCATAAGCCTTTTTTATTGTTCATATGTTTTAGACAAGTTTTGAAAATGCATTTGTTGATAAGTCACAATTTTGACTTTAAAACATATACATTTTTTTAACAGATTCTTAACTTCGTTCTATATTGTTTGATGCAGGAAGAAGTTTGAGGGTGTTGGGAATTGAGAAATGAAATGAAATCATTGGTTCAGTTCTCTATCTGTTATGTATAGTGCATGAAGAGATGTGATCTAAATTTGCTTCTGTGGATGTCACTTGCCATTATATCAATCCTGACTATTCAACTGTTCTTGATATTACAGTGGACTAAAGAGGATGGACCTAGAACTTCCACCTCTGCTGTCCCTAACCTGTTTGTTCCATTGAACACTAACCCTAAAGAGGTCCAGGAAATGAGGAACAAGGTGTGTATTTTCTGTCTATTTTAATTGCTTTTATCATTTTGTCGAAGCTAATATACCATAAATGATAACCAGAGGTTTTTTTTGTTGATGCTGATATTTCAAGCATCTTCCATTAGAAGACAGTTTTTCACTAGCAAAGCTATTGCTGAGAAGATAGCAACCATGGTTCTCTTAGTTCTTAGGGTAGTATCTTCAGAATGAGTTAAAAAATTTAATCCAAAGTGTGTTGTAAAATATGCTACTTGCCAAGGTACAAAGTTAAAAGCTACAGAGCTGTAGTTTTGGGTGTGTAGACATGATCTAAGGCTCCCCCAAGTCCGCCTTCAGCCTGCCTTTCAGCAGTCCAGCCAAACTAAACAGCTCACTGTCATCTAGAAAACATCCTTTTGCCTTTTCTCGCCTCCACACCTTTGTTTACAGTGCTCCCTGTACAAGTGTGTACCTCACAGTAACATCATTACAGTTCATTATTCCAAGCCCCATCATAACTTATTTGGCTAATTTCCTGAATTACAAATGGGATATTTAATGATTCAGTATGCATTAACTTCTCTGAAATTATCCTCTGTTTACTATTTTATTTATAACATCAATCCTATGCCAATAACTGCTCTCTCTCAGGCCCCTCCCTGCCCATGTTGTTTTACCAAAGGTCATATTTTAATGGATCCAGTTCATGGAAAGGGCTAGTTTTGTACTTAGAATTTCTTCATCCCATTTCCATCAGCTAACTGATTCTTCCCATCCTTGAAGATTCAACTTAAACACCATTTTCTTAATGAAACCTTCCATAATTCCCCTAACTGGTAGTGATTTTTTCTTCATCTAAACTCATATTGCTTTGCTATTCTCTTTTTTTTAATTTGTTTATACTTTTTTTATTATCCTAATCTGTATTTTATTCAGTAGACTGTTAAATCTAGTGCACACCTTAGAAAATGGAAAGTTATCGCTGAAAGGGATTTGTAAGAGCCATCTTAATTTCTCATTTACAGATGAAAGGATTGAGATGGCAGAAGTTAAGATTATGTATATGTACAGTATTACCCATACTAGATTATCAACCTGCCAGCAAGGGCTATAGCTTTATTATCTTTCAGTCTCTCACAGAAAACAGAATAGCACCTTGCATCTAGGA
Source organism: Bettongia penicillata ogilbyi (assembly GCA_023548195.1). Taxonomy (NCBI): domain Eukaryota; kingdom Metazoa; phylum Chordata; class Mammalia; order Diprotodontia; family Potoroidae; genus Bettongia; species Bettongia penicillata. The sequence goes on from JAJHZJ010000177.1 coordinate 11,223,952, forward strand.
GCTCGATAAATGATGAATGAATGAAGATAACTCAAATTGCTTTATCAACATCATATCAATATTTATAGCATAATGATATAAGGCAGCTAGAAAATATTTTCCTCATGTTACTAATGAGTTTATTAGTGAAGGTCTTTGTCAAGTCAAGAAAAACCCCTAGTTCTCCAGCCATAGTTTTTACCTTATTAAGCCCAATTACATTACTTTAAACTAACATCTAAATGTTGAATGTGTTATAAATCTCAGCCTCTGTAAGAAAAATAGAATTGAATATAGTAAAATGGTTGTTAAGGGCTTGTAGCTTCAAAGATTCACTTCTGGCATCTGTTCCATTTTCTGTGGTGTGAGGCAGAGGAGGAGAAAAATGAACCTGAAGTCAGGTAGGCTCCTGATACAAAGAATCATAAATTACATCATTGACAAGACAAGTTTCATTCTACCTTTTATATGTATTTGTTCTTTTTCTCCCCCTCCCCCTACTTGCAGATCCGAGAGCAAAATTTACAGGATATCAAAACTGCTGGGCCTCAATCACAGGTTCTTTGTGGTGTAGTAATGGACAGGAGTCTTGTACAGGTGAGAACTCAGACTGTCTTCAGCATTAATGTGATATATTTATAATTTTAATCATTGTAAAATTATTCCATGGCAGAGGATAACCTTACCAGGTAAGTGTTGGAAGCAACCCTGTTGTTTTTATTAAAGTGTGTCGAGAAGGAAATTCTAGACTTTTATAGTTGAATAGATCAAGCATGATAGTGGAGTATGCTTTGTGAATTGTTACTCATTATGCATGCAGTGTGGAAAAGCAGTTTTATAGGCTGTCATCCTTTAGAAACCTAGATGGATTGATGTCATCTAGATTTTTCATATGTTTAACCATGTAATGTATAAAATGCCATGACTGATATTCTCTGTTGCCTGTCTGAAATTTAATGCTGCTAAAAAGTAGTTGCTTTAAGAAGGAATGGTAGTTTAAATATATGCTGGTGATGTAAATGCACTTCTGAAGTTTCTAATATTGATAGTTAACTCTACCAGTACTTGAAATTACTTGCAGAAGTATCTGTCAATATGCCTAGATATGCAGCCTAATGCATTTAAAATATGACATGTTAGGATCTGTGAAGTTGATAGGTGTGGGGGGAGCGGGGATTTTTTTTTGTATGTTTTATAAGGTTTGATTAGTTGTATAAACCATAGTTTGGTGCTTTTCTGCATGCAACATCCTTCCTGTAGCTATTTAGAACTGTATTGACTATGTTTCTGCCGCATGCTTGTAATTGGCACCGTAATGTGCTCTTGATTAAAATTATAAAGATCAGGCTTGGTTTGCTCTGTTTACTCAGTTTACTGTTTCAGGATGCTCCCCTCTCTGACTGTACGGAGACTATTGAAGGGCTCGATCTCACAGAGCAGGCCTTTAGTCCCGCTAAATCTCTCTCTGTTAGAAAGGTACTTACTGCCCTGTCATTAACTACCTTCCCTTTCCCTAATTTGTTTTCCCTGTTAGCTGTTGTTTTATCCAAAAAAAATGATCTTAGTTGGACTTAATAAATAATAATACATAAGGTTCTGTTCTGTGTACTTTACTTTGATTGAAACATTGGTGTGAGTTATTTTTATTTTTTCCAATGTTTTTTCTTGAGGTAAAATATGAAATTTTGTGTGAAATTCCTACAGTTCTGCATGTAATTTGGCTATTGCATGGTAGGATTTGGGAGGGGGCTTGGGAGTGTGATCTTGGGGGTATTTAACATTGTTTACTTTAAAAGGAATCCTTTATAGACTAGCTCAGTCTCATGCTTAATTACTTCTCCAAAGTAATGTTAGACTCCTAAGGAGAGGAGACATCAACAGAAATAAGCAACAGATTCCTCTCCTTCAGTAAATAACTGCTTTCTATAAATTAGCAATCTTAATTATATGTAACTAGATGAAAGCATTCATAGAGAGATGTTATGAAAAGTCAGTTAGCTTGGAATGGTGGCTGTTCTTCACTGGACTTTTACCCATTTTTTGCTCAAGACTGTACAACATTCGAAAAGTTCATCACATTGGAAGAAGTGAAAATTTTGTGAGCAGAATAAAGACACAGCATGCCCTACTGATAATAAAGTTAGCCTTTGAAAAAACCCTAGACAAGATACTTCATGTGTTCCTTGACATCTGGTATTTTAATTTCTTTCTTATTAGTGATTTTAATGGAAAAAAAGATGTAGTATTTTCTGCAGTATAGAACTTTTCAGTGTATGACATAGACTTAGCCCCCAAAGTGGGAGTTTTTTGCTGGTGTCTATTGCTAGCTTTGGAGTTAGAAATGTTATATTTGTCCTTATTTTTAGTTATTTTGGAGTGTTAAACCATTGAGTTTCTAGAATATTCTGAATTGGAAGGGGTTAAAAGATTAAATTAACTTAGGAATTACATTCAGCTCTTGTTGGAAGGAAATCTGAGATCTATCTCTTTTAATCAATTGATAAACCTTAAAAATAGGATAAATTATAATTTTAGAGAAGCATCCGTGTAGGTACACCATCCAGCAATGCAGATTGCAATCCCCTCTGCCTCAGTGGATAACTCCATAAGTTGTGGGGGCCAGAAGAATTCATTACCATGCAGCCAGACTTTTGATGGTGACTCTTTCAACATAGACACAGCCTAAAATGTCAGGCCCTTAGTCTGAGCATTTCCAGCATGGGACTCCCTGCCAAGAATTGGGCTTAACCTGCACAACTTTCAAGAATCATGGATTGTCACTAGCCCACAAGGAAGTGTCAAAGTAGAACTGTAATGGAGGCATGGAGGCTGTCTTCTATCGGCTAAGTAAAGTTATAGGAAAATAGGTGTGTGTCAGTGATTCACCATTTCTGTATGGAAACCCAGCTCTTAAAATGATGGAGTTTGCAGAGATATTTAGATGATGTTTACTTAGGCTCTTAGAATATATTTCATACCACTTCTTTTGGAGGAACTTCTCTTTTTTCTTAATGCTATAGGCCAGCAAATACTTATCTTCACTCACTTGTCATATACTTACTATCTTACTGGCTACTTCTTTTGGTTGCATTTTAAATGATAGTCACTGATATAGTTGACCATATAATTTGTTTGCCATCTACAGAGAGTTCTTTCTTAATGTCCAAATCTGTTCACTTGTGGATAGAAAGTCCTTAATCTCAGCATTGTCAAATGAACTCATTGCCACACTACTTGTTAAGGAAGCTTAAAAGTGAACTTTTAAAAAAAAATTTCTGTTCTATAAATAATCCATATATTGTCATGGAAAAATATAATATGCCTTTGCCTTGTATGATTAATGTATCTAGATCAAAATTAATGCCCAGAAGATGTTACTTGAAGTTTTGTGTAGTGACCCCATTTGGAGGGACATTGATTTCAATGAAGTAATTTGTTTATTACTAATACCAAACTATTTTGTTTTATAGATTTTCTTGTACAATTCTTGTGTATCCCTTCCTAGATGTTTCTTATAAATAATACTTTCATATTTGCTTCTTTTGCTGCCCTGCCTCTTACTGTAAATTATTTTGTTTTTGTCATGAAGAGATACTTTTGCCTAAGTTGTCCTTAAATGTAGCATTTAACTAAATGGCCCACTTTATTATAACTTATTATAACTCGATCATCCTGAAACACAAATTCCGTGACCTCTTTTGTGATTCAGTATAGAGGAAAATTTACTTTTAATTTGCCCAGGGTCACACAGCTCTTAAATGTCTGAGGCCAGATTTGAATTCAGGTCCTCCTGACATTAGGGCCAGTGCTCTGTCCACTGCACTACCTAACTGCCCCTTGGCTGCCTTCTTAGTGAAGTTGTCAGTCAACAGACATTTATTAAGCATTTACTGTAAATATGCCAGGCATTATACTAAGAGCTTAGGGGTACTCAGAAAAAAAAAGACAAAAATATTCCTCAGGAAACTTATTCTAATGGCAGAAACAAACATGAAAATAACTAGGTACGTACAAGATGTATTAGAGTATATGTAAAGTAATCTCAGAGGCATATTTGGGGTTTTTGTTTGTTTTTTGTTTTTTTATTTTTAATGTTCTACAATCACTACCATAAAACTTAGATATTTTCCCCCCTCCCTCCCCAAGATGGCATACAATTCTATATAGTATCTACACATACTTTTCTATTGAATGCGTTTTCACTATAGTCATGTATAGATGAACTAAAATAAATGGAAGAAATCATATAACCAATCAAAACATAATAGACACACACACACACACACACACATACACATGATCTGCTACATTCTGCGAATGAATTCTACGATTCTTTCTCTGAGTGTGGAAGGCATTTTGCTTTAGAAGGCCATTGGGAAATTTTTTTTTTTTTAAGTTCTTGCGTTGTTACAAAGTTCAGAAATCAGAATTCATTTTTTACATATCAGTCCTTCAGATGCCTGGAGATAGCTGTGTCTTTCCTTTTATATTTACTAGGCTAAATATCCCCTGTTATTTCAACCAGTCTTCCAGTGAAATAGCTTCAAGTCCTCCTATCCTTTAAGTCATCCTCAGTGCCTGCTTTAATTTCTCATTTCCTTTTCTAAAATGTGCTGGCCAGAACTTAACACAGTATTCCAGATCTAGTTTCACTAAAACAAGATGCAGTGAAGATGATAAACTTCCCTGTTATGCTACTTCTCTTACTGAAGCCTGAGATAACATTCACTCCTGTACTTAGGCAATTGATTTTTTGAACCTCTTTAGGACTTTATATTTATGCCTATTAAATTTCCTCTGATTAGATTCAACCCGGCATTCTAGCATGTCGAGATCTTTTTGGGTCTCATTTCTATTTCAGACCTTATGGTTGTCATCCCTCAGCTTCTGTTCATATATAAATTTGATAAGCATGCTATCTATGCCTTCTTCTAAGTTAATAGTAAAAATACTGAACAAAAAAATGACTAACGAAAATGTGCTGTGCTTAGGAACCTTCTTGGTAACAGGTCCTGTGTCTGATAACCTCTGTGTGCACTTGTATGTGTGACTGCCACATGCACACATACATCTGTGTAAAAAGGAAATGGTTGATAAAGGTTTTGAGTTTTGTTGAGTTGAGATTTAACTTTCAGTTCAATTCACAGGCATTGACTAAGTAAAGACTACATACAATTAGGGATAAAAGATAAAAATGAAAACATTCCTGACCTCAAGGAGTTAACACATTTTCACAGATAAATATAAGATAATCTGACAAAGGAGAAGGTGCTAACTACACAGTAGGGAATCAAGAAAGCTTCAGAGAGATGACATTACTGGAGCTAAAGTTAAATATTCTAACATTCACAGTGAGCAGGGACTATGTTTCAGGAATGGGGAACAAACCTATATATAAGGATGGAAGATGAGACAGCTACTAGGTCAGTTTGGCAAATGTAGAAGGAAGGAGTATAGAAATAAGTTTTGAAAGGTTGGTTGGGATTCAGATTATAAAAAGCTAAATTCTAGACTGAAACATTGGTATTTTATCTTAGAGGAGATTTAGATTTTATTGTTTATTTTTATTATTTTTATTTAGATTTTACCTTAGGGAGATTTTTGAGTTGCGGAAATGACATAATCAGACCTCTTCATTAGCAAGATTATTTTGGCAGCTGTGAGAAGACTGAAATGAAGGGAATATCCCTTGTAGAATTTTAGGCCATAAAATCTTGTCTATTCTTTCCCTGAAACATTTAAAAATCTCTTCTTCCAAAATATAGTTTGCATGTCAAAATTATACACAGCTATCCTTTCCTCTTCTTTCATAAATCCTAAGTTGATATTATTTCCCCCCATGGTTTTCTTTTCTAATCCCTACAGCTTCTGGTGCCTTCCCACCCCATAATTACCTTTTAATTATTTCATATATACTTATGTATGTGCGTGTTACCTCCCCCAATAGAACGTAAACCACCTGCGAGCAGGAACCCTTTCATTTCTTTCTTAATATGCCCAGTAGCTGGTGCAACGTGTGGCTTAATAAATGATTGTCAATTGGTGGATTGATGGTCCCAACATTTATGCCCCAACACACTAGTTCTTTCTTATTGATAAGAATCAAATTCAGAGTATAATATGCCTTTGTTGATTTCTCTAGCTTTTAAGGCAAATCAAAAAGCTGCTCTGCTTTTGACAGAAAGTTCGTTCCATCACATGAATAATTAATATACTCTATCACTGCTACATCATGCCTCCGTGCCAGGCTTATGATCTGTTTCCTGAATTTCCCATCTATTTCCTTGTGTTCTAGATCACGAGTGGGGAACCTGCAGCCTCAAGGCCACATGTGCCCCTTTAGGTCCTCAAGTGTGGCTCTTTGAGTCCAAATTTTACAGAACAAATCCTTTTATAAAGGGAATTTGTTTTGTGAAGTTTGGACTCAGAAGGCCACACCCAAGGACCCAGAAGGCCACATGCAGCCTCAAGGCCACAGGTTCCCCACCCCTGGTCCAGATGGTCTGTTATGTACTCCAGTGGCAAAATTGCTTTTGTATCAAACTCCTTTAATTTTTACCGTGCTTCCCCATCTTATTCCTATGTTTTTTCACATAAGTATGTCTCCTTAATATACAATGTTATTTGCTCCTATGACCCTTTTCAACCATCCTGTTTCTTTTGAATAAGATGCATCTTTCTAGAACCACATGCCAGACATGGGCTTTATCCCATCTAGTGTCGATGATATCTCTGAAGTCAAATTTGAGATCAAAATTGTTTCCTTGAGTTTGATCTCTGATTCATGGAATCATAAATTGAGAGAAGTAGGGGACTTTAGTCAACAAGCATTTATTAAGCACTTGCTCGGTATTGCCCTAAATATTAAGTATACAAAGAAAGGCAAAAAAAAAAAAAACCACTTACTGCTCTCAAGTACAGTTTAATAAGGTAGACAGCATGCAAACTGTACAAACAACACAAACAGGGTAAAATGGAGATTATCAATAAAGAGAAGGTACTAATCTTAAGGGGATTAGGAAAAGCTTTTTTATAGAAGGTAGGATTTTAGCTGGGACTTGAAGGAAGCTGGGGAGAACAAGATATGGAGAAAGTTTCAGGTATGATAGATAGCCAGTGAAAATGCGTAGAGTTGGGATGTGGAGTTTCTTCTGCAAGCAAACGCAAGGATACCAGTGTCACCAGACTTCAGAGAACATAGGAGACTAAGGTGTAAAAAGACTAGAAAAATAGGAAGGGGCCACATTAAGGGCTTTGAACAGCAAGCAGAGGATTTTATATTTAATTCTAGGGATAATAGGGAATTGTTAGAATTTGTGGAATGGGGTGAGGTAGAGGGGCAGAGGGAGAAGGTGACATGGTTATACCTGCACTTTAAGAAGATATTTGATAGCTAAGTGGAGGATGACTGAGTGTGGAGTGAGGTGATGCAGGGTATTGCAGTAACCCGGGTGTAAAGTGATGAAGCCCTGTATGAGGGCTGTGGCAGTGAAACAGGAGAGAAAGGGGATTTGAAGAGATGTTGTGAAGGTAGAATTGACAGGACTTACTTGGCAACTGATTGGATATGGGGGATGAGAGAGAGAGAAAGAGAAGTTGAGGATGTGAGCCTGGGGAACTAGAAAGATGGTGGTACCCTTAACAATAGTATAGAAGTTTGGAAAAGGGGAGGACTTGGGTAGAAAGTTAATGAATTCAGTTTTGGACACATTGCATTTAAGATGTTTACAGGATATCTAGTTTGAGCTGTCTCAGTGGGCAGTCGGAGATGTGAGACTGCAGGTCAGCATGAAAATCAGTGGATAAAAACATAGAGGTAATAATTGAATCTATGGGAGCTGATGAGATCACCAAACAAAGCAGTATAAAGGGAGAAATAAGGAGGCCTGGAACAGAGCCTTGGGAGACCCCTGTAGCTATCAGACATGATATGGATGAAGAACTTTCTCCACTGAGAAGGAGTGGTCAGACAAGTAGGAGAAGAACCAGGACAATGTAATTTCATGAAAACCTAGAGAGGAGAGCATGGAAGACAAGAGGGTGAACAGCAGCCAAAAGCTGCAGAGAGATCAACAAGGAGAAGTATTTTAAAAGGCCATTCACTTTGGCAATTAACAGATCATTGCTAACCTTGGAGAACAGATCCTGTTGAATGATGAGGTCAGAAGCCAGGATGCAGAGAGTTAAAAAGAGAGTGAGAGGAAAGGAGATGGAGGCACCTTATAGATGGCCTCTTTAAGGAATTTAGCCACATCTCCTGGGCCCTGGAGACATAACCCTGATTCTTGAATTGTACTAATGGAATTTTTAGAAGGTTGCTGGGATATCAGATCATCCCCAAAATATCAGATAGTGGAAAGAATCAGAGGGCCTGGTTTGAAATCCCCAGTTTAAAATTTTGATTCATTTTGAGATCCATAGTGCTTTCTTTGATCTGACCTTCATAACTAACGTTCTCAACTCTTTTTTGCCAGTTATTTCTTCTTGGGAATTAAGCTCTTTCTCCACTGTTCTTTCTATAACATACTTGATGTCTTCCATGACATTTAGTTTTATATTTTGTATGCTTCTTCCATTTTCAACTTGAAATCCTATTAATCAGATTGGCAAGTCTCTGGCCAAACAGATTCTTTCCAGCAAAAGCTGGATGACCACTTGTTGTTTATGTTACTTGGATGAATAATATGGTTTCTGTGGTCCCTTGAGAGTCTGGGAATCTGTGAATCCTAAGTAAACAAATAGATTAACCAAGAACCAATTTCTCTGTCATCTGAAATTATGTTCCAGAAAATTAAATCCTTTTCTTAGCCTTCATTAGCATTGCCAGTTGTTTATTTCATGTGCCCTTTCTCTTCTCAAATCTCAGCCTTCAGATAGAATCCTAGAATCTAAGTCTGAAAGGCCCTCAGAAGTGAGATAGTCCAACCCATATCTGAACACGAATTCCTGTGCAGCATTCCCAGCAGTCATCTGGCATTTGCTTTAAGACTTTGAGTAGGGAAAACCCAGCATCTTCTCAAGGTAACTAGTTAATTCATCTTTATTTGTTTTTAGTTTTCAACTTTCACTTCCATAAGATTTTGAGTTCTAAATTTTCTCCACCACTCTCCCCACCTCCCTCCCCAACATGGAGTACAATCAGATATAGACTCTATATGTACATTCGTTTTCACATTAGTCGTGTTGTAAAGGGAAATTGGAACCAATATGAGGAACTACAAGAAAGAAGAAACAAAAGAGAGCCAATAGTGCGCTTCAGTCTGCATTCAGACTCCACAGTTCTTTCTCTCTGGATGTGGATGCATTTTCCATCAGGAGTCTTTTGGAGTTGTCTTAGATCCATGCCTTGCTGAGAAGAGCTAAGTTTATCAAAGTCAGTCATCACACAGTGTTGCTGTTACTGTGTACAGTGTTCCCCTGGTTCTGCTCACTTCACTCAGCATCGGTTCATATAAGTTTTTTCAGGTTTTTCTGAAGTCTGCCTGCTCATCATTTCTTATGAAACAGTAATATTATATTACATTCACATACCACAGCTTGTTCAGCCATTCCCCAATTAATGGGCATCCCCTCAATTTCCAATTCTTGGCTAGCACAAAAATAACTGCTATGAAGATTTTTGTACCAGTGGGTCCTTTTCCCTTGCTCACCTACTTTACTTATAGTACCAGCCTTTATGTCTAAATCATGTACCTATTTTGACTTTATCTTGGTATACAGTGTATGATATTTGTCTGTGCCTAGTTTCTGTCATTTTCCCAGCAGTTTTTGTTAAATAGTGAATTCTTATCCCAGAAGCTAGAGTCTTTGGGCTTAACAACAGTAGATTGCTATAGTCATTGACTATTGTGTCTTGTGTATCTAACCTGTTCCACTGATCTACCACTTTATTTCTTAGCCTACCAACTAGTTTTGATGATTGCTGCTTTATAATACAGCTTAAGATCTGATATGGCTAGATCACCTTCCCTAGCATTTCTTTTCATCAATTCCCTTGTTATTCTGGATGTTTTGTGTTCCACATGAATTTTGTTACTATTTTTTCTAGCTCTATAAAATGATTTTTTGGCAATTCATCTTTGAGGTAGCTATAATTGTTAGAAAAATTTTCCTTTTATTCATTATTCTTATCTATTTTCCTTTTGGGGCCAACAAGAACAGTTCTAATCCCTCTTTCCCATGATAGTGCTTTAAATACTTGAAGACATTTATTATTTCAGGCTGTTCCCCATCCCCCCCTTTACCTTTGGCTAAGTCTTTCAGTCTTCAGACTGTTTCCAATGCCAGTCTTTGTATGGCATGATCTTTAAGACTTTCAGCCATTCTAGTTACCACCTTCTGGTAACTTCTCCAGCTTATTAATATTCCCCTTAAAATATGGTCCCTGGCACTAAGCACAATAATCCCAATAGGCTTCAACCATAGCAGAGTACAGTGAGAATGTCCCTATGATAAGAGATGTGCCCTTTCTATTCTTTAATATTCTTTTAAAAAAAATGCATTTGGTCCAATCAGAGATTGCCTGGGAGACCCCATGGATAATGAGAAAAAATACATCCCCTTTGCTTGATCTCACCTATCTTGAAATTTTGAGTTTACTGGCCCCTCCAGTTCAATGTTCCTGAAATGGGTAGCTGGCAACAGAAACAGCTTCCCCATGTCATGTTTGGAGCATAGCTCTTTAAAGTTTATAAAGTACTTAGTTCAAATCAGCATTATAGGCAGATGGTGTAAGTATAATCCCCATTTTACAGGTGAGAAAACTAAAGCATAGAAGGCGTAAAAGTACTTGTCCAAGGTCACATGACTAGACAATGTCAGAACCAATATTCACACTTCGGTTTTCTGATTGCAAGATTCGTATTCTTTCTCTTACACTATGATATAATTGGCACCATTAGCTATCAAAATGCATTAAGAAGATCCAGTCTATATTATTGACTTTTACATATATAGTTTCCTAGATGTGATTATTCCCTTAGAACTAGAATCCAAAGTTACTTTGATTTCTTATTTCATTTCTGCTCTGAATTTTTAGCAAGATGCACATACAACAGATCTTTAATAAGCCCTGGTCCCAGACAACATGGGCTGAAGGAAAGTGTCATGGTCCATCAAAACAAACGTGGGGACTGTGGCTCACCCAAAGAGATATCTGTTTACCAACATCAACCAGTCATTTACACTATTTATAAGTTATAGATAGACCCATTTTCTATTTACCTTGCCATTGATTTCTCTCTGAGATTGATAACAGATTATTATAGAATTTCTAGGGAATTGTACTTTCATCTTTAAAATTTCCAAGGTGAGTTCCCCAAGTTAAAGTAGATACCTGGCATTTACATTTTCCTTTTCTTTACATTTTTGGGAGGAATTAAAGATCAGAACATAGGCTAAAGCTGTCTAATGCTTAGGGAAAAGCTGAATTTATCTGCTCTTCTAAGTATAAAACATCCCAGAGCATATTTTATTCTAATTCAAGATAAGAACTCATGATACTTTTCATGGTCTGAAGAAGGTAATGTATGTTTTTTTATCTTTATGATTATTAGGGAACTTGATGTTGTTTCCATTAAAAGCAATCCAAACTGACTTGGTGTTTTGTGTTCTTCATAGCCTCTTGCTTCTGATACCTGAGAGTTTTTTTAAGATTAAATCTATTTTGTGCCAGTGGAACAATCTGTCTAAAGTTTCCAACATTGAGAATGCTGCTGGCCCTAAGGATAAGCAAATGCAGCACTTCTAGGATTAATTTTGATTAATCTGAGAATTTTATTTTTTTCCCTACTTCCTAATCCATTGTCAAGGTTTAGTAGCTTCTAAATACATTTTGGCTTTATAGCAGACCTTTTGTTGTTGTATTTTATCAGGGGGAGCTGGTGACTGCCTCAAAGGCTATTATTGAAAAGGAGTACCAACCACGAGTCATAGTGAGCACAGCAGGACCAAACCCCTTCAACAAGCTCACCGACCGAGAGCTGGAGGAGTATCGCAGAGAAGTGGAACGCAAACAGAAGGGCCCAGAAGGTGCGAGCACTTCTTGTAAAATTCAGCTAAATGATCACTAAGGTCCTCAGCTGGGGGACTGCGTGTGAGTTGGGAGCATACACAGCACTAAAAGATGTGGTCCCTGTCCTCATAGAGTATGTGGCCTAGTAGGAGAGACAGGACATGTACACAAATAAATACAAGTCAGAATTTGATACAAAGAGTGCTGAAAGTGGGGGATATCATCCCTAACCAAAGACAACAGTGAATGCTATTGCTATTTTTATTTAAAAAAAGTTTTTATTTGGAAGTTTCCAGGAGAAATCTGGAGTTTACATTTGGTTTTTTTTCATTCATTTTCATTCATTTTTTTCATTTCATTCTTTTTTTCCTTTTAATTCTTTGAGGTATAAGTTTGGCTCATATTCTTGTTAATGGGCTTAATGCTGCCATGACATCTTAACTAAGCGATGCCTTCAGGTGTCATGACCCACTCTGAAGCAGAGGCAGAAGAGAGGGGGAAATGGGGAAAAAAGAATGGGCAAATGGGAGAAAAAGAAAAGAGAGAAATGGATTGGAGAGGGGAAGAGATAGGGTAACGTTTCTGCAGCAATAAGGTAAGGACTCTCTGAAACAGCCATTGAGCTGTTCTGAAGCTGTCCCACCTGGCAGAGGGTTTACCAATCACAGCATTTATTGTGCCAGCCATGCCTCAGTTTTTCACAGCTCTGTCAGATGATTGGAACAGTCCTACCATAAATCACTAGTCGAATCATAATTGGGGAAAAGATGAGTTCAGAACATTATAGACAACTCTTAGTACTTTCATGTAGTACTGTACCTCTAGGGGAAGAGCCGTGAACTTGCTGGTAGGAAGGAGGCCTAGACTTCTGTTCCAAACCTTGGACGAGCTGGTTCTCCGTGCCCCCGCTCCCCCCAAACCCAGTTTCTCATCCACATCTGGTACTGTTTCTGTTCTGCACTGTGCTTCTGTGGAGTCACAGCATCCAAGGGGATGTTTCTGATGACTGTGAGAACAATTTAATCTCCTCAATGAGTTCTTGTGCTATTGACTTACTTAGAATATCTTTTGAAAAATAAATTGAGTCTCGATCCTGGTGGAATTTATAACAAATTTCAGATCTTTAGAATCTGTACCAATAAGTCCACATTATAGCTTCTGCTCCTCTCTTGAATAGTTGTTGATGGTGCTCTAGTGCCTTGGAATTCTGGACTTCATGTAGGGTTCTAATATTACCCTAGTTTGTGGGCAGTGTCGTAAAAATAGTGCCACACTAAGACTAATAAATGACTAAAAGTCAGAATTGAATTGTGAGGAACAAGTTAGAAGTCTTCAGACTGGAAAAGCAATCCAAAAGAAACAAACAGAAGCACAACTCACTCATGTCAGTGAAGGGCAAGTTTGTCTCAACCTTTTTCTGACCATGAGTTCACTGCTGCATGGATTTCTTGTTCAGCTGTGCAACAGATAAGCCTCTGCCTTCATCTGAAAGAGTCTGAGAACTGCAGTCCTCCCACAAGGAATTTCACACTGCAGTCATCAAAGCATTAAACTCCAACCCCGATCTTTTTACTGAAAGTTCAGGTAGAACTCCCTTAATCTCCCTGCCTGGAACCTCCACGTATCTCTGCTGTCTGTACAACTTCAGATTGGCTTGATTTATTACCTATGGGGTTAATGATCAGATCCTTTTGACTGGTGGAGATTTTGGGTTGAGGGGGTATTATCTGGGAATGGCTTTCTACTCCTGAGGAAATCTTTTATATAGTTTTAATTTTTTTTTTTTGGTTTCTGTTTTAGGCTAACTTTCACTACTTTATTATATAACTGCTATTGTTAAAAAAAAAAATCCTAAATCTTATTGGAATCTGTGCCCATCACTGCATGCCATGTTAGTTTAATATATCTTTTTGCTCAGTAAAATCTCATTATTTGCCTGTCAGTTCAAAGCAAGCAAAATTACTATCATATGTAAACTTATACCTATTTTCTCATAATGTAGTCTTTTCCAGTGAGAAATGGGTGATAGTATATATTTCCTCCATCATAATAAGAGTTTTCTTGGAATTATATTTAGTTCTTTTAAGAAAACTCTTACTTCTTCTAGACAACAAATTGGTGTTGTTCAGGAAATAATTCATAGACTCTTTATTGAGTATCCACCATGTATAAATAGCAGGTGAGAATTGAGATGTGACAGAGTTGCAGTTTAGCAGCTAAATAATCCCCAGAAGGAGACTGCTCTAAATTGACTAGAATCTGGTAATTATATAGGCTTTGATTTGGAAGGGTTATACAGTCCAACCCCGTTGTCTAACTCATCCATGAATCTCTTCTACAGTATCAATCACAGAAACACCTGGTGCTGCTAAGCTATTCAAACGAACACCAAAAATCTAAAAGATTTTAGTTATTGTTTCTTTCGAAACAGAGAAGTTTAAATTTTCCCAGACACTTGGTCTAGCAATGTCCTATTTTTTTCCTGTGGCCAGGAGTACTATTTGTCCTTTTGAAGTAGGCAGCAGTGGGGCTGGGGAAGAAAGGGCAGTTAATAAAGTTATGTAACATTGTTCATACATAGAAGCTTCTATGTGGACAGTAATCCAGCACAAAGAATTAAAACCCAAAATTTGTTATAGTAGGAAGAGAGACCCAGGTTCAAGTCCTGGTTCTACTATTTAACTAACCATGGGTAAGTCATTTAACTTTTTTAAGCCTCAGTTTATAAACTTACCTATAAAATGGCCATAATGAAACTTGAACTATGTATTTGATAGTGTTGTTTTGAAGGAAGTACTTTTTAAATCTACCTACCAAGTGAATTAGACTCACTTAGTCGTGAAACTACAGCTTCTATCTGAAGTGAGGAAGGTTAGTCTTCTGAGAAGGGTAACAGATTTGTTCCTCTGGAAGAGGATATGAGATAGGACATTCATCTTCTTTATCTTCTGTCATTTTCTTAAATGAACATTGGATTACATCTTTAAGAAATTTGAAACAATGCCTCTTTTGGAGTAAGAAAAGAGCTTAAAGGAAACTAATATTCTTCAGTGTAGGCTGTCTGGATAAGTATTTTTTTACGAAGTCTAAATCACAGAGTAGCACAGCTGAAGTTTATGGTTGCTCCTCTTATATGTACTGCTACTTTTGCTTGCTTAGAATTGCATGGCAATGGATAGGAATGCAAATTCAGAAAAAAATTCCTGCTGAAGTGATGGTGAAGCATCTCTTTTAAAGACCTAATAATATTCTCATCTAATTTAATCCTAATTTCCATACCTCTATAGAAAATGTGGAGCAACAACAGAAAGAAGGGAGCCCTCTGGACCATACTGATGGCCACACTCCACCCAGTACACCAGTTAAACTTGAGGAAGGTAAGTTATATGGGGTTAGAAGGGTGGGTGGGAGAACCATGTCTGCTGGAGCTGCACCAGTGTGGTATGATGCATGAAAGACTTTGTATTCGTGGCATCAAGAGGAATGAATGTTGTTTTGGCTGAAGAAAAATGTTGCTGATGTGGCAACAGTTTCATGAACAATAATGAAGAAGTGTGCATTATCACCCAGACTGTTACCACGACTGCAAGACTGCAGGTACCTTTCACTGTTCCCTTGGGTCTGCTCTGGGCGCTTTCAGATGAAGCTAGTTCCTTTAGTTAACTGTGTTGAACCAGGAGGTCAAGCTTCCCTGAGGCACCCTCACCCTAACTTTGGAATATGCCAATCCTGCCCACTAATTGCACATTTCTTCAACTTTATTGTGTTTAGATTACACCTGTGGGGACAAATGCTATCCATTCATTTTGACATCTGGGTTTTTAATTTGATTTGCTACAGTATCATCACTCAAAGTAGACTAGTCCTTCCTCACATTTTTCGAGGGCTGCTGCACAAGCTGTAGCTCTTCTGGTTTAGCCTTGTGTCTGTTAAGTGGGTGTAATCTAATTTGTCTGTGTCCTTTTTCTCTTCGTGTATTGGGGTATATCACCTGTCTGTTTCACAAGTCTCGAGTTGACTTCTTCATCCCATTCTTTGCCCTCCAAGAATGGCACCCACCATTCTTTTACTTTAACACGATGGCTGTGATTGAATGCCTAGATTTTTCTACTTGTGCTTTTCTCTTCTTGTGGCTGCGTTACAAACAGGAGATGGATATGCTAAAGAGTACCTGTTACCATAGTAAGTATCATCCCCATAATCTGATCTGTTTCTGCTTCTTAACTGGAATTCTGTGTGCTTTGCTTCATTCTCCTGCGTCCTTGTTTTTTTTATGGGGTATTGTTTCCTGTTTTCCTTTTTTTTCCTTTGGAAAAAAGCAAAAAGGCTCACTTTTTTTGTACGTGGAGAAAGAAACTAATTTTCTTTACAAGGTTGCCTTCTTGGAATTCTAGATCTCTTGTCACCTGTGATTGAGTGACATCTGATGTATGCAGTACAGTTGAATGCAGACCCTTGAAAGGAATACTTGAGACATTTTCCCACATGTATGTATTGCCAAACAAACCAGAGCATTCATGACAGATTATGTACTCAAACATATTTCAGAAGATCAGAGAATTTTCATTCAGAGAATTTTAACTAAAGAGAAAATCGGGAATCTTTGACATCTACCATTTATTTTATTGGCAGTATTTTTCTATCTCAACCTAGCATTAAAAGTTAGTTGCTAAAAAAAAAAAAAAAGAATGATGACATTGCTCTGGTGCCCAGTGAGTTGATATTTTCTAAATTTTTTACTTAAACTGGAATTAATAGTACTAACAGATGAATATATATGGTTTTATTTTTGAACTGTGACATTTGGTAAAATGATAATTCTTCCAAATTTCAACAGGCACATACCTATTTGAAGAGTAATATTGCTGCAAAGTTGTGTCATCTTTGCCAAATGAATCCTACTCCTTAAGGATTAATAAGGGTATGATGTATGTACTGCAACCCTTTCTCTGCTATAATAAGCAGAAAGCATTTAATACTATGTATAATAATTAAGAGGACAATTGCAGTTTTGCATTATAATCCAAGTATTTCTAAAAATGAGTGCTGAAGGGTTTGTTGGACTAGAACCTTCTAAGGCAGCTTTTAACCAATACTGTCCTTTTCCTGCTTTTTGAAATCTACTGCAGATTAACTGTTATTTAAGGCTCAACTCCCAAGTACTCCTCACCCATTCTAACTTTGGCTTGATTTTGAATGCTAAATGGTGTTCACTAATATGCCAGTTGTTCATAACTTTATAAGTTTCTTACAAAAATTCCTCAGAACTGGTTTCCCACAGGCTTACTGTGTGAGAAGTGGTCAATTTTCAGCTTGATACACTAAGGGAATCAAACACACAGGCTTTTATTTAAACAAGTTACCTTTTTTGAATCATAGTCTTTTGTTCATATAATTGGGAACTATTCAAATATATAAGAGAAATTGACTCCCTCTTTCTCCCATTTTCAGAGATTCACTTCCACCACCTACTCCACTCAGCAGTAATTCTTCTGAGAATCCTAAATCTTTCCTTGCCTTTGATGTTGATGTTGAAGGACAGACAACTAAACTCAGGCTGCTTTGGCTGGATATCCAGTGGGAGACCAAATATTATGGGCTCAGTGACACTCAGTTTTAGGAGTACTAAGAACCATGACTTTGCAAAGTGTGATATCTTATTTTTAACCAGACCTGTGATTTCATTGGCAGGGGGAGCTCTCAGTAAAGATATTACCTAAACAGTCACTTGTCCAGTTGATAGTCTTAGAGTCTAGGTGAGTTGTCTATGATCAATCAGTGTGCGCCTGAGATACAATTGGACTCTAAGTCCTCCCGACAGCAAGGCCAGCCATGCAGTGTGCCATGCTACCTTTCCATTGTAAGAGGCCTTTATGGATGTTTGATACCTCCTGTCTTTATTCCCTAGTCATTGCTTAAAACTTCCTCTCCTTTTTCTTACACACACGTTGACTTAGTGATTTCGAGGCCTGTGATTGATTCTTATTTTGTCAGCAGTCTATCCAGTGACAGGCAGTTAAAAATAACATTTCGTTGAAACTCTTGTTTTTTACATCTGTTGCACTCAACCATATAGTAGCATAGAATTTTTAAAAAGTATTTTAATATCATGTCAATAAACATGTTATCTTCATATTAAAAGCATTTCTCATCTTAGAAATGACATTTTAAAAATCTAAGTGGAGTCACTCTTCCTAACTCAATAGCTTGTTTTACTCCTACATCCATTAGACACACAGCAGGACCAGACTTACAGAGATGACAGTGATGCTGCAACCTTCAAGCAAACCCTTCCAGACCTCTCCCCTGATGAGCCTTCAGAAGCACTTAGCTTCCCACCACTTGAGAAAGAGGAGGAGGAAAGTAGATGTGACGATGTTCACATCCAAAGCCAGACTGAATTACCTGCTACAGAAAATCCAGAAACCCCATCTCCCCCTGCTGAAGAGGCCACCACACCGACTGCCGAGGAGGGGATGGCAGCAGACCCCGGGAGCGACGAGTCCCCTGGGAAATCCCCCTCCAAGAAGAAAAAGAAGTTCCGCACTCCTTCCTTTCTGAAGAAGAGCAAAAAGAAAAGTGACTCCTAACGGCCCCGCGCGCTGCAGAAACACTGTCATGTTTTCAAACCCCGATCCTTCATTAACCACTAGGACGTGTGTGATTGTTTTGAGTGTTTTGTCTTATGTTGTAATGGAGTGCAGAAATGAAACCAGCGAGCCACCCTAGGCAAAGCTCCCAGGGTATAGTTTTTAACAGCAAATTAACCAACTTGCAGAAAGGTGCTAACCCTGAGTTCTTAGCAGCTAACTTCAGATCTGTTCCCAACTGGTACACAACTGCAAAGTCTTTATGTAGAAGACTCGGAGCTCCCCCAAGAATTCTTAGCAATGTAAATCACAGTTGCAAACTCTGTTAACCCTCAGCAGTTGTGTTCTTTAATACTGTGCTCGTAAGTCACAGCAGGTGCGTTTAAAAATCTTTGCTGTTGTGTTTTCAGAAAGAACATACTCCTGAACAGAATGAGACTTTGCGCTTCTGCAGGCTAGCTGTGGTTGTAGATCATACTCTACACAAGGCTTTGGCAACCTCCCTCCCATCTTGCACCCCCTCCTATGGAAGTTATAAATAAAGCAAGCTTGCATCTTTTACTGTTAGGCTTCTGCTTAAACTTGTGTTGTCTCACATGACTTAGCTGAAGGTGTTTGCTGCTGCTCTGTATATCAGACAACTTCAACTTGGCTAATTAAAAACAGTAACTGATCCCATGAAACCTAGCTTTAAGCAGCCATTTAAAGGGATGGGCAAAGAGGTTAGTTTTTGAATTAGATGTTCTGAAAACCACAGCTACCTTAGAGTGTTCATATTAGAGATGGGCAACTCACCCCTCCATCAAATCTGTCTGTCACCAAGCATTTATTAAGTATCTCTTATGTGCCAAGCACTATTACTAAGTGCTGTAGATTCAATTGAAACATTCCCTGCTCTTAAATAGCTTCCCATTCTGCTGGAGAAGACATCCCTAGAGGTTTCTGTGTATGTAAGCGTTGGTTTGACATCCTGTACAGAAGGCATTTTGATAAGTAGTGCATCCTTTGATAAGTCCTGCATCCATCCTTCATGGCTCCCTGATGTCATTATATTTTCTTCTCACCCCCAGACGTGGATTCTGTAATTCCCGGAGTCTTATCCATCAGGATGCCTACAATATGGGTTAGCGTTGAGGGAAGGGGGAGAGTATTTGCTAGAATTTCCTGTGAATTTGCAGTTCAAATCTTTACAATTCTGAACATTCCTTTTTAAAAAAGACCAACTTTTTTCAGTTTTATTCTGTCAGAAATACTCTTTTCTTACAAAAGACTGTAGAGATTGTCTTTGTGAAATTTTAGGTATTTTCATATTTGTTCCTGTCTTCACATAGCAAATTACAACTTTGAAAATTTCAGGTTATGAAAAGTTAGACTAATTATAATGATCATAGTTTGACATCTTGCACCCAGAGCTCACTTTTGAATGTTCTACTCAAGAGCTCAAAAATCAGTTTTTTCCTATGTAGTTACATACATAAGATGGTCCACATAACTCATTCCCCTTGTAGAATGACATGATACTGCTTGATACTAGAAATAAAGTGTCTTGTCTCAAGCCTGCTTCACGGTTGCAAAAATGGAAATTTTCAAATGCTTTACCATTGATGCAGTATAAAAATCTCCAAACCACAGCACTGATTCAGTCATGAAACAAGACCATCTCATCAATGTAAAGCAATATTTGGCCTCAGATAACAACTGTTCAGGGAGGGACAAGAGACCTGATGTTAGCATTGTGGAATTGCAGGGAAAAGGAGGGTTAGCAGGGAAGGGACACCAGGGAAATAATGGGATTGCTGTTGTTTGAAATGGGTAGATGTAGGGTGGGGCTAGAAGTCACAGCAAATCACTGCATAAGAGAGACACCTAAACAGTAACGTTTAGAACAGACTGCATGGCACTAATGGCTTTGAGCTTGTATCCTAACCTTGTATGTCCTCTGTACACTAGAAAGCTGACTTACCTTCTTTGGCTGAACTGTGTTTTATTGCCAATCGTAATTACAGTTCACCATCGCTCTGTGTTTTAATTAACAATGGATCCTTCCATTTCTCTTTCCCCACATATGCAATGACTTTAATTTCCAGTTTTGTAGTTCATTCTTTTAATTCTCTGTATTACAGTATGAGATGTAGTTGCATATGTGGCTGTAAACTTCAGAAGATAAGTCCTTGTTTTTCTTTCTTCATTGTAACATTGTTTTACTCATTAATAAAGTCTTCTTTAAACAGTCTCAGTGTCTGAAATCTGGGGAAGTTTCCATGTTAGTTAACTCTCTATTTCATTCCATCAAAAATAGTATTTTATTTTGAAAAGTTCACTTTTCATACTGCCTCAACTGATGCAGATTGCAATCATCCTGAGTGATTCTTGTCACTGTTGTTTCACAAATCCTTACAGAGTATCTATATCAAGAAGCCTTCCTGTGCCTTATTTATTCTAAAAGAGAAAGCAAACCTCATCCTTTTGAAGCACTAACTGCAGTTGGTGGTAGCTGTAGACTAGAGGCTGCCATTTAGCTTACCATTGTGGGGTAATACCCCTCTAGCTTTTCACCATACCTGATAAAGAAGTTTTAATTGATGCTACTTAGAAAGCAGTCTTCTACAGTCACATTACATCAGTCATTTTTCCTCTAACATTTGAGACTTTCAGTGGAAAAGAGATTTGTTTTCTTAATATAGCAATATAGTAAAAACAACTATTATTAATATTATTATTAGAGGAATTTTCATTTCTTTGGTATGAATCCTCTTCTATTAGTGCAGATCATAATTCTTCAGTTTAGTAAATGTTCTTTAATTACTGCTCAACTTGCAGCAAATACTTTGGTGAAATTGGTGCACAAATCATCACCAGGCCTGCACCTACAAGATATTGTACTTCATTGATGAACTTCAAGAGCCTAGGGTTCACCTCCACCCCTACCACCACCACAGTAAATACATCAGAGTAGGGTTTTAATGGAGTATAATAATGTGACTCCTCTATTTTGTCTAACTTGCACTCTCAGGTTTACTTTACAGCATCTCATTTAACCCATACAACAACTCTGTGTTCATTTCACAAATGAGAAAACTGAGTTTTAGGTTACAAGATATGTCAGAGGTCACACAATTTATGTCATCTAGATAATGATAAAGCTGGGTTTCAAGCACAGGTTTTCTGTCATAAAAACTGGCAGCCCATAGCAAAAGCTTATTGTAAATAATTTCACCAACATTTCATCCATAATGATTAATCAAAGTCCTTTCCTCATACAAACCGTATGAGGAGAGAAATGAGACATGTATTACTTCCATCTGCAGATGAGGAAATGGAAGCTCAGAGATCAAGGACTCATGCCACATCCCATCCCCACCGATGCAGTGAGTCAGACTCAGGCTCCTGAATCCACTGTCTGCTTGCCAGTTACACATCTTTTAGAGTGTTTAGCCCATCTGCACATTTTCTCCCCTCACGCATCCTCTAACACAGAGTCATAAGCAGGGATTCTTTACCTCATGTCTTGGATGACCCCAGTCATCTAGCTTTGCAATCTAGCAAAGCCTGTGGACCCTATCTTGGAATAATATTTTTTTTAGATAATTAAGGGAAATGCCAAATTTCAGCAAATGGTGAGAATAATGATGTAATTTTCCCCATCCAAGTCCACAGACCACTGAATTCTATTGGGGCAACTATGTGGCATATTAGAAAGTCAAGGAAGACGAGTTCCAATCCAGCCTCACGTACTTACCTGTGTATCCTCTGCCTCAGATTCCAGATCTATAAAGTGGGGCTTATAACAGCGCCTAACTCCCAGAGTTGTTGTGTGGATCAAATGAGATGATACTTGTAAAGCACTTGACATGGTGTCTGGCGCATAGTGAACACTATTTAAATACTATCAGCTATAAGATCTACAGGGCCAGGAGATGTGCATTTGAGTCACACTGATATATATCACTTGGCCTCAGAGCCTGTTTCTTTGTCATAAAATGTGGATGATTGCTTGATGATGCATGCAAGGATGTGAGAAAAGTACTTTAAACACTGTCAAGCCCACAGAACCTGAGCACCACAGAAATGTGAGTGGATATCTTGCTCATGGTAGTATCGTGCAGAGGTTTGCTTGTAGATTCAAAACCCATTTGTTCCATAGAATTTAAATCAAGCTCTCATGATGACTGGATGGATGCCCTTCTCTACCTTTTCTGGACTTAGTCTTTCCTCCTTCCAGACTGGCCTCTTTGTCGTTTCTCCCCAACGTGATTTCAGTGTCCCTCTCTGTACCTTGGCACACACAGCCTCTTTCCTCCTTCACCTCACCGTTTGGAAGTGCTAGGGTTTCTTTCAAAGCATAGCTCAGATACCACCTCCTACATGAGATCTTCCCTATTCTCCCAACTGCGAGTGTCTCCCCTAAAAAAAAATTGCTTTATATTTAGTATAAATGTGTGTACTTATATGTACACATGTTATCTCCCCTTAAGAGTATATAAACTTGTTGAGAGAAGGGACTGTTTCATTTCTGTGTTTATCCACAGCACTTGGCACATAGCATGCACTCAATATCTGCTTAATAGATCAGTGTCCTAAGAAGCTGAATTGTTGGTGGTGTCAAAATTCTAAATGGTGCTAGCAGCTGAACTCTTAGACTGCAAATGTATATGAAAGGTACACTAACTCACCTTGGCTTGCAATCCGCAAGCACCCAGCTAAATTTGGCATTCTATCATGTATTGCTAAAGGCTCCCAAAGATAATCAGTCCTGTGGTCTGATGGAACATCTTCCTATCCCAAGTGTTCATAGATCTTTAGGATCCTACCTACAATAGCTTCATCCAATAAGACAATTTCTATTTCACATAGATGGAAGACAGCCATTTAATATCCTCCAAATCATTTGGAGCTAATCTCACCCCTGACCCTGTGCCCCACCTCTCCTGCCCCTATTTGTACCTCAGAAAAAGTAATCACAGGGTCACAGGCTTTAAACCTGAAAGGACCTAAAAAATCATGTAGCCCAGGGATTCACTAAGTGGGTGATACTGCTCCCTGGGGGTGCTGGAATGATCCAGTAGGGTGGTAGTAGCCTTGAATGCAATTGGGGAGACACTGAATAAAAATAAGGGGGCTGTGGAAGCATAAGGAAAGAAGAGAATTTTGAAGAACTGTACATATTTCATCTATTAAAGTTGTAGTGATTACATTATTTTCCAAATAAACACACAGAATGAAAGTTACAACCAATCAGTGGTCAAGTCTGCTGACAGGTCTTAACAAGTGTTGGCAGGCAAGTGTGTTGTGCATTATTGGGAAGTCCAGCATGTATCGGCAGGAATGTGTGCCTGTAATGAATTGTTTAAAATATGATACTGATATGGTTATATGACACAATACTGCATCATCAAAATTTCAACGCAGGGAAAAAAAACTATAAATTTATAATAAATTATTAAATTTAAAATGCATCATTTTAAAAAAATGGGGTTTTTTTTGAAATGATGCAAATTATAAAAAAAAAAACATTAAATGGTCAAAGACTTTGGTGGGGGGTGGCACAAAAAGGGGGCAGTAGGCCAAATAAGTTTGGAAACCTTTGATCTAGCCCAATCTCTTTTAGGTAACAATGGAACTGAGGTCCAGAGAGATTAAGTGACTTGCCTGAAACCACACAGGTAAATTCGTACATTTCAAATTGATGTTCCTCCCACACTACAAATCTTACATGAACATTTTCCTCATAGTTTTTTTTTTCCTCAGTGGGATTTAACAAGGTCTTACCCATTTGTTATTTCTGCACTAACTCAGTGTCTTACTGAAATAACAAGATAAATAATCTAGAGCCAGAAGGGACCTCAGAGGCCGTCTAATCCAGTTCTTCAATTTTACAGATGAAGGAATTAAAGGCTAGGGGGAGGCTAAATTGTTTGCCCAAGAGCATATAGTTGAGGGATTAAGTACGCTCATTTGAACCCAGGTGACCAGAATCACACTGATAAGCAAATATTGGATCATTCAGCATTGCCTTTGAAATTATAGAATCTTAGAACTAGCAATTTTGAGACCTAACTCAGGTCTTCCTAGAAGAGAAGAGGAAACCAAGTCCCAGAGAGGGGAAGGAACTAGCCCAAGTCTCACCATTAATTAAAGCAGCTTGGAAGGTGATGTGATCCCACTGGAAGGTCAATGAACTTGAAGATACTATAATTCTTAACTCTGGAATATGGAGGGCAAGAAACTTAATCTTTCTGAGTCTCAGGTATCAACCATAAGATGAGAAGGTGGGAATAATTAAGGTTCCTTTTCAGCTCTAAGTGAAAAAAGGTGAGTTTATTTCTGACTACATAGAATGAAATAGTATCTCTAATTTTATAGAACTATATAAGCAACCCTACTGCCTAGTACATGGAAGATAATGGGAAGCAAGAGTTGGTGTGAAAAGGATGTCGGCATTGAGTAAAATACTCCCCCACAATCCAGGGCAGTTTCTACATTGCTCATAAAGGGATAAGATAAATGTAAAAATGCAAAAATAATTTCCATTTCTACCAGTGTCCATTCCCATCTTAGTTACCTTCAGTTGAAATAAAAATATCATATTTAAAAGAAATCAATTTGCAAAATAACTTTAATCTGTCATACATAGTTCACCAAATCTCCACTGTGACTCTTAATAACTTGATCCAGAATGCTCATATTATAAAAAAATATTGTTTACATACCGTGGCAGTTTTACAGCCACTATTTTTTCCAATATTAGCAGCCTGTGCTGCTTGCTATTAGCTCAACTTTTTTATAGAAAAAGGCAAAATCAACTCCTCCCCATTTTTGGTAGCTACCATTAGAAGCCAAGGCTGTGTGGTTTCCAACAGTTATACCATGAAGGCCACAAAGGAAACTGATTGCTAGCCTATCCTGGAGGCCAGGAAACTACCTCCAGACTCTTCTCAGTGGGCTGCAGTCATCCATTGTTCCATCATTGTAAATGGACTAGCATGGAGAAGGGTAAAAGGCACCGTAACCTTGAGAATCACAAGAAGCTTTGAGAATACAAAATTCTCAGATTCAGAGACTGAGTAGCAAAATGCATAGTATTAAAAATGACTGTGGTTGGTTTTTATCAACCCCACTGCTTCTAAATCCCCAGTATTACAAACTACAGTCAGTTTCTGTCACTGATGTTCAGTTTCATCAAAATCAAGCCTACGTCATCATAATGACACATTACTGAGGAAGACAATCCTTTAGTTTTGAGGAAAAGTGAAAGAGCTGGGATCAGTCTATTTCATGGCAGATTTCTGACTCACTGATGCCAGTATTCCAAATTTCTCTTTAAACGCTTCCTTCAGGTATAGTGAGATGTTGGCTCTGATGACTGAAGTTCCGACAAATGGCCCAGTATCTATCACTGGCAACTGGAAGAGAACCAGTCACTCAGCTTTGGTCTGCTGCTTCAGAGTCCCAAGGAGGAGGATAGGGAGAAGAAACATTGCTGAGCATATACTGAAGCACATTTGGACCCCAGCCAGCCAGTATACTGCAAAGAGGAGGGGAAAATTCGTTACCACTTGAGGATACTGAATTCAAGGATTTTCCCATTGAAGTATTTTTCAATTTACCCAGCTCAAGGCTTTTCCCACCATGCTTACATGTCACTCAGTATCACTGTTCTGGTTGGATGTTGCATTTAACCAAAGACTACATTTAAGTGGAAGTTCAGTCCAGACTACTCTGATGAGACAGATCATAATAAATATGCTCTTAGTAAAGGAAAAAAGGCAAGAAAACCATTCTAGGTATAAGGATCACTAAAAGCAACAGGAGATGAAGTAAGGAATATATGGGACTTGTTCAGAGAACAAACAACAAAGAAATTAAAGCTGGCTAGAATATATAGTAAATTAAAAGGAAAAAATCCAGAAAGATAAATTGGAATCATATTATGATGGGCCTAAAAACATTATTGAGGAGGCTCGATTCAAAGGTGATGGGAAGTCATCAGAGATTCTTAGACCAGAAGTCAAGATAAGAATTCAACTTTAAGAAGATTAATCTGGAAGCATATTTAGGATGAATGGAATGGAAGGTACACCAGAGGTGTGATTTTGAAGAGATCAGTTAGGATATGAACCTTCTCTCCTACTCGGTATCCCCCATAGTATCTAAGTTGTACCTAAGTTACTTGATAATTTGCTGATCAACCGAGTCCTGAAAAGCCAGGTAATCTCTTAGTAAGTGTTGCCCATGCTAGATGACCTCAGACCAGAGATTCATTAAATATGAACTAAATTTTTTGGCTGAATCTTTAGATGCCCAAGGCTACATTTTTGCCTTAAGAGCTTAATCAGAAAATTAAGTTTTCACAAGGTCATTATCACCATATTCTTTTCCTTTAAAAAAAGGAAGAAAGGACTCCAGACAGGTGGAGTCAAGATGGCAGAGAAAAGACAGGAAGTTGCCTGAGCTCCGCCCAATTTTCATGCCTCATAATGAATTCTGTAGTAAGTGAACCCACAAAAGAATGGGGCAAAACAATTTTCCAGCCCAAGATAACATAGGACTTTAGGAAAGGTCTGTCTCACTTGGGTAAAAGGGCAACATAGCACAGTGCAGGCAATGTCTGGGCAAGCCAGCAGGAAACCCTTATCCCTAGCACAGATCAGCAACTGAGGCCCCATAGTCCTTACTCAACAGGCCAGGTACAGTGGGCCAGCTGTGAGACCTCCAGTCTCAACACTGCAGATTAGCGATGAGGCCTGGCAGGCTCAGAGTCCCTAGCACAGCCAGTGAGACGAGACCAGAAATCTCCAGTGTGGCAGGTAGCTGCCATCCCTGGAGGCCTCAGCACAAAAAAAACAGTGACCAGTCCCCTGACCCCCAGCACAAGAAGCTTGGCACTTGCTTGTATCAGGAGCAGAGCGCAACTTTAAAAGTCATGAAATAGGCTGAAAATGAGCAAAAACAAAACAAAGCGAAAAAAGCTCTGGCCATAGAAAGCTACTATAGCAGCAGACAAGATCAAAATTCAAGCTCAGGACAACGATGTTAAAATGTCAGTTTTCAAAGCCTCCAAGGGAAATATGAATTGGTCTCAGGTCCAAAAAATCCTCCTGGAAGGACTCAAAAAGGATTTTAAAGGCCATGTAAGAGAGGTATAAGAAAAATTGGGAAATGAGTTATGCAAGCGAATCATGAAAAACAGCTTAGAAAAGGAAGCACAAAAAAAGGAAAAAGAAAACAACTCCTTAAAAAAGCAGAATTGTCCAGAATGGAAAAGGAGGCACAAAAGCTAACTGAAGAAAATAATCCCTTAAAAATTAGAATTGGTCAAGTGGAAGCTAATAACTCTATGAGACATCAAGAATCAAACAATATCAAAAGAATGAAAAAATAGGAGAAAATGTAAAATACCTCATTGGAAAAATAACTGACCTGGAAAACAGACCCAGGAGAGATAATTTAAGAATTATTGGACTACCTTGAAGCCATGATCAAAAGAAGAACCTAGACAACATCTTTCAAGAAATTATCAAGGGAAACTGCTCTGATATCCTAAAACCAGAGTGTGAAATAGTAATGTAAAGAATCCACCAATCACCTCTTGAAAGAGATCCCAAAATAAAAACTCCCAAGAATATTAATATTACAGCCCAATTCTAGAACTTTCAGGTCAAGAAGAAAATACTGCAAATAGCCAGAAAGAAACAATTCAGATATCAAGAAGTTACAGCCAAGATTACACAAGATTTAGCAGCTACTACATTAAAGAATTAGAGGGCTTGGAATATGATATTCTAGAAGACAAAGGAGCTAGGAGTACAATCATGAATCAACTACCCAGCAAAACTGAGCATAATCTTTCAGAGGAAAAATATGGATATTCAATGAAATAGGGGACTTTCAAACATTCCTGATAAAAAGACCAGAGCTAAACAAATTCTGTTTTCAAATACAAGACTCAAGAGAAGCATAAAAAGGCAAATGGGAAAGAAAAAGCATAAGTTATTCAATAAGGTTAAACTATTTACATCCTTGCATGGGAAGATGAGACTTGTAACTCTTAAAAACTCTATATTAGGGCAGTTAGAAGGGGTATACATAAACAGAGGGTGCAGGTATAAGTCGACTTTGATGGGATGATGTAAAAAAAATTAAGGGATAAGAAAGAAGATTGTACTGGGGGAAGAGAGAAAGGAGAGTGGGGTAAATTATATCATATGAAGAGGTGCAAAAGAGTGGAGAGAAAGAAAGGGGGGGCGTTAGCATTCTTGAACCTTACTCTCATCAGCTATCATTCAAAGAAAGAGTAACATACACACTTAATTGAGTATAGAAATCTATCAAGGGGAAGGAGGTGACAGAAGGGAGAGTAGAGGTCAGAAACACAAACACTGGTAAGGAGGGACAGGGTAAAAGGAGGGGGAGGGGGAGAAAGAGAGAGAAACAAGAAAAATAGGATGAAGGCACACAATAATCTTGAATGTGAAGAATGATAGGGTGTTTTAAGGACAGGAGATGTGAATATATATGTAGAATCTACATCAGATTGCATGCCATTGTGGAGGGGGGAAAGAAAATGTGGAACTCAAAAGCTTGTGAAACTGAATGTTGTAAACTAAAAATACAGGATAGGAGAGACCTCAAAAGAACAAGGACCCAGAGGAGAAGGGATTGGGATCAAAGACACAAGTAAGAGGATGACCTTAGCAAGAAAGGACATCTCTAAATTAGAGACTACAGTAAAGGAGAGAACTGGGGTAGGGGATGATGATAAAGGATTTTGAGGTACAAGATAGGGAGCGGCAACAGCTCACAACTATTTTCTCGGTAAAAGTAGGCGGCAAGGTCCTCTGCTGAGGGGTGGGCATACAGATGGCTGGAAAGAGAAGAGGAGGTGAGGAACAGCTGCTGTAGGGATTGCAATAGAGAAGAATAAAAGGACTGCTGTGCAGTCAGAAGTGCCCAGCTGAGATAAAATAACCAACTTGTGCACCTGGCATGTTCCTAATACTTCTTCCATCCGCTTCCATGTAGGAGCAGAGGAAGATGGATGGTGTGAAGGTGACCCAGGAGTGAGGTTTGGTTAAAATATGAGGAGTGAGGACAGTTTGTAAGTGAACTGGTTACCTGCAGGGTCAAAAATGTGAAGAAAGGAAAAGTGAGGCCAGAGTGCAGTGATGGACCGGTATAGCATGAAGGAGAGACAGAGTCACAGTTATAGTGAAAATAAATATAATCTCAATATAAGTAAGAACCAGTGAGAGGACAAGAGATTGTGTTCAGAGGAATTTTACAGATGCTTCAACCCAAAGAATCAAGTCAACTTGCCAAAGTTGTTTACACAATGAATTAGTGGCAAAGCCAGGCATAGCAACCCAAGTTCCTAACTCCCAGGCCACATGTGTAAGGAAAGATGATCTAATACCATGTACTGATTGTGAAGTCATAGGGAAACCACACCTAATGGACTCAGTACACTTTAGAAATGAAATTCTTAGTGGATTCTTTGGGTCTCTGCACAGACTTGCCTGTTCACTACCCAGTTTTTCACCAGGATGCATAACTAGTCATTAACTAAGTCCTGAAGCCTGGAACTTATAATACACACTAAAGGAAAAGAGGAGCAACCCCAAGTCCCCACCCCATACCTAGCATTCCAGTGCCTGGTGGTAAGAAAAACATCTCCTTGGCGTTTTGGGGTGGGAGGAGGGGAGAAATGGGGAGAAAATTTGGAATCCAAAATTTTGTGGAAATGAATGTTGAAAACTTAAAAAATTCAACTAGAAAAAAAAAAAGAAAAACATCTCCAATGAAATCAGCAGACAGCTGAGAAAAACCTTTTCTGACCCACCCCACTTACCCCCTCTCACCATGGAGGATGTCAGTCCTGCAACTATCTGGACAAGCAGAAACACAAAGTGATGAAATCCAATTACCCATCAAGATCACATCTTGTTTTCCCTTGATGTAGTTCCCAGGAACTTTCCCTGCAGACTTCATCCCTCGTTCCATATTTTAAGCTGTGGTCCAGCAATCTCAGATTGTTCTCAACACCTAGTGGCCAAGCTTCTAACGATAACCTTCTTCAAACTTAGCTAGGCTCATTGTCAGACGCAAGACTCCGAACCCATCCAGCCCTGGATCTGTACTCCACCCCTTACCAGCCTAGGAGGACCTGTCTGAGCCTGTGTTTCACTACAGCAGAGCCTTCAGGGACCTAGGGGTTACTCCTTGTCACAAAGACGACCTTCATTTGAAGCCAACTGCATGAATTTTTGACAGCCCCAGAAAAGCCCAAACCAACCACTTTAGGAGTATGTTCAGTGATGCCTTTGTACCAGAAGCAGTAAAGTGGTAAAAGTGATTAATCTGAGATTATCATTGCTACCATCTCTGGCACATGAACAAAATGACCCCAAATAGGGAGGCAAGGATGACTGAGAAAGAGGTGAAAAGCCAAGATAACTGAAAATTGCTTAGCCTGTGTTTGAACATCCCTACTCCTAGCCACTCCCCCAAACCAAACTTACCTGTAGCTGAGACAACGGGTCCCACAGCCCTGGCCAGAGCTCCCAGACTCCTCAGTGTCCCCATTATTGTGCCTTTCTGACCTGCTGAGCCTGTGTAAGGAGACAGCAATTTCAACACATAGACTACCAGAAAGTATATATGCTACTGACATTTTGTTGCATATGGGCCTTTTCTCAATTTTATCTCCTTGGGGTATATGCCTAGTGGTTGGATCTCTGTGTGTGCACATTTTAGTCACATATTAGTAAACTTGTTTTCATCTTCAACTTGCATTCCAGGCACACAGGATGATTTGTGTAAAAGCAGAGATGTTGGAGATGGAAAATACACCAATATGCCATGTGTATATCCAATTTTGCCCAATGGGGAGCGTGCAGTTGTTGACTTTGTCATTATGGAGACATCAAATGAATCAAAAGATCACTGCTAGTGATTATTTCATTT
Source organism: Bettongia penicillata ogilbyi (assembly GCA_023548195.1). Classification (NCBI taxonomy): domain Eukaryota; kingdom Metazoa; phylum Chordata; class Mammalia; order Diprotodontia; family Potoroidae; genus Bettongia; species Bettongia penicillata. The sequence goes on from JAJHZJ010000177.1 coordinate 11,255,497, forward strand.
AATGAGGCGGCCCTTGTCCATGCCAAGGTCAAGTCTTCTACTTGTGTCCGTGATCCCATCCCCTCCCATCTTCTTTATCAGATTTCCGCCTCAATATTCAGTCTGTTCGTATAGACTGGTTCTTCCCTACTGCTTTCAAACATGTTCAAGTTTCTTCTGTCCTTAAAAAACCAAAGCATATGACTCTCCCCTCATCTCACGTTTTCATCCTATATCTTATCCCTTTCTCAGCTGAAAAAAAAGCCTGTCCAGCCTCTCAGTCTATACATCTATGTCATTCAGCCCTTTCAGTTTGGCTTCTAACCTTATCACTTAGCTGAAACTACTCTCTCCAAAATTATCAGTGATTTCTTATTTAAGAAATTTAACAGTTGGGTTTTTTCCTCCACTTTCATCCCGCTTCACCCTTTCTGCTACGTCTGACCACTTTCTCCTCCTATTCTTTCCCCTCTGGGACTCCATGAAGTTCCTTCCTCTCTGCCTGTTCTTTTCAGTCTCTTCTGCTGGCAGTCATCCTTATCACAGCTCCAGAGTCCTATCCTGGGCACTCTTCTGTCCCTCCACAGCTTCTCTGTGACCGCCTCAGCTCCCAGGCTGTGTTCACGCAGATGACCCCCAGATACAGACAGTGTAATCAGGCAAAACCTCAGCCAAAATCACTAGCTGCCTCTACGACATTTCAAACGTTCCAGACAAATCTCAAATTCATCATGTCTAAAACAAAACTTTCACCCAAAGCCCATCCTTCTTACAAATTTTCCTATTTCTGTCAAAAGTTCCACCATTTTATGAGTCTCCCAAGTAGGTAACCTCAGAGTTTATCTTCAGCTTCTCACTTTTCCTCATTCCATAGATCTAATCCCTTGCTAAATCTTACCATTTCTGACTTCACTGAATCTCTTGGATCTCTCCCTTTCACCACTTATACAACCACCACCCTATTTCTGGTCTCACCTAGACTTACAGTAGCCTCCTCACCAGTCTCCCAGCCTCCAATCTCTCCCCACTCCAATGCACCCTCCACTCTGATGCCAAGGTAGTTTCTCTTTGAGAAAACCATTATCACTCTCCTAGAGAAACTCCACTGGCTCGCTATTGCCTCTAAAGTCACACATCAATCCCTGTTTGGCTTTTAAAGCCCTTCACAGGCCACAACCTATCTCTCATATCTCATTAGACATCCCTTCCATCCCTCACTGTATGGTCCATACAGATTAGCCTTCTCCTTTTTCTTCACACATTTTCTCTCTTTCCCTCTCTGTTTCTACCACCCTCTGTCTCCATCTCTGCCTCCCTCCCTCTCTTCTCTGTCTCTGTCATTCTCGTTACTGTGCCTCTATACTGCCCATCCTCCCATGCTTGGTAAACACTCCCTTCTCACTCACCTCTGCTCTAAAGCATCCTGTTCCTTCAGAATGAGTTCAGACACCAACTTCTACCTACGCAAAACCTTCCCGATTACCCTCAACTGCCAGAGCTCCCTCCCTAAATACTCTCTACTTATTTTGTATTTGTTCTGCATAGACATACACTTGCATACTGGCATACATATACACAGCTACATATGTATGTGTGTGTGTGTGTGTGTATATATATGTATGTATGTATGTATGTGCGCATTATCTCCCAACAGGGTTGTTTCATCCTTTGAGTCTATGTGCTGATACATAGTAGGTGTTTACTGACTGCCAGCTAGGCTCCTTCCTAGCCAGTAATATGGAGTACAACAAAACCTGAGAGGCTAAAGGCTGTTAAATCAGCAAGTATTCTCATTCACAGTCCTAGACTTGGCTGTTTGTGAAAGATAGTCCCTGAATACATGGAACTCTCCATTCTACCTGGAAAAGGTGTATGTGGATTTGATAAAGGATGGAAGACTTTAGGATTGGGTATACTAAGGACCAAAGGAGGGGTCAAAGTTGGAAGGGCTCTAAGAAGTCCGAGGAGACACTGATCAACATGGGCTGGATGAATCATGAAGGCTTCCAGGAAAGGTGGAATTTGAACTGGGCTCTAAAGGATGGAGAGGGCCAGATAGTGAAGGCCCATCGGTAAGTCCCTTCTGTCCCTGTCCCTGACACAGATGAGAGCCTGCTCTCAGATGCCTGGAATTCCTCCCCCCTCGTTTAGGGCTCCATGCCCACTCTGACCACCCCAAAGCTGAGCCAAAAAGCTTACCATAACTAGAGACCACAGCTGACAGACAAGGTACCACGATGGCAGCAGCTGCAAAAGAAGGTTCACATGAGCTCCAGGGCTCCCCAGGAGCAGCCCAGAGATTACCTCTGCCCACAGGAATCCTGAAGGGAAGGGAGGGCTGAGCCAGGAGCCAGAGCTCTGCAGGCTTTCCCTCCAGGTAACCACCCACAGACCTCCCCCATCTTCTGCACAAACCCCTCTGGACTATCCGCAGGTAGTCTGACTAAGGCCTCGATTTAATGCAAGGGGGAGGGAGAAGCTAAGGCTGCCAAGGTTAGAGTTACTTTCTGCTGGACTAACATCCCCCAAAAGATGCCTTCCAGGGAGAAGGCATATGTATCCAGGGATACATATCTCCAGGTAAGGCAGCCTCAGACTCCTGTTTGGGGTCCCTGGGTGATTCCCCAGAATTTCTGCAAACCGTGGCCTGGTACTGTGATAGGGAAGAGTAAAATGGGAAACAGAAGACCTGGATCTTGAGGTCTGACTCCACCACTTATTAACCTTAGGTTTCTTCTTGGTAAAATGGGGCTAACAACTGAACTACCTACCCTACAGAGCTGACAGAAACATTAGCTGTCACCCTTGGTTCTCCACAAGCAGAGAAGACCTGAGTAGGAGGCGAGGACATAGTGGGGAGGAAAGTGAAGGGGCAAACAAAGCTTGAGAATGGAGTTACATGGGAGGCCCTTAGGACCCAAAGTATGTCAAATGTGTGTGCCCGTATGTATGACCTGCATCAGCTGCTCTATCATCTCAGACCTCATCAGCCCCTGGGCCTTCTCCACGCCAGGCTGGAGCGTCCAGCTACACCTACCGCATTCTCACCCTACAATGGCCTTCCTTCTCTCATTGGTAAGTTCTCCCTGGAGCCTCCATTTTGGGACAGAGCCTGGACCAGTCAACCTGCGTGCTCCAGATTAAGCCACCAAGTCTCGGAACTTCTCAGGAGGTAAGCTAGCTCCTTAAGTGGGGGACCTGTCTTTTTTGCTCATATTCATATCCCTAGCCTTAATCCTCCAGGATATTACGCTTAATTATTAATAATATCTTCTGTTTATTATCTCATTAGCACTCTTAACTCTCCAAAACTCTTTCCCACACCCCCCCTCACTGAATCCTCATGTTTTCTAGCAGGCAGATATTGTCATTGTCTCTACTTAGCAGCTGAGGATGCCAAGGTCTGGGAAAATGAAGTGACTTGCCCAGCATTAGAGCAACTGAACGACCAATTTGACACTCCTCCTTGAGGGCCATTTCATATTCTGTCTTTGTATTCCCAGTCCCTGGCACACAGTAGTCATTTAATTTAATTAAGTCCTTTAGCTTGCTGGAAAGGACTGAAGAAACTTTAATTGCTTACTACACGTGATCATCCAATGCATAAAGTGGGATGTTTTTCCTTAGGATCAGTTCCTCAGGGTACAGACAGTATTTATCTCTCCCCAAATCTAAGTATAGCAGCCACTCCTGCCTTCAGTGGCCCATAGGCAAGAAAAATTGGGGACTTCCTTAAGCCAGGAGCATAGGAAAGGACTGAGGAGTAGCAACCCATCTGGCATCTTCCCCACACCAACACAGAGGGAAACTCTACTCACCGAAGGAATACAGGAGCAGCCCCACACCTAGCACTGTCACATTCCAAGCCCATCCAATCAACAAGAATGCTGGGATCAGGAGGAAGATGGCCTGCAAGAAAGCAGAACTCCACAGTGGTTAGAGACCCTTGTGTCCTGTGCCAAAACAGATTTGCCCATGGATTTTTTCCATTGGATCAATTCCCACAAAGAGGGGCCTAGGTGAGAAAGGTCAGTTCCAAAGAAGGGAAGGGTTGTGAAGGCAACTTCTCCAAAATGGTGCCTGCACTGTCCACATGAGTGGTTCCCTTGCCTGGGTCACTCCTTATGGGGAAAGCAGAGGAGGAAGGGACAGATTGGGCATCAGGGTGGGGAAGGAGCCATGGTTACCCGCTTCACGGCTTGAATCTCACATCCTGGCTTGATCCGTCGAGCATAGCCTCCTTGGATAACTGCCATGGTGATGCCGATAAAGAAAAACATTTGCCCCTGCTGCATGCTAGGGAGGGAAGGAGGTAGCACATCAGTACCAAGGCCCTTCCTGCCACAGACCAGGTCCCTGGAGTACGGTTCCTTTCCTTTCAAGATCCCACACACCACCGAGGCAGAACTAGCTGGATAAACAGGATGTTCCCAGGCCACCTCTCTGCGTGTCCAACCACCACCAGTTCCCCAAGAAGTAACTTTTCAGTCTTTGAGCTATAAAAACCAGCTCCTGCCTGCTGAGACAGTCCAGCTGTGCTGCATGGGAAGAGAAGGCAGCTTCCTTCTGTGGGACTGGTGCAGGTGAAACTCCTGCCAAGGGGGCCAGCCTCTCTCTATACCTCCCGAGGCAGTCCACTGTACATTTTAAAACATTAAAATACTAAACTTAATATTGAACATCATTATAATCGATCAGTTTTGCTTAGAAGTTATTTATATTTACACTAATTAATTTCAATGCATGAAATTCATGCAAAAACAATAATTTCAATAATTTGTGTCCATTTCATTATTTTTTTAATTCCAGTCTTCATGTCAGGATTCTTTGTGTATTCCGTTTCATTCACTCTTCCTCTTAATAAGGTTGTCAGTAGTTTTACTGTGTTCTTCCGTTTCTGCTTTTTTCACTTTGAATTACTTTAAAAAGGTCTTTCCAGATTTCTTTATCATTCTCCTATTTCATTTTTTATAGATCCAAACTGTGACTACACCCTAACAGTGTAAGGAGCTCGTATTAGGTAACTTCCCTTCCCAATACAGATCAGCAGCTTCCAGCATCTTCGAGAGTCTTAGAATTGTCTGGGGCACTGAGAGGGTGGCAAGGTGCTTGCCTCTAGGGTCACAGAGTCAGGATCTGTCAGTGGGACTGGAACCCAAGTTGCTCTAACTCTGAAACTCTCTCTCATGCTGCTCATTTTAATGGCACTACATGAAGGTGCCACAATTTGTTTACCTGTTCCTCTATTGTTGGGACATTTAGGCTGCTTCAAGTTTTTTAAAATTAATAGTAATATTGCCATGAAAACCTAGCATATATATCTTTCTTGTTTTCTGGTAAGTTTCAGTGTACATTCCCAAGAGTGGCCTTGATAGATCAGAGGATATGATTATTTTTGTAACTTTATTATGTACTAGAAAGATGGGTATCTGAAAAGATGCAATTCCACCAGCAACAAATGAAAGTGCCTGTTTTGTCAGAACTCCACCATCCAGTCCTTGCTTTAATTAGTTGTGCCTCTTTGATGGGTGTGAGGTGATAACTCAAAGGTTGGTGTGTTTTTTTTCTTAAATCTCCATGTAGGGGAAGCTATGTGGCACAATGGATAGAGCACAGGCCCTGGAGTCAGGAGAACCTGAGTTCAAATCAGGCCTCAGACACTTAGTAGTTGTGTGACCTTGAGCAAATCACTTAAGGCTGACTGCCTCAAAAAAAAAAAAAATTTCCAGGTATAATCTTTAGAAAATTTGTCCATATATTGAGTTGAAATCTATCCGCAACTTCCACTCATTGACACAAGGTCTTCTCTCTGAGGCCAACAAAAGCAAGTTTAACTATTCCTCCTCCATGAAACCCCTTCTAGTGCTTGAAGACAGCTATCATGACCTCTAGCTCTATGATCCTGCCCCCCAGGTCTTTTCTTCTGCCAGGGGGGCAGGCAAATTTTATCTCAGTATAAGGCAGAATTTCTTAACCATCAAAGATGATCCAAAATGGAATGTTTCCTCCTGAAACAGTGAGTTTCCAGTCACCAAAAGTATCCAAGTGGAAACTTGATGAGCATCTACCAGGACGCCTGTAAAGATGGCTGCTCCATTGATTGGGAGGTTGAACTAGACATCTTCTTACGTTCTTGGTTTGTTTTTGACACACTTGTAATAGTGAGGCTTAATCTTCATTATGAACATTTCTTCCATCGCTTTTTAAAAAGTCTAAATGATAAAACAATAAATCAAGTCCTAATTTGTACAACTGGCTGACTGCCAAGTTACAAATGCTTTTACTGAAATTTTTTTAAAAATTTTTTGCCTCTTAAGTTTTAACTATGACATTCTACTATTCTAGGATTTTCTAGTACTAATTTGGGCCTTGTTTTCCAGAGATCTGCGACACGTGGCCCAAGAAGCATGATGTCTGAAGCATTCCTCTCATACTTTCCCTTCCTTTCCTTTCCCTTCCCCTTTTTACCTATCCACTTTCTCTGCTTTTATGTTATTCTCTGGTTCCCTGACTGTAAATAAAAAAGGACAGAAGCCATTATCATATTTTTGCATCTGGGAGGAATGAGGCCTCAGAAGAACACTGTCATCCCCACAGAAGGTACATCATCCAGTTCTCTATAGGGTGTGGCAGCACTAGACAGACCTGAGGAGGCCAAACCTTCCCCAAGAATACCAGAGCCTCTGATGAGCCACATTCGTCTTCTTCTGAACACAGAGGTTTCTGTTCACTTGCCCAAGACCCCATTTCAGGATGGGCTCCCATACTTTAGTCTCTGGTGATCCAAGTAATGGATCATAGGTGACGTGCCTAAGAACACTGACTGAGAGGGTACAAATGCCTGAAAAATCAACAATGGGTAGGAAGGGGGAACATGGTCTTGTTCACCAAGTCTTGGATTGGACGATAAAATTTTCCACCCTCTACCCTTACGCTTAAGGTTTGAAGAATCATCGCAGTGTAACAGAATGAGAATTTAGAGTTAGGAAACCTGAATTTGATCCTGGCTCCGCCATTTTACCAGCCACATGACTAGTAAAAAGCTATTAGACTCTGGGTCTCAATTACATCATCTGTAGACAACAATATGGAGACTGCCTCACTTGTCCCCAGTGACTTGCCTAGGACCATCCAGTTAGTGAGCGTCAGAGAAGAGACTTAAACTCAATTTGTCCGACAGACAGTCCAGGGCTCTTTCTATTAAGGAGGGAGTCATTCCACATATGGAAACCAAGGAGGAAAGGCACACAGCGATCAATCTCCAGATTAGGGAGGCATCTGAGAAATCAAACGCAGAAATCTGAACTACCCCAGCACTAGGACTCTCCACAAACATACCTGCTGAATTGGAAGCGCTGGTGTGTGAGGAAGCTCAGTGAATACTCCAGTCCAGAAAACAGGAAGAGATAGAGGAAATAAACGAGGCCCAGGACCTTGAGATTCTGGAGTTCTGGAAGACAGGGAGAGGAACATGAGAGAATGAGTCCATTCATTAAGGCCCTTCCTCCTTTTCCCGACCTGGTCTTCCTCAGTTCCCTCTACCCAGGCTTCTTCACCCTTTTTGTGTCTTGGATCCCTTGGACAAGTCTGGTGAAACCTACAGATGTCTTCTCGGAATCATGCTTTTAAATGCATAGGATTGCAAAGGAAACCAATTTATGGAAACACAGTGACCAAAATATATATATTTTTAAATTCATAGACCCCAGACCCCAAGTTAAAAATCACTGGTTGATATTCTCATTCCTTTCTCCTCCCCCACAACCCTGAAATCTGCCCTGCTCTGGGCCCAAGCCATTCTTTCTACCTACCTACATCCCACCCCAATAAACAGTGAGGTTTGTTGAGCAAGAGACTTGGGGCTCAGGGCTGGGTTTGAGTTCTAGCTCTGATTCAGACCCTGACCAAAAGGAGCTCCCATTTTGGTGGGTATTACAGGAAGTGGTGGCCATCACTACCCTATGGTAGCCCTCTGGCCATGCCCCTACCCCCACCCTGACTCCGGGGGTCCCAAGACATGTGAACGATGCTCCTTACTGTCTCTGGAGGGGGAGTCCTTCCCTCTGGTGACAGCTGAAAAATGGAATAAGGCGACTGGGCTGAGCAAGTCAGAGGCTGCCTGGAACCCAGATAGGACAGAAGAAACCTGGGGAGACAAATAACCTACCCATGGCACGGCCTCCCAGACAGAAGAAGGCTGGTCAGTGCCAAGGGCATAACAGAAGGCCAGACCTAACTCTTCAGGCCTGCTCTGTAAAGGACTGGGAGGGTGGTTCTGTTCCTAGAATTAGGGAGGCATCATAAAGTGGTGGGAAGCACACTGCGCTTGATTCAGAAGCCCTGCGTCTATCACTTACTAGCGATATGTGCATGGGTAAATTCCCCCCAACTTCCAGGACTCCATGTTGTAAGAATTTTTTTTTCCAGATCTAAGTCCCATGATCCCTTCTATCACATTCCTCACTGGCTCAAAAAGCTGAAAATGGTTCTCCATTGCCCTACAGAATCTGCATCTTGCTCTCAAGTAGCCCACAGTCCTACAAGGGCTTTCTACTACAGCACGGGAAGCCGTGGTTGGGGAGTTGGGAAGTGAGAAGAGGCAGCAAAGGAAACAACCTGCACTAAACCATAAGCCACCAAACTAACCAGTACTGTTATTTCTGTGATATAAAGTTCACTGAGGAAACCTTCTTTGTTATAAGGATGGCTTGTACCATGTAGGGTTTTATTCTCTAGGCACTGAGGGACCCTTCAGAGCCATGTGGATAGCACATGTGGTAAGAGAGAAAAGAGAAACATAGACTAGAAACCCATTAGGAGGCTACCCCAATAGTGTGGGTCAGAGGGGAGGCCACGACAGCCTTGGAAGGTGCAAGGATTATTACTGTTTACATTTTATAGAAGAGATAGCAAAGCCTAAAGGGAGGAAGTGATCTGCCCATGTCCACACGGCTGGTCTCCAGGCTCCTGGACTGACGCTGCCTCTGCTGGGCCACGCACAAACCAAAGAATGGCCACACTGATGCACTGAGCCTCAGGCAGGGGTCAGTTCTGTGCACACATGCATGCACGCACACATACATACCCTGGCTCTCAAACTCTTGCCTCGTCATGGCTGTCTCCCATACCTGGAATGCTCCTCCTCCTCACCTCCACCACCTGGATTTCTAAATCTCAGCTCAAATTCCACCCTTTACAAGAGGCCGCGCTTGATTTCCACTCCTGCCTCACACAGCATCAGTGCCCTCCCTTCATGGTCACCTCCCACTTACACTGTGTACATCTTGTCTGTACATTCATGTTGTTTTCTCCATCAGAAAGTGAAGGCAGGGACAGTTTGTAACTCTAGGATCTGTGGTTTTTACTCAGTCATGTCTAACCCTTCATAAGTAAACATGGAGTTTTCTTGCCAAAGATACTGCAATGGTTTGCCATTTCTTTATCCAGTGCATTAAGGTAAACAGGTTAAGTGACTTCCCTGGAGTCACACAGCTAGTGAGTATCTGAGGTCAGATCTCCTTGACTCTAGGTCCAGTGCTCTATCTACTGAGCCATCCAGCTGCCTCTGCACATAATGGGTGTGTAAATGCTTATTACTTTACTGACTTCCTGCTATTTCTATATGCCACATAAATGGAAAGGAAAAAAAGGTTATGTGTGTCTACACATGCAATTAATTCAATTAGTACACCCACTTGTTTTCAGCCATGATTGCTTTCTCATCTGTTGCCATTAACATTAAACATCTGTCCTGAATTTGGAGGGAGGACCCTGACTCATTCCATACACAATCAGAAACCTCTCAGAGTTAGAAGCAGCTAGTGGTTCAGTGAACAAAGCCAGGGAGACATGGAGTCAAGAAGACCTAAGTTCAATTCTATGTAAGATGTTTTCTAGCCATGTGACCCTGAGCAAGTCATTTAACATCTCTCAGTATCAGTTTCATCATCTGTAAAATGGACAACTCAGTGGACCCAAAGGTCCCTTCTAGCTATCAATCTATGTTCCTGTAACCTCCCAACCCAAAAGAAGCCCTTTGGGGGTCTTACCCGTTTTTCCCTGGGAAGTGTTTCCGGAAGGAAGCAGAAAACGAACACCACGTCAGAGATGGCAAACACCAGAGCCAACAAAGCCGTGTGAAAGTAGAAGACGTCTCCTCTCCCCGTCCCTGCGGCAAGGTAAGCCCCAATCATTGGGCCTATGGTGAAGCCCAGAGAAAAGGCTACACCAATCATGGCCTGCAGGGGCACAAGTGGCATTGAAACAGCATCTTTATACGTGAGATGGCCAGTAAAATAACGACTCACATTTTTCTAGCTCTTTAAGGGTCACAAAGTACAAGTCTCATATCCCCAGGAGGCAGGAAGGACAGGCATTACTCTCCCTGTTTTTTAGCTTAAGCAACGGAGGCTCTTCCCCAATGGGTAAAAGGCCAAAGGCAATGAACAAGCAGTTTTCAAAGGGAGAAATTCAGACTACAAATAGCCACATGAAAAAATGTTCTAAATCACTAATAAACAGAGAAATGCAAATTAAACCTTGTGCTTTCATCTCACACCCACTCAATTGGCAAGGAAGACGACAAATGTTGGAGGGCTGTGAGAAAAGCAGGCATATCCATGGACCAGTGGGAGAAACAGGAATTAGTCTCATCCTTCTGGAAAGCAATTTGGAACTGGGCCCCCAAAGTCACCAAACTGTATATACCCTTTGGCCTGGCAATAGCACCACGAGGTCTATAGCCTCAAAGAAATTTTAAAAAAAGAAAAAGAGGAAAGGGACCCACATGTACAAAAACATTTTTACAGGGGCAAAGAACTGGACACTTAAGTAATGCCCATCAACTGACAAGTGGCTCAATAAATTATGGAATATTAATGTCACAGAACACTGTTGTGATGTGAGACCTAACCGAAAGAACCATTTCAGAGAAGCCTGAGAAGGCTGTATGAGCTAATGCACAAGAGAGCACAGCCCGAGAAGAATTTATACAATAACAACATTGTAAAATGAGGCCATTTCGAAGGGCTTAAGAACTGTAACCAATTCAATGACCAACCCTGATCCCAGAGAACCAGTGACTGAGCCTGCTACCCACCTCCTGACAGGAAGTGGTCTCAAGGGGCAGAAGGATATATTTTGAACACGGTCAATTCAGGACTGTGTTTAACACTATATATTCATTACAGGCCTTTTTTGTTCACCGTGGGAAGAGAGGGAAAAGAGAAAATAAATGCCTATTAGTATTTTTAAATTAGGGGGTTGGATTAGGGGGAAAAAAACTGGGATTTGATAATATTAAGTGACTTGTCCAAAGTCAGCAAAATGTCAGTCAGGAATCAAACATAGGTGCCATGTTCTTTGTACCACATCAAAAGAGCTCAGCCTCGTACCCTGCTCCACACACCAAGAAGCCGTTCCTGGAAACTGGTCAGAGTTAGCTAGATGGTTTCAGGGGGAAAGGTTTAGTGACCTCATTATCTCTCTCCTCCAATACCCAGAACCAAGTCAAAGCTTCCACCTCCCACCCCGTGGGCACTATAGGATACCCCCGCTCTATGTCAAAGGGTATGAACATTTTAGTCATTTTTAGCATGATTCCAAATGGCTTCATAGAATGGTTAGAACAATTCACAGCTCATCTAACAGTATATTAATGTGATTATTGTTCAACAGCCCCACCAACACTGACTAATTCCATCTCCTGCTATCCTTGTCAATTTGTTCCTTTGCCACCATATGTCAATATTTTTTTCAGCAATGTCACATGGCTGCAATGCATGAAATCTCACAGTCTTTAAACAGCTAAAGTTCCAGGTCATCCAAAATACAATGGAGAGACATAACAGGCACAAGTAGCTACAACATATCACCAATAAAGAAGTACACAGGATAAGTAAAGAAATAATAGAAAAGAAACATATGACAAGGAAAGGAAGTGAGCTGGTCACATAGGGAAATTGAGATATAATTGATGGATGGCCCATGTGCTTCACTCTAAGGGTATACGCCAGTGACACCCATGTAATGTCACAAGATCTAGAAGAAATTCCCTGGCACAATGAGTGGGAAAATTTATAGGACGATATGGACCAGATTCTTCAACAATGAGAAAGGTCTAATCTGCACCACTCGATTACAAGTGGGGTCTGTAAACTTTTTCTGTCAAATATTTTGATAACTATATTTCAGTATAGTTTGTAAATCTTTGCATTTGATTTTATGCATTTAAAAATATTATTCTGAAAAGGATCCATATAGTTTTGCAGACTCCTAAGGGGTCCATGAACCCTGGTCTAGAGGAAGCTAGAGAAAGTACCCCCCACAATAAGATCACAGATCCATTGAAGTAAGAATGCAGAGAATCTGAGAACCTGCCTAAATAAAGGGGAGACAGATGCTCATTGCCAGCTTGTCCATATGCAATGATTATTTTAAAAATGTATCTACTTTATTTATTTGCTCACTGAAGCAACTCTGGAACCACTAAACTTTGAGAAGTCAAAATCTGTCGATGGAGGAATTATCTGTACTGTGACAAAATCACAGGTTCCTGAAGCATGGCTGCCCAGGTATATATTAATATTCCTATATTAAGAACATAAGTCACATTTAGAGTAACTGGAAAAAATAATTCTATATCTCAAAGCCATTTACCCTCTTATTTTATCCTTATAACCACCCTGTCAGTCCAGGGAAGGGATTACCATCTTTCACAGATGGGGATAATGAAGAGCATAGGAGGAGAACTCAGATAGGGCAGGCATTCACATGGTGGTCAAAAGCGATCCAAGGGCACCCTCAAGTTCTCTCTTAAGAACTTTGGAATTGATCGTGTGACATGGAAACACTGGCACAGGACCAATCAGCATGGAGTGTGCCCCCATAAGAGAAGGCTCTGTGTTCTATGAGCAAAGCAGAATTGAGACAGTTCAAAGGAAATACAGGATGCAACAAAGCTGGAGCTAGAACCCAGGTCTCCCATCTCCCAGGCAGGTACTTTTTTTTTTTCATTCCATTATGATGTGTCCTGTTGACCCCTGGAGGGATCTGACTCTGAATATTGATGTCACTATCCAAGGTCTGCCAGGCACTTAAAAAGTCCAAATGATTGCTAAATACCATCCAGAAAGAAAGCCAAGTGATACCTTACATAAGGATGGTATTTTTAAAGATTACAGTGATATTCCCACCTGCTTTATCTCACTGACTCTTTACACCACTCTGTGAAGTCAGCAAGACAAGAATCATCGTCCCTATTTTGTAGATAGGGAAACTTGGACCAGAGGGTACAAGTGATTCATAAAGCAATCCCAGCTCCTGGAAGATAGTCAGAGAAGCAAAGAGAGGTATGGCTAATGGAGTAGGAAGCTCTGTTAGCTTCTGTCTGGCCGAAGTCCTTCAGTGCAGCAGGAAGGATGGAGACTTAAAGGGATACAGCTTAGTGAACTCTCCATGACTCACCATCCCCTTGCTCCGAACCTGGGGGGAACTCAGGTCTGCAATGATGGCTGTGCAAAGGCTCACATTGCCTTTGCTGATTCCTCCAATGATCCTGGAGAGCAGAAAGGCTCCAAAGCTTTTGGAGAGGGCCCACAATGCATAGGACGTGATTAGTCCCACCTAGGAGCAAACAAGGGAAGCCATTATTTATACTGAGCCCTGACCTAACCTCGGAGTCTATCAAACAGGTGTACAGCTCATGTGCCCCTCAAGATCAAGCAAAAGGCAACAAATGACCACGGAGAGAGAGGTTCCAGGGTGCCACATGGACCCATGTTCCCTTCTCATTCCCTGGGTCCACTCACCCATTGTTTATAAGGGAGGAAATACACAACATTTTCCCTCTTCACACCTATCTTTCCACTTCCCGTGGAATCTAGGAATTAGCAGCAGCTGCTACTCTGAAGACTTAGTCATATCAAGGTTAATTTCTCTAAAAGGTTGATCAGTTGGATCATAGAATTCAGAGCTAGAAGGGAATTCTAGTTCAATGTTCTCACTGTTCAGAATATGTTGCTTTGTGACTGTGGTGTACATGTCTTTCCTCCATCACAGTAAAAGTTCTTTAAGCAGTAGGGATCGCACTGTCTCAACTCTGGCATTCCTAAGAACCTAGCTAACACAGTGCCTTGCACAGTAGGTGCTTAATTAATAAATGTTTACTGAGTGAGTGAAATCCAAGCCCTTTGACTCCCAGTCCAATGTTGCTTCTATTATACTACACTCACTCTTCTAATTTAAAAAAAAAAAAAGCAGCTTCAACCACTAGAAAGATGCCAGATTCTGGATACATGAAAAGCCAGTAATGATTCTGGAAAACAAATCATGAAACATACATCCCTCCTCATGGCAGAGCCACAAGTGTTTTAGGGCTAAATAGGGCCAAATGTTATATACATCGCCAATTATGGTCACTGTATCAGGTATTTTTACTTAATTCTTTTTCTTTATTACAAAAGAGGCTTTAATCCAAGGAGATCACACATCTTGAAATGATAGAAACAAAATGAATTAATAAAATGCAATTTTTTTCAAAGGCAGCTAGCCGAAGACAGTAGTTTGAAAAATATGAACCATCTTGTTAGTACAGAGGTAACTCCTCTGACCAAGTCCTTGGAGGTTTCACAGAGGGGAAATCACGTTCATAGATACTGATACTGTATTCTCAAATTTACCCCATTGGCTTAAGGACCCATTTAACTGTCCATGTCTCTTTTAACAGGTAAATACCTGCACTGGGGTAAGGGAGATAAAAGTTGTTCACACAAGTATCTGTACAACCTCTAGTCTAAGAGGAGTCATACCAAAGTCAGTAGCATGACTGGCCGCCTCCCAAAGGAATCCGATGCTGCCCCAGTGAGAGGGGAGAAGAAAAATTGCAGGATGGAAAAGATGGAGCCAATCAAACCTGAAAGAGAAAGAGCAACAATTTTCACACATTTCCTCAGGAGCCCTTTTCTTTGGAAAAGCTGGGCTTTCCCTTCCTAAGGATTGTCCAAAAGTAGGAAATCAGTAGAGGGAGCCCTACCCCTAAAGGGCCTGTCCAAAGTTCTGAAATTCTGCCACGAAAGATGGTTTTCTTTGAGGTTGAGGTTTTCTGGCACATTTGTATGTGCCAAGAAGATGATATGCCTTAAATATTAAATTAAATTAAACATTAAATCAAAATAAAATAAATATTAAATTAAAATTAAATATTAAAGTCATTAATCTGTATAGAAAGAGGGATCAAGGCCTCTGGGAATGGACGGCAAAACAAATATCTCGGTTGGGCAGGAGGGGAGCTAAAGGAGTGCCTGAGAGAACACTGAGGACACACTTCCTGGACTTTCCAATTATACTGAGGCCAAAATGCTGGGAGGCCAGAGCTATACTAAAGTCCCGAGAGTCAAACTCATACATAATAATAATAAACAGGTAGGTAAGTGACACAGCGAATAGGGTCCTAGGTCTAGTCAGGAAAACCTGAGTTGAAACTCAGCCTTGGACACTTCCTGGTTGTGTGACCAAGTCACTTAACCTGTTTTCCTCAGTTTCCAAAACTGTAAAATTGTACTTCCTGGAGTTGCTGTAAGGATCAGATGAGATAGTATTTTACAGTCCTTTGCAAACCTTAAAGCATAATATAAATGTTAGCTATTACCTGTAACCAGTCATCTTCCCTCAGCTCCAAATACACTAGTAGTGGATTAAATGAGATATGTTTACAAAGCAATCAGCACAGTGTCTGGCATACTGTAGGTGCTTAATAAATGCCTATTCCCTTCCCTCCTTCCTCTTGTATTGTCAGGGCATAAGAGCATGTGATTTATTTCTAATAATAGCATACTTCACATTTATGTGGCATTGTTTACATCTTTAAGTCGTTTTCCAATTTGTAGCGGGTTTGTACCACTCTCTTTCTACTTATCTCTATCTATGCCTGTTGACTTGGGTGCAAATCCAAATTCTGTCACTTTTTAGTTTTGTGACCTTATGCAAGATTCTCAGAGTCTCAGAGACTGAGACTGTAGAATGGGGAGGTTGAACTAAGTAATCTTTAATGTCCTTTCCCTAATCATATGATCCTGAGTTTCCTTTCCCTCCTCATGTCTCCTTGAAAGCAGCAGAGCTGAGAACACCATCAGTACCTAATGAAACACATGCTGAATTCGCCTGAAAGGTGGCTCAGGTTTTTATGCTCTTTTTATACCTTTCATATCCATGAGATCACTCTATTTTCCTAACGGGCCTGGGAAACAGCAAAAACAGGGCCATTTATTCTTTCTATCCGTCATTTAAAAATACTAGTTAAACATGATGCGAGTAAAAAGAATACACAATTTAGAATCAGAGCACCGAGGTCAAATCCCAACTCGGCCACTTAGAGACCTCAGACAAATCATTTCATCTGTCCCTGCCTGTTTCCTCATCTGTACCTGGGGCTGGGACTGCATGCTCTCTAAGATCCCTTCCAGCTATAAAGTCAAAGTGATTATCTTATCTGTTGTGTGTCGGCAGAGATACAAACTGGGGTGAGCTGGAGCCAGCGCAAACCAGCTAACCAAAGCTGCTGGTGGAATTTTCCGGTCAGATATCTAGACCTCTATGTTACATATCAGGGATTGATTTACGGCAGATTATCTGGGCTTAAGAAGGAGGTAGACAAAATGCTAATAGTGCAAATTAAGCTTAGAAGTTGGCGAGTACCAGTTTTTTTTTTCTCCTCTGCAAATCTGGTTATTAAACAGTTACTAGCACAGCCTTGGATACAAGGTTTTAAATAAGAACCCAAGCCCTCATTCAAATTCAATTCAGCCCAATTCACTAAGCAGGTATTATATATCTACTATGTACCCAGACTGGGCTAAGAGCTAGGGTAGAAAGAGAACAATGAAAACAACCACTGCCCCTCAGTCTATGAGAGATGACTTTCCTTGATCTAACATTCCTATTTACAGAGCTTACCATCTAACCTGGAGGAAATTGGTGAGAATTGCAGCACCATCATCACATTAAAAACATACAAAAAAAATTAAACTGTGAGGTCCAAGGCAGAAGGCCTTTACCATCTGAGGATCAGAGAAGGTTTCATGGAGGACGTGGCATATGTGCACTGCTTTCAAAGGATGGATGGCATCATTATCCACATATTATAGAGAAAAACTTAGGTCGATAGAGTTCAAGTGATGCTCTGTCCAGGAATCTTTCCAATCGAGCAGGTGTATAAAGGTCAGAATAGAAAGCCAGGGACCCTGTGGGGCTACTAAGAAGGCCCCTATATTGGATGTTTAGCCCACAATGAGACCGAATGCAGGTTCAGTGAAAGAGTTGTACCTCCAAACAGGACACTGTTATATTTCCTCTCAGGGGGCACACCAACCGTGGCAGCAAACCAGTCGACACCTTGCTGTAAGGACTGATAGAGAGGGTCCTATAGAAAGGAGAAAAGCCTGTTAGACAATATCACGAATGACTTCTGTACTACTCCAGTTACCACCATGGAGCCCAGCTCTAGCCAGCAGAGAGATACCTAGAGAGGGGGAAGCGTTCATCTTTTATTTGGCAGGGTATGGGGTATGTGTGCAGAATTGAGCTAAAGAATTAATCTAAAACTAATGTAAATTATCTTACAGACTCCCAAACCCCACAAACCCAACCCTCCCCTCTTACCCTCTCTCCAACCACATGCGCTTTAAATATTTAGACAAGAAACGATAATAAACAATTCACATTTCTCTAGCACCTTAAGGTTTATAAAGTATTTTTAAAAAGTCAGGATTCCAATCCAGGGCCCCTACTCCTGGTCCAAGAATTCTTTTTAATGAATCTCCTTAATTCTTATATAGGTAGGGGTGTGTGGGGCGCAGGGTAGGTGGTGTGTGTGTGTGTGTGTGTGTGTGTAACGACATAGACTGACCAGGTAAGAAGGGGCACTACTGAAATATCTGCTGTCAAAGCCTGTTCCCTCCCTCCTTCGCTCTTCCACCCCCACCTTCCATAGCCTGTGCTCCACTCACATTGGATCTGCCATAATGGTCCAAGATGGAAGGCAAGAGGGGAAGGATGAGAGTGAAGCCCAGTAAGTCTATAAGCAGGGCCAGGAAGACAATAGTGATGACTCGGTTGGCCAGTTCTGGAGGCTCTGGCTGCCCCTTGATGGGAGGTCGCCGAGTACAGCTCTCTTCCTTAGTCAGACCCATCTCTCCTGCAATCTTCTCTCAGACACCTAGCCAGCCGAGCACCTGGGACTTCTGGGGTCTTCACATTCCTAAGGGAAGGAAAAATACAATGCAGTGAACCAACTTTCTTCCCCCCATGCCTCACATCCAGTCATGTCTCCGTCTTGGGATCTTTCACTCTTATTGAAGGCATTTTTCGTAATACTGAGGATTACTATCTCTGTTTTATTTCCCTACTAAAGAATGAGTTCCTTGAGGGCAGAATGTACATATCTTACCTAAACTTTGTATCTCTCCAAGTACCCAGAACAATCTTTGGCCCCAGTAAGCACTTAAATATTTATTGTCCTATGGTGCCTATAGTGCTAGGGCACAGAGCACGTAACCAAGAGCCTTAGCTGATGTTCTCAGCATACCTTTGTAAGTTGAGTCTCCACTCTATGTATCCTAGCCCAATACGTCAACAATGACTAATCCAATTGACAGTCACAGAAAAGTTAGTATGTGCCCAGACCACTGCTGAATAACACAGGGAAGAAAGCACTGGCTCTGGCGTTGGATGACCTGTGTTTGAGTTCTCCCTCATACGCTTAATATATGTCTGACCTTGGGCAAGGCCCTTGACTTCCCCTGGCCTCAGTTTCCTCATAGGTAAGATGAGGAAGTTGGGCTAGAGGGCCTCTGAGGTCCCTTCCATCTGTGATCCTATGTACAAAGAGGAAAAAATATTGTCAAGTATCCTCAGAGAGGTCACAGTCAAGGAGGAGAAAACGAAGCAACAGGACCCGACCTGAAGGACTCTGGGAGATAGAACAAGAAGGGACAAAGTAGAAAAGTTTCCTTCCCTTTCCTTTGTAGACTGTTCCTAGGCAAACAGTAAACTGGCCAGGTATCCAAGTGCCAAGGAAGTATATACTCAAGTCTTTTTTAAAGAAATTTTTAATTTATGGACTAAAACAAGCATTTCCACAACATAATGTAATAAAAAAATAATTGCACATGAAACTGCAAATCAATTATGTCAAGTCTCAAGTACTCATGATCACTTGGGGATAACACTAAAAAAAAAAAGGCTAAAAATCACTTGAGAGGCAAATCCCTTCCCCATTCTGAGTCTCAGTTTCTTTGCTTCTCAAATGAATAGGGTGAATTAATGGTCTCTAAGAAGGTCCATCTAGTTCTGACATTGTGTTCTACGTTCCCTCCTCCAGCCCTAACATCTGGTGGTTCTCTATGGTAGGAAGGATGGAAGACCCAATGTTATTATGTAACAGTTCAAAAGGAACCTGGCATTGTTACAACACGCTCAGGAGAGGTGGCTAAACCCTCTCAGCCTTACCGTTTAGAACAGGACGTAACAACTTGAATTTCAGAGAGAATTCACAGTATCACTGCGCTGGAAAACAATTTCTGCAGTTATTTCTCCTGCCCCCCCACCCTAACTCCCCATCTGCAAACACAGTTACTACTACTCCCACCCCCACACACTCCAAGCAGACTGTGAGGGGCAGGAACTCAAAGAGGAGATATTTTTTCTGTAAAACAATAACAAAAGTCTCACTACAACTTCACACCTATCTTATTTGAACCTCACCCATAAGAGGACATTTACAGATAAGGAAAACAAGGCTCAGAAAGTTAAGTGATTTGGTAGAGAGTATAATGTAGCAGAAAGGACATCAGCTTAGGAGTCAGAAGATGTGTCACATTAACTGGGTTACCAGAGCACAATTCATTTCCTCTTTTTTAGACTTCCGTTAACTCATCTGTCAAATGAGGGGTTTGTAAACCACAACACTCCTGAGTGCATCTTGAACCAGATTAAAATGTAATTGGGAAATATTTAGCAAAATGAAAATACAATGTGCTGTAATTCAGTCATTTCAGTCATGCAGGGCTCTTCATGACCCTATTTGGATTTTTGATGGCAAAGATCCTGGAGTGGCTTGCTGTTTCCTTCTCCAGCTCATTTTACAGTTGAGGAAACTGAGGAAAACAGGGTTAAGTGACTTACCCAGAGTCACATAGCTAGTAAGTGTCTAAGGCCAAATTAGCTAGTAAATATCTGAAGCCAATTTGAACTCAGGAAGATGAGTTTTTGTTACTTCAGTCCTAGTACTGTCCACTGCCCCGCTTCCCCAAACACAGTAGAATACAGATAATGTTAATGTATGGTTTTCTGAGTTAATGTGACCTTCAGGGAGTCTTATGTATGGTTTAATGGCACAGTTTCTATGGGAGTTTGACACGAAGGTATAAGACAATCTCTAAATTTCTTTGCACCTCTGACATTCTGTTTTTTAGCAGTTAATGTAATGGCAGACCCAGGACCAGAACCCAGGTCTGACTTCCAGCCAGAGTTTCTTTCTAGTACACATCAATAGCTTTGTCTCTAATAATTATATAAATGACAATAATAATATACAACTCAAGGCATAAATTGATTCTACAGCATTCCTTCCAATCAGTCTACAATCGTTTAACTTAGTAAACACTTACTATGTGCCGGGCACTGTGCTAAACACTGGGGAATACAAAGGCAAACACAGGTCCTGCCCTCAAGGAGCTTACATACTAACCAGGGAGACAACATGCAAACAGCAACATAGAAACAAAATATGTAAGAGAAGTTGGAGACAATCTCAGTGGGAAGACATTAGCATTAAAGGGGACCAAGAAAGGTTTCTTGCAGAAGGTGGAATTGTAGTCAAGAAAACGAGGAGGTGGAGACAAGGAGAAAAAGTATTCCAGGCATGGGGGACAGTCAGTGAAAATGAACAGAGAGGGAAATGACATGTCTTGTATAAGGAATAGAAAGGGGATCAGGGTCACTGGACCTGACAAGCGCTTAGCCAGGCTCATTTCTAGACCATAAACTCTCAGGGGGCAGGAACTGGTTTTATCCAAACCTTTTGTTTCACAATAGTGTTGTACACACAGTAGGTGCTTATTGCTGAACACATCTCCAATGATGAGTCCACTGGACTTTAGAGAGAAAGCACATTCCATTGGTGGGTTGGGCAACTCTGAGGAAGAAAGAATTCTTCCTTATGATAAGCCATAATCTACCTCCTTATAGCTCTACCTATCTTCCTTCCCCTATTTCTGCTACGTAAAACTAAAGAACATAGTTATTATTTTCTTGGCCTCTACCTTTACTTTGGGCCTGCTAGGATGGACTTAGGGGAATGAAACTATGTTTGAGAAGTCAAGGAAATACAGAGTTACCAGATTAATTTGTACCTGGATGCAGGATGGGGTATAATGAACTGAGTTCAAATTCAACCTCTGACCTTTATTGGCTGTGTGACCCTGGGCTAGTCATTTACCTTCTTTCAGCCTCAGTTTCCCTATCAGTAAAATGGGGATCATAATACAACAGCTCCTACCTTATAGGTTGTTGTGAGGACCAAATAAGATTATGATTATCATATATTATATATCATTATGTAAAGCAACTTGCAATACTTAAAGTACTATAGAAGGTACTATATAAATGCTGACTATAATTATCATTAATAAATAGATGAATGATTCTCCTGGACCAAGAGTCAAGAAATCTGAAATGTTTCAGAGTATAGTGAAAAAAAAGCTCTAGCCTAGGAGCTACGAGTTCTATATTCTGTCCAAGTTTCTGTAGTGAACTTGCTGTGTGACCCTGGGTAAGTCCTTATCCCTCCTCAGATCCCCACTGCCTCAAATTCAGATTGATCTCTAAGGTTTCCTTTGGCTCTGATCTTCTCTATTCTATGGTCCTCTCTGCTTTTAGTTTATGCTTTATCTAAGGTTTTCCTCAGTTCTGATATTCTCCAGTTCCAAAAAGAAAAATCAGGGAAATGCCAGGCTTCTCCCACTCTATCCAGGTCAGATGCTCTGACCTCCAAGGAACACTTAGCTCAGCTCCACTGATCATTCAGCTGCAGTCAGGCTGACCTTTGCTTCTCAGCTGCCTTTCACGGCCATTCTGCTGACCGTCCATGCAAACACTGCGGAAAGGCAGAATTCAGAAAGGTTGACTCAGGTCACCTGGACACTGTCAGGTCTGGGCCTAACAAGCAGGTGTTCTGACCTGCTAAGTGTAGCACTACCAATTCACAGAAACATAGACTCAGAGCTCTCAAAAGTGCTTCACCAGGACGTAGAAAGTTTGAGCTGGAAAGGACCTCAGAGCTCTTCTAATTCGACCTCCTCATTTTGCAAATGGAGAAACTGAGATTCGAAGGGCCAGGCAGTAGTGCTTTGTCCACCATCACTCAGCAATAACTCAGAGCCAGGCCTACCATTCTAGAGTCCTGATTCAAGGTCTGGGGCCCCTCCCACACTGATTTCTAGAGAATTTGCCTAGCCTTTATCTAATTCCTGGCAAAAGCAAACCGAAGTTTTATAGTAATAGGTGTGGCCAAAGCAAAGGAAAAAAGGTGCTTTAGAAAGCTGTTTCACCTGCTTCTCTGATTAGGGGTAAAACCTCAGAGATCCCCACCTGGCTTCAGCATGCCATCTCTTGAAGTCCTTCGCCTTGGCATACAGGAGAGAACTGTCGATACCCTCAAGTGGCCACCCACCATCCCCGTGAAAGAAACCCCAGTTATTTAGCTGAGATACTGAATTCAGCCCTTGCACAAATCTAGTCTGCAGAAATACTTCAAGGGCATGGAGATGGGCATGTGAGGGTGTCTGAAGGAGCTGCTGAAGGTCCTTTCCCTTCTGGAGCACCGCTCCATTTCCACATTTTACAATCTTACCCAATTTCAAAAGCCCCGCTCAAACTCTCCCTTCTCCCTAGCTTGGCCTCCGTAAAGCTCCATGCCTACCTAATGCATGTATCCTGGGGCTCGGTTCTGTTTTCCCTCCGAGTCCTACCTCAATGCCAGAGCTGGAAGGCTCCTTTTCATTCCTCATTGGACAGAGTTGGAAACTGAGGCCCTGGGAGGTGGCTGACTTGGCCACTGTCACACAGCTAAAGTAGGCAGGACTTGAACCCAGATTTTCCGACTCGAAGTCCAGGAGCTCTTTCCTCTACCTGATGCTGTGTGAATGGGGGCAGCATGGGCACAAACCCACCCGGCCGGCTCCAGAGTCAGGTGGCACCGGCCCGGGCCCTGGCATCCCCGCGCAGCCCTCCAGCCGGAGCCCCCTCCCCAGCGGAGGCAGGGCACGGCCCTTACCTGGCAGGTCGCACGGGCTGCTCTCTCGGCGTCGGAGCCCCCTGGGGCAGGGACTGAGCGGCGGACAGCTCGCGGACGGTCCGGGAGCCGCGGAGACGGATGCCGAGGCCCTGGCGCTGCCCCTCCTCGGAGGCCAGGCCCCGCCCGCCGCCTCTGTCCTCACGTCCCCACCCTCCTCCCTCCTTCCTCCGATCCCTCTCCCTTCCCTGCCCTCCATCCTCGCAGAAGCCTTTGTGGCGCGTTTCCTCTTCCGCCCCAGCGCTAGCGGGGAGCAGGCGTCGGGCCGGCTGCCCCGCGTCTCGGCGCCCCCACCTTCCCTCCTCCCCTCCCCTCTCCCCCTGCCCGCCATGGGGATCATCCTCCCCCCTCTGTCCCCTGCCCCCCATGGGGATCATCCCCCCTCTCTGTCCCCTGCCCCCCCATGGGGATCATCCCCACCCTCTGTCCCCTGCCCCCCCATGGGGATCATCCCCACCCTCTGTCCCCTGCCCCCCCATGGGGATCATCCCCCCCTCTCTGTCCCCTGCCCCTCCATGGGGATCATCCCCACCCTCTCTGTCCCCTGCCCCCCCATGGGGATCATCCCCACCCTCTGTCCCCTGCCCCCCCATGGGGATCATCCCCCCCCCTCCCCTGCCCTCCATGGGGATCATCCCCCACCCTTTCTCGCTGCACAGGTGGGCACAGAAAGCCCCCCGAGCCCCAGTAAAAGAAGCCTTGAATGTTAAATCCTCCGAACTCCGGGGTTTAGAGCCTGAAGGAGAAAAGCGAAGGGGCCCGAAGCAATGGCCTTTGTCCAGGGTTATACCCAGAACTAGGCCGTCTTCAAACCCAGGGCCTCTGCAAGGAGGGGGAAAAGAACTGGACTCCGGGTCAGAAAACCCCAGCTAAGACTCCTTAGCATCTCTCTAAACTTGGGCAAATTGCCACCCTCTCCCAGCCAGCCTCAGTTTCCTCATCGGATGAGAGGGAGAAGTGAACTAGATTTTCTCGAAGGCTCTTTCTGGGTCTAAAGCCCATGGTATTCATTCTGCCTTAGCTCAAGGGGTAATTCCCAGGCCTTCAGTGTTTGGGGGGGTGGCTGCCATTCCTACAGTGGGATGGACTACAGAGGAATGCCCATCACTAAGTGTCTTCGAAGGGCAACTGAGTCACTTAGTCATAGATTTCGAGCTAGGGGAACCCAAGGTCCGCCAGGGAGCAAATGTGATGTTGCCAGCAGGTCTCCCCAAGTACAAATCCAGTGAGCAATGGTTGGAGCAAAGGGCTTAGACTCAGGAAGATGAGTTCAAATCCTCCTAATGCCACTGTGTGACCCAGGGCAAGTCATTTAACCTGTCTCAGTTTCCTTATCTGTAAAATAGCAACTATCTCATAGGTTTGCTATGAGGATCAAATGAGTTAACATGTAAATTTTGTAAAGCTTTAAAGAGCTGTACAAAAGCTAGTTATCATTACCATTACTATTATTAACTACACTGCCTGCCCCCTTTAATCAACAAACATTTATTAGGCACCAAGCACTGGCCTGCTACAAATTGAGGCAGTACAAAAACTGAGATAGTTGTAGAGGAAGTTACTGTTCAGTTACCAACTGGGTCAGGTGGTCCCTGAGAGCCCTCCTTAATCTTAGTGCATTGACTTAGAGATTATTGCCAATTTATCCTGTATGGATCTTCTTTGTACAAAGCTATTTGAATGGTTTCTTCCCCATTCTTTAGAACCTTCCTCTTAGAAGATAGAACTTTTTTCTTTCTTTATGGCTTTGTTTTTTTTCTCCTTTGTATCTCTATGGCTTAGCACAGTGCCTGACACATAGTAGGTGCTTAATAAATACTTTTTCATTTGATTTACTATCCAGAACTCTTACACTGCAGAAGTTTCTGCATTTCTCCTTAGACCTGTGATAGCCCTAGCCCAGGACGGGAAAGGACAGAGAGCAATTAAGATTGCTTTCCCAAGTGACCCTTGGCAGTATTTTGAATGCAATTGATGCCTATGCCCATTGAATTGGAAAAAATTATATAATTTTAAAAAAAGAAAGTTTGACTTCAGCAGTGTGGGTGCCATTGAATGAGCCTCCTCCTTCCTCTTGGATGTGAATGAAGCCCATTATGCAGGGAGATTGACTTTGGCCTCTAGGAAAAGACTTGGCACTTCCCTTGGTCCAGGGTAGGACTTCTTTCACCCAAGTATCTATGGAATCTACTATATCAGGAAGGGTGATAACAGTCATTGTTGGGGCAGGCTGTGTCCTTGGGCTGCGGAGAAAGTGCCTGGGATAGTGTTTTGAGGGTAGGGAGTGATGTGATTTTTAAAGAGAAAGGTAGTTTTAGAATGAAGGCCCAAGCACATGCACCCAAGCATCCCATCAGGTTCAAAGGTGGCATATTTTAAAAGGTAAGTGCCACCTCTTCAGCCTTGAACCCCTATCCCAGTTCACATCAGCTTAGCAGGGTAGGCCTCATATGCTCCTGACCCCTACCTTTGCAGTCCCTTCTTCATGTGGTACCCCTTTATCAGGCCATAAATGTCCTCACCACCCATCAAGCCAGTGTATCATGTGCTAAAGGCAGGAAGGCAATTTCTTGAGGAATGAGCTACTAGAAACTTGTCTCAGTGACTCACTGGGCCCACAGTCACTGAAGATGTAGACAAATGGATGTGACCCTCTTATGCAAATAATATTCAGACTTTGACCTTCCTAACAACCCTCTCAGGTAGTCAGGTAGTAAGTATTACCATTTTACAGGTGTCAAACTGGAGGTCCAGAAAGGAAGAAAGTAAATACCTAAGGGAGAGAAGGAGAGGAGAGCAGAAATTTAGTCAATATAAAAAAAATATCAATAAAAATTCATTTTTGAAACAATCCTCAACATGCAAGAATAAAAGATCTGTACTTTCCACTTCACCCTCGCCCTGCTTCATTCAGCCAATTCAGGTCTGAGGAGAAGGAGACTATTTAGTAATAGTCTGAGGGGCAGAGATAGGGCAAGGGGGTCAAATACGTGGAAGGAGTGAGTAAGAGGGAGAAATTTCTTCAGAATGTTGCTTCACTTGCAACCCCAAATTCAATTTCCTCCTTAAGGGGAGTTTATGGACTATCTTATATATTTTTTATTTATTTTCTGGAGCTGTTTATGAGTTTATTTAAATTTTCTATATCTTTTGCAGTTTTCTGTGGTAAAATAAAGTCCATCCCTGACCTTAAAAAAAAGTGAGTGCAGGGGCTGAAACAGGATTTGAAAACTAAATCGTGTGAAAGTCTTGGCCCCTCAGTTGGATTCTAAGGTCCCTAAGTACGAGGGACATAATATCTTTGCCTTTCTTCTCTCTCAGTTCTAAGCTCAGGACTGGAGATGGAGCAGGTCCTTGGTCAAAACTCCTCAACTTGACATGAATGGTTCATCTTTCCCTTCTCTCATTTTCTTCCCACCTCCAATCCTTCCCCACTTCTCCCTCATGCACTGCTAGATTCAAGCTTATTTTGTTCAGTCACCCAGACACTCCCCCTTCATCTTTAGGTCTCCAATTTTGTAGACTGCACAAGCCAGGAAGTGGCCCAACCACCATGTAGGCACTACCACTGAGGCTTGTTCACTTTCCCAGGCTAGAGAAGGCTGATCCTTCATTCCTGGGAGTTTGGCAGTGTGGCCCTAGCAGAGCTACAAACATCACTCCATTGTCACAGGCATCCTTCAGGAATATCAGCATTGACCAAGTCTCATTCTGCCCAGGGAGCTTTGGAGACGGAGCAGCATAGGCTATATGGGAGGTATATGTGGTTGAATTCCACTACCCTGGAATAAAGCACTGGGTCCCGTGGGTTAATGCCATTCTATGACATTTCATTCATTTCTGGTGGGAAAATGTCTGCATTGTATAAACAAAGGACAAGACCATAATAAAATAGGGTAGTGGTGAGACTTTGGCTCAGAAAGGGGAGGGGAGCGGCAGGGCGGGGATAGGGGTGTGAGATTTAGAGTCAGAGAGCCTTGGAATCTCCCATTACTAGCCTTTGACATGGCACTTATCCTCTATGAGCCTCTCTTTTCTCCATGATAAAATGAGGAATTAAGCTAGCAGCATGGTGCAAGAGGTAGCAGCGTCTACCCAAAACAAAGGACAATGAACTATCCTTCACTCTGGATGCCAGACTTCTCTTCATTCCATGAGGCTTTGTGGTTTTTCTTTCCCACTCTTGGCCCAGAGTGAGGAGAGATCAGAGTGGTTTGGGGTAATCGAGGAAGGCTACGACAGTATGATGTAATGGAAAACCTATCGAATTAGAAGACCTTTTCTCTCATCCTGGGATGTCACAATCTCTCTTTGGTTTCCTCACCTATTTAAATTTAGAAAAAAAAAACCCAACACCAGAGGGTTTAGATTAGATGGCCATCTCTAAATCTGCAGTCCTATGGCCAGAAACCCATGCAAGATAGAAACAGTGAGGTCATACCTGTGTATGGTTCAGTGGTAGGAACCAGAAAGACAACTTTGAGATGTGCTAGGTGTGTCTCAGAATGTGGAGACATTCTTATCCACTCCCTAAAATCTCCTTACCTCCTGTCTCAGCCAGGACACTGCATACCACAAATATGCAACAATGGAGTATTTGTCAAATGGATATGCCTGAATAGTGGAAAACAGGGAGCTTAAGAGATGGGCCCTCTAGGGTAGACCAGTGGAATAGGTTAGGTACACAAGACACAGTTGTTAACAAATATATCAATCTACTGTTTGATAAACCCAAGGACACTAGCTCCTTGGATAAGAACTCACTGTTTGACCAAAACTGCTGGGAAAACTGGATAACAGTGTGGCAAAAGCTGGGCATAGACCAATGCCTGATACTGTATACAAAAATAAAGTCAAAATCGGTACATGATATAGGTATAAAGGTTGATACTATAAACAAACTAGTGGAGCAAGAAATAGGGTATTTATCAGATTTATGAAGAATGGAGAAATTTTTGACTAAACAAGAGATAGAAAACATGAAGTGCAAAATGGACAATTCTGATTACATTCAATTGAAAAGTTTTTGCACAAACAAACCCAATGTAACCAAGATTAGGAGGGAAGCAGAAAACTGGGAAAGAATTTCTGCAACTAGTGTCTGTGATAAAGAACTCATTTCTAAAATATATAGAGAACTGAGTCAAACGTACAAGAATACAAGGCATTCCCCAATTGATAAATGGTCAAAGGATATGAACAGACAGTTTTCAGAGGAAGAAATTAAAATATCAATAGTCATACAAAAAAATGCTCTAAATCACTATTGATTAGAGAGATGCAAAACAAAACAACTCTAAGGTACCACATCACATCTGTCAGATTGGCTAACATGACAAAACAAGAAAATGATAAATGTTGGAGAAGATGTGGGAGAGTTGGAACATTAATTCATTGTTGGTGGAGCTGTGAGCTGATCCAACCACTCTGGAGAGCAATTTGGAACTATGCCCAAAGGGCTACCAAAAATGTGCATACTCTTTGACCCAGTAGTACAACTTCTAGGACTGTATCCCCAAGAGATCAGAAAAATTTGTAGCAATTATAAATTTTACTACTCTGAAATATAATCAGACTTTTTATTTCTAGTCCTTTATTGAGCCCCAAACCATTGTGATCTAAAGCTTTCTTATTATGTATGTAAATCCAGAATCGACTGACTTTATGCAACAGAATTAAACTTTTAGCTTTTTATTTATGAATTTTTTTAAGCCATGTTTTGCTAATTGTTTTATAACCACAACAAACTAGTACATAGGATGCCCTGTACAACAACACAATAAAGGCGTAAAGCTCTAGGTATTCCCATGGCAACGCTGAAGATAGTTCAGTCTCTGGTATTTGGAATTTAGGCTGCAGTCCTTGTGATCTGGATGGCTCTGGGGCAGGAGGCACAGGCCATGCAAACTTGAACAGGAGAATGGCGACCTGGCCCAGGTAGAAGTAGATGAAGTGCTTTGTCTCATGCGTCCCGTAGCTGCCGAAGTTCCTCCCCACAATGCAGTGCCAGGTGGGGTTGTACTTCTCGTCAAACTCCTTCTTGACATGGGATGCGATGTCCTTCTCTATTGTGTACTTCTCCAGGGCCTGGGTGGCACACTCCACCGAGTCCTGCTGCATCTCCTCCGACATGTCCGCATTTTTGATCATGGCCTTGCGGTCACACATGGTTACCACGGGTCAGGGGCGGCGGCGCGGCTCAGGCACTCCGTCCCACCCGGCAGGTGCTCTCACTGCCCGACCCCTTGCATATCTAAGCCACCCCACGCCAGCGCCGCCTGTACATGTACAAAAATATTTATAGCAGCTCTCTTTGTGGTGGTCAAAAACTGGAAAGCAAGGGGATGCCCATCAATGGGGAATGGCTAAATAAATTGTGGTATGTGAATGTAATGGAATACTATTGTGCTGTAAGAAATGATGAACAGGAAGCTTCAGAGAGGCCTGGAAAGACTTATATGAACTGATGTTGAGTGAAAGGAGCAGAACCAGGAGAACTTTGTACACAGCAACAACCACAGTGTGTGAGGAATTTTTCTACTAGACTTAGAACTTCATAATGCAAGGACTTTAAAAATTCCCAATGGTCTCTTAAGGCAAAATGCCTTCCACATCCAGGGAAAGAACTATGGAATTTGATTGCAGAATGTAGCAGTTCATTTTCTTTTGTATTATATTTTGATTTGTTTTATGATTTCTCCCATTCATTTTAATTCTTCTGTGCAACATGACTAACGTAAAAATGTATTTAATAAGAATGTATGTGTAGAACCTATATAAAATTACATGCCTTCTCAGGGAGGGAAGGGGGAGGGAGGGAGTAAGGACAGGGAGGGAAGGGAAGAAAATCTAAGTTATATGGAAGTGATTGTAGAACACTGAAAACAAATAAAATAATTTAATTAAAAAAAAAAAGAAATGGGCCCTCGTTAAACCATCACCAACAAATAGGGGTAGGTGTATGTCCTTGCTTGTACCTGGGCTTCTCCCGCACCCCATCTATGCTCACTTTACAGGATCAGCTCAAGAAGTATATTATCCAAATGAGGCCTTTCCTGAATATCTCCCCTCTCTCCCCAGCTGCTAGTGTTTCATCCCAAGATAGAAATTATTTTCTATCTATTTTATATCAATTAACAAGTCAGGGCTACAAGGTCAAAGCTATTATTTCATCTTTTTTCATTTGGGTCCAACTCTTCATGACCTAATTTGGAGTTTTCTTAAAGATGCTGGAGTGCTTTGCCAGCTCATTTTACAGATAAGGATATTGAGGCAAACAGGGTTAAGTGACTTGCCCCCGGTCACACACAGCTATTAAATACCTGAGGTCAGATTTGAACTCAGGAAGATTCCTAGAGTTCTGTGCATTTTGGTGCCCCCAAACTGCCCTTGATAAACCTATACTTCCCAGTTAAATGTGGCATGAATTGTTCAACCAATACGTTTTCTATGTGGCTGGTAGTGCTTTAAAAGAGGGAATATTACCTGATAGGAAAGATAAGTGAATTTCTCTGGGCTCTGCTGAGGAGGATGAGAGTGGAAATGCACTGGTTTGGAGAACAGTTACTGAGAATTTTTTTCTTTTTTAAAAAATTTCCCTTTCTGTTTCAATTTTAGAAAGCATTTCCTAATGCTGCTATTTTCTTAGATTTCTGTTAGCACCATAAAAATTGGAGCCCAGATGACTTTACTGGCCCCTAGTTTCACCCTGGAGTAAAGGCTCAAGCCATGGGTGGTATACTTATCAGAAAATACCATGAACATGGTACTCAAATCTGTGAGGACCTTGTGTTGGTTCAGTCGTGACAAATCTATCCACTAAAAAGATTTTTGCACTCTTTGCAACAAGTGTGCATTTTTTAGGAGCTGTTGGGTATAGGGATATTGCTCAAGTTACTGATGTACGTGTTAGGAGAGCCCTATTGCCTCTTATTTGAATACAGAGAGCTATGTTGAAGATTCCAAATCTTTGTCATAGGACAGGTATGGGAGGTGAGGAGACAACAAGAAGTTTCTTCAGGGTAACCAAAAAGGATGGTCTAGAAAGTGGTCGCAAGCCATGCTGCTCCTGAGGCTGCTTCCAGCTGTCCACTGTCAGCCTACTAAAGTCTTTCACATACACATTCTCATTCGGCCCTCTATCACAACACTGGGTGATATAGAGTACCAAGGGTATTATCCTCATTTATAGGGGAAGAAAACTGAGTGGAGTGACTTGCCCAAGGTCACACAGTTAGAAAGGGAAAGAGATCAGAGGCCAGCCACAATCCAAGTGTGTAGCGTACTGTCTCTTGCAGTGAAAGGTGATGGGGAGGGTGAGGCAATTTAGGGCATGACCTGTGAATGAGGAGACCCAAGCATAGTTACCTGTACATAGCTGAGGGATCAAAAAATATTTGATTTGTTAATAAGACCTTCCTCAGTCAAAAAGGACCTTCCTCAGTCAAAACTAAATTGACTAAAGTTAGCATGTCACTGAATCTCAGAACAGAAAGGACTCAGAGGTCTTCTTGTGTAGAAGACCAAACAGGAATCCATTCTTTCCCATCCCCATGGTATGGTCATCCCAAACTGTGCTGGAAGCTCTCCAGGAACTGAGGTCAGTCTCCTGAGGCAAACCATTCCACTGCTGGATAGCTCGAATGCTTGAAGTTTTCCCTTTTATCAAACTGAAATCTATTTCAAAGAAACTTTTCACCTATTGCCCCTCATTCTCGACTCTGGCACCAAGAAATTCAAATGTAAATGGTTCTCTATGCTATGGCTCTTCAGAGGCAGCGGTTATGTCTTGCCTGACTTGCTCTTTCAGACTAGTATGTAAATGGTTCTCTATGCTATAGCTCTTCAGAGGCAGTGGTTATGTCTTGCCTGACTTGCTCTTTCAGACTAGTATGTAAATGGTTCTCTATGCTATGGCTCTTCAAAGGCAATGGTTATGTCTTACCTGACTTCTCTCTTTCAGACTAGTTACTTATAATTCTTACAACCAATTCTCATACAACATGGTTTCTAGTAACCTGTGGTTTTAGCCTGTCAGTGTCCTTAAAATGTATCACACAGAACTGAACACACTGTTCTGGTCTGAATATTGGCCATGGTCTGAGCAGGGCAGCATTTAATGCAATTATTTCCCTTTTCCTGGATACAATACCTCCATTCATATTTTTAAGCTATTACATCAAGCAATTCACTCATACTAAGTTCATACATAGTTCATGTCTCTTATGAGAGGCAACTAAGTGGTACAAAGGATAGGATAGGAGTCAGGCAGATCTTAATGCAAATCTGGTCTCAGACCCTTACTAGCTATGTGACCCTGGAGAAGTCACTGTCCTCTGCCTCAGTTTTCTCAACCATAAAATGAGGATAATAAAAGCACCTTTCCTCTTTCCTACTTTCTTTTTTTTCCTGTAGAATTTTCTAGCACAAGAGATATTAGCAGCCAGGGCAGCAGTGGAATATTAAGAGTTTTTGGAGAAGCATATGGCAGGGTTAACCATGTGCTCAACCATGTGGTCTGACAAGGAAGTTCCTGAACAGTGTTATTCCTGAGTCCCAGTCTTCTGGGTAAATGAGGGAGGATTTCCTAAGCAATGTTAATTAGCCTCAAGAGTTGCATTAAAGAGTAACTCAGATTTCCAATTAAGCATGGAGATTGTATATGCTGCTTAGGTGTGACTGAATAGGAGGTGTGCCTGTGTGAGGGGCAGAGTTGGTGCAAGGACTTTTGGAGAGAAGTACCTTTTTCCCTTTTTCAGGAGGGGACCCACTCTTTTCAGAGCCAACTCCAGACACATGGAGTGGGAGAAAAGATTTTGAAAGCTGTAGACATGTAGGGGAAGCTGACTGCCAAGTATGCCTCTGATTTCCCTACAGACACATACATGCATATATACATACACATATACATACACATGCAATACATATCTATCTTCTACTATCTATCTTCTCTGATTTTTGCTTGCTATTTGCTTAGATAAATGATTCGAATCATTATTCATTAATTGTGATGGCCTTTGTATATATAACTAACATTTGATGGGAAGGAGTCAAGTGGGCAAGTGTAGACTTGGGGCAATCTTTCTCCTTAAGTGAGGGACATAGCTTTTGTTCTCAGCCCTCCCTCACTCAAAACAAAGTCAAATGCAAGTCATGTTATTATTTCTGTGATGGCATGGTCTTCTTCGGCAGCGAAGGACAAACACACACACAGCTTTTGTTCTAAACCTCCGTATCCCTAGACCTGGGAGGTGGAACAGATAGATATGATTTTAATCTGGTATGCCCTCAGAGATGGGAGAAGAGTGTTCAGCCATGTCATACTTTGAGGATGTGCCCGCCCTTTTCCTGTACCCCCAGCGATAACTATTCGATTGATTCTCTCCTTAGAGACAGTCCAGACTTCAGCACAAACTGCATCCAGACAACCTGTATAGACATTTTATGTGGGCAGCAACACATACCTTACGTAGGCAACATCTTACCCAAGTAATTCCAAGTTTAAGAGTTTGAATATCCAATTTCTTATTTAGAGAAAGAGGGGGGATCCCAAGTAGGGTGCCCATTGTGAGAGAAGATGGCCCATTTGTCTCTCCACACTGGGAGAGAAAGCAGTAATGGGCTGGAGTCATGATGTGGAGAAACAAAGGACCTGGATTTTGCTGTACCCTTAATGATGAATTATTTAGATGGTGGAGGCTTTCTGGGAAAGAAGTTGGTGGTCAAGTAAACCAAGTGTGTTCACCCTGCAGGGGAATCCAAGCCCTCACCTTATTAGCTTCAGCCTTTCATTCTAGCCTGTTGAGACATTTTGGGGTCTGGATTTGGTTACCTAGTATTTATGTATCTATGAACCCCTGGAGGTCCCTGATACCCTTGAAACGTCTCAAAATAGTAAAAAAAAAACAAAACCTATTAAATAGTTTTTAATAATTGTTAAATATTGTATCAGTTATTAAATGGTCAAAAGTATTTTCATAATAATACTGACATTTTAATTTCTAATGCAGTTAATATCAATCCCGATGACCCACATAAACCAAAGCTCTTGGGGGAGGGGAGCTCCTCAATAATTTCTAAGAGCATAAAGGGGTCTTGAGATCAGAAAGGTTGAGAACCACTACTCTAAACTTCTTATCATCTACAAATTTGAGGAGGTGCCCAAGTGTTTCATTACTGTTCAGTTGTTTTCATCATGTCTGATCTTTGTGACCCCATTTGGGGTTTTCTTGGCAAAGATCTTAGGAGTGGTTTGCCATTTCCTTCTCCAGCTCATTTTACAGATGTAGAAACTGAGGCAAACAGGATTAAGTGACTTTACCTAGGGTCACATAGCTAGTAAATATCTGAGCCAGATATGAACTCAGATCCTCCTGACTTCAGACCTAGCACTCTATCCACAGTACCACCTAGCTGCCCAAAGTCTTTTACATACAGACTCTTTCATAATCATTTTCCCTTCATCACTATTATCATCCTTATCATTAGATGAGAAGTGTGGTGTCAAGGAAAGAATGTTGCACTCAGAATCAAGAAGACTTCAATGTGAATTCTGTCTCTGACACATACTAATTGTGTGACCCTAGGCAAGTCATGTAACTCAGTTTCTTCATCTGTCAAATGAGAAGGTTGGATTTGATGATTTTTTATGATTCTTTCCAATTCAAAAATCTCTGAGCCTATGATCAGGACTGGCCTTAAAAATAGTCAGCTTTAGCTGGAAAGAACCCTTGAGGGAGAGCCAGGAGACATGAGCTTTTGTCTCGGCATCTCTGCCTTAACTGTATTTGCAGACCTGTGCACATCCATTATGCTCCCTTGACCTACAGAGGAATATTGAGAGAAAATACTGGCAGCTAGGGAAGCCTGCGAACAGTTAGCCATCAGTGTGAGCCGAGCTGCCACATGCATCCCTTGGAAGGGTATGAATTTGATAACAGGAACCCAACAGTCCATCAATATGAGCCTTGAGTTACCAAACTTAAAAATGATTAAGTGCTTTGTTATGTATGATCACAAGTTCTGTGGGAGGTGGAATGAAGAATAAGGTCAAGTCAAATCAACAGCATTTATTAAGTGCCTACTGTGTGCCAGGTACTATAGTGTGCTGGGGACAGAAACTTAAACAAAGAAAACAAAATAAACAAACCAGTCCCTGCCTTATTTAATAGAGGGAAATAGTCTGCAAGTAAATATGTGCACACCATATATAATACACAGAATAAATAAGTTGGAGAAAATTGTAGATAGATCAGAATTTCCTGGTACTACACTGACAGATGTGTGGGACCTGGGATTTCGGAGATCATCTTATTCTATCCCTGCCCCCCATTTTACAGAGTAGAAGATTGAGGCCCAAAGAGCTTACGCAGCTTACTCAAAGCCTCAGAGGGAGTTATTAGAAGTTAGGGGTCAAACTCAGGGCTCCTTCATCCCACAAAACTCACGATAGTCCTCAAATTTCAGGCTAACTCATAAGTATTATTCCAAATAGGAAAAAAAAAAGGGCCCAGGAAAACAAGATGTGGAAACTTCTCTGTAATTGAAAGGAGACAGATTGTTTGGATGACTCTACCAAGGGCATTTTGCCCAGAAACTAGGAATGTGCAAGGAAGCAGAATGGATACACTGCTCACAACCTCTCCCAGCCACCGTCCAGGGCTTGTTGGTTTTGGCAAGGCCAGGCTGCTTCAGGCCTGGGAAGTTTATTT
This sequence comes from Bettongia penicillata ogilbyi, assembly GCA_023548195.1. Lineage (NCBI taxonomy): Eukaryota > Metazoa > Chordata > Mammalia > Diprotodontia > Potoroidae > Bettongia > Bettongia penicillata. The sequence goes on from JAJHZJ010000177.1 coordinate 11,291,533, forward strand.
GAGCTCAGATTGTCAAAGTTTCAGTGACACTTGGTTCAGGGATTATTTTGAAGCACAATAGACTTATGTCAGCATCTGATGTGTTAAGCATCCCAACTTAGTTCATGATGATAGGGAATTGTGCCAATAATCAAATGAACTTCCCTCCCAGAGGGGACCAGAGAGAAGCCTGGTGCTCACTTAGAAGTACAGAATGTTAAATGGTTAATTCAAAGGCCCCTTGGAACATAGAAGATAAACTGTTAGATCCAGAAGGGGCCCCCAAAGAAATCAAAGAAAAAGGGAAAGAACTGATGTGGAGAATAATTAGAACAACTCTCTTGGTTATAGCGAAGAGGTGGAAGCCAAGGGGGTGCCCATCAATTGGAGGATCACTGAACACCTGGTACATCCCCTACTTAGCTAACCAACAGATCTTCCTAAAGCAGGAGTGGGGAAACCTTCAGCCTGAAGGTCGTATGCCCTCACTTTTTTATACTAGTATCTTCTCGTTGTGGATTATCTCCAGTTTATCCTGTATGAACCTAATGATTTACGTGAGGTCTCTCATTAGACTGTGAGCATCTTAAGAGTAGGGACCATCTCTGGTCTTTCTTTGTATTCCCAGTATCTGACACATAGTAGGTGCTTCTTGACTGATCATGGCATAGAATTATAATGCAATATGATTGCTCCATTAGAAATGATGAAAATGAAAGACTCAGAGAAACTTGGAAAGACTTGTATGAAATAATAGAAGTGAAGTTAGCAGAACCAGAACAACCTACATACACAATGATGAAAGGTGCAATGACTAACCACACATTATTTCAGAGGGCTCAGTGAATCACGCTTCCCACTCAGTGGAAGAGAGGAGATGGTTTATAGGAGTGGAACGAAACGTGCATTTTCAGACGCAGCCAATGTGTGGATTTGTTTTGTTTGACTACATGCATTTGTTATTGGAGAGGACTTTTTTTGGGGGGGTGGGGAGATTTATGAGGAAAGGGAGAGTGGGGGAAGTTAGGGATAGAGGTGCGAAGAAAAAGAAAAAAGTCAATGACATATACAAAATATGCCGAACAGAGTAGAGGAAAGAGTACGCAAACAAACGGCTCAGTGTTGGTATTACCATGATAAATTTGATGTATCATTAAAACAAGTTCTATGTCATAGAGATCTAAAGTTTCATATCCAAGAGGTTCACTCTTCTTATCCTGTCCTTCTCTCTAAATGCATAAATGTGAATGTTTGTTGGCATTTTAAAATTAATAATAAGAAAGACACGAATTAGAAGAGACCTTAGAACATGGGATGCCAGGGCTGAGAGATCCCTTAGAATTTGGTTGTAAGACTGGAAGGCTGTTGGCTAAGGGAGCCATCATTCCAGGCAAGCAGGTATGGCTAAATTGTAAGGTTAATACGTGTATATGTGTATGATGGAGCTCTACTATAATGTTTAAGAGGTCTGGAAAGGTAGACCAGAATCAGATTGTGAGGGGCTTTCAGTGCTAATTTGAGGGGCTCGTATTTTATTCTAGACATAATGGAGAGCCTCCGGAACTTCTTGAGCTTGGGGACAACACCATCAGATGTGCTTTAGGAATATTCCTTGGGCAGTTGTGACGGGGAATAGATTGAAAAGGGAAGAGGCAGGGAAATCAAATAGGAAGGTATTATAATAGTCTGGGGGCTTGAGGGGAGGGAGAGAGAGAAGAGAAAAGAGAGGGAGAGAGAAAAGAGAGGGGGAGAGAGAAGGGAAAGGAGAGAAAGAAAGAGAAGAAGGAGGGAAAGAGAATAAGAAAGGGTGACAGGAAGAAAGAGATGAGAGAAAAGAAGGGAAGAGAAAGGGGGAAAGAGAGAAGAGAGGGGGAAGGAGGGAAAGAGATGAGGCAAGGGGAGATAAGAGATGAGCTGTTGTGGGGATAGTGTTAATTACACTTTGCTGCTGTTTTTTGCAGGGGGCACACAGAAGTTAAGTGACTTGGCCAAGGTCACATAGTAAGGAAGTGGAAGAAGCAGGATTTGAACCCAGTTCCGGAGACTCCAGGGCTAGCATTGTTTATGAGGGTGTGTGCTGAGCTAAGAGACCGACCATGTCTTAGGAGTGCTGCTTTAAATAGGGGCTGCGTGGCCAACACATGGATGCCCAGTGGGGATCCTTCTAGCTCTGACAAGAGTTCCTTCCTGAGCAGTCACGCACATGACCTGGTCATATCTGACACAGAGCTTTTGTCTTCTGCATCCCCTATTGTACACGTCATTGAACTGCAGCGACTCTAAGGCCAGACCTTGAAGGGAAGATTTTTCTCCTATCACAGGTCCATTAAAGTAATGGTAGTCATACACAAGGAAAGGACAAATTAATTTCATTCTCTTTGCTGAATTTAGTTACCATAACAATAAAACATTTACACTTTGTCTCCTCTTCACAATATATACACTGGAGTAAGCAGCAAGGATAAAAAATAATAAAATGACAAAATATCACAGTTGGAAAAAAACCAAACTGATCATACAGTCCAACCTCCTTATTTGACAGCAGAGGAAACTGAGGCCTCAAAATATCTAGTGATATTCCCAAGTTCATAGGATCAAAGATTTAGAATTGGAAGGGACCTTAGAGATCTAGTCCTACTCCCTCATTTGACAAACAGGGAAACTGAGGCAGAGGCTAAATAACTTGCCCACGGTCACACAGATCTGGTGTGAAGGAAGAGCTCAGATTTGCGGAAGATAATAAATGACAGACCTTGGTTCTGAGCTCTAAGTCCAGTTCACAATGTAACGGTTAGTGTAGTGGATTTGAACTTGGACTTAGGAAGCCCTAGGTTTAGATTTTGTCTCTGATAACCATTCTATGCCTCAGTTTTCCCAGATATCAAATGAGGGAATTAGAAAGCTTTAAAAATTGTTTTTACATGCAACTGGGAAATAAGATGTACAGGCAATGGGGCATAGAAATCTCTTTGGCCCTACAAGAAAATAGAGGAGATGGCGTAAGAGAAGGGAGGGCAGACCGGGGGAAGGGGTGGATGGCATGTCCTGGGGTGGGGAGAGATGGGGAGAAAATCTGAATTCAAATTCTTGTGGAAGGAAATGTTGAAAATTGAAAAAATAAATAAATATATATATTTAAAAAGAAAACTTTAGTTAATGAAAAACTGAGAGATTAGATTAGGAATTTTTATCTATGTGCGTGTTTATGTGTGTGTGTGTGTGTCAGGAGGGATTCCTTTGCTGGCCCACCTTCTTAGAATGTTATTAAATGTGTAAAATAAAATACATAGGATTACAAAAGAAACCAATTGTATTCAAAGTTACCACAATGTACACAACAAAAGATCACAGACCCCATGTTAAGAAACTTTGCTTCAGGCGTATGGTAGAGGGTCTCTGCCCTGCCTTCAAACAAACATCCTTCCTTTTCCCTACACTCAAAATTCTATCCACCATTGGCCAGAATCAAACACAGGATGGGGCTGAAGGAATTCATTCCCTCCTCTGCCTTGACTCTAGTTGGATTCCCTCAAGAATATTAATCAGTTCCAATGGGGGGGCTAAGATGACCGCGCACAGGAAGGTAACTCACACCTTCTCACGTTGCCTTTGCTTTCTAAGCAGGCCCTGATCCAGCTATCGGAGAGAGGTTAGGTATGGGACAAGTCTAGTACAGAGGGCTGGGAAAGGGATTTACTCCTCTCAGGTAATAATAATACAATACTTTGTGAAATGTTGCCAACTCTCCTCCAGAGCTCCTCTAAATCCCGACAGCCCTCTGGCTCACTTCTCTTCCCCGCCCCCCTCCCGCCCCCCCCCCTCCCCCGCTTCCTCCCTCCCCCTGTAGTTCTTAGAAAGCTAAAAGAATAAAATCCACTCCCTGGACCCAAGGCAGTCTAGTTTCCAGCCTTAATCCTTCAGAAAACCACAAAGTCCTCTGTGGAGGGCCTGGGGATTATAGGGCTATCAGGTTTACAGCTGGAAAGGACTTTAGAGATCATTTTGTCAAACCTCATTTTGCAAATGAGGAAACTGAGGCCCAGAGAGGGGAATTCTGAGGTCAGGAAGCTGTTGCTGTTCAATCATGTCCAACTCTTTATGACCTCGTTTGGGGTTTCTTTGGCAAAGGTGCTGGAATGATTTGCCATTTCCTTCTCCAGCTCATTTTACAGATAAGAAAACTGAGGCAAGCAGGGTTAAGCGACTTGCCCAGGGTCATACAGTCAACAAATCTCTGTGGCCAGATTTTAATTCTGGAAGATGAGGCTCCCTGACTCCAGGCCCAACACTCCATCCATTGTACCACTAAGCTCTTAAGTTCTCCTTAACTACAACCCCAGGTCTCTTGACTCTAAACCCAATGCTCTTGCCATGATTGCACCATTTTCTTTATCTGTGTGTTAGGAGGGATGCAGTAAGTGCTGGGCCTTTCCCAGGGTGGAAGGTTTCTGAGGGCGTAAAAAGGAAAAAGAAGGGAGAGTAAAAGGAAAATATTAATGTAGAAAGAGGAAGAATGGATTAGCACTTGGTATTTGTCATAATTGGGGTGGGTAAGAGGAAAAATCTCCAAACATGGAGCAAAGGGTAAAGCAATGGACATGGGGGTGATCCCCTTCATAGTCACAAACTTCTGGGACCTTGAGTTGGGGAGGTGGGAGTCCCAGAAGCAACGCTGTGGAAAGGAAGAAACAAAGCCTTCCAGGTTGATTATATTTCTTTCCTCTTTTTTTCAGTCAAACCGGCTAACTTGCTGTTCTCCATAAATGCCATCTGCCATTCCTTTGCATGGGTTATCCCCGCCCCCCCCCCCCATATGGAACACTTTTGCTCCTTAACTCTGCAAAACTCATGTCAGCATATGTTATATAAGGCTAGCCTATGCGCCGTCTTCTTGGGTTGTTCAGTTGTATCCGATTCTTCATGTCCCCATTTGGGGTTTTCTTGGCAGATAGTGGAGTGGTTTGCCATTTCCTTCTCTAGCTCATTTTACAGATGAGGAAACTGAGGCAAGCAGGGGTAAGTGACTTGCTCAAGATCATACCACTAGTAAGTGTCTGAGGCTAGATTTGAAGTTGTTTCCTAAACAGATCTTCCTAACGCCAGGGCACCACTTAATCTTTATCCACCTGGCTGCCATTTTCTACAAAAGGCTTTTCCCAATTTCTCCAGTTAGAAGGGGTCTGCCCCCAAACTATTTCTCATTCAATTTGCATATATTTGAATTTATTTTCCCCCCATATATGTACTATTTTCTCTCCCAATAGAATGTAAGCTCCTTAAGGGAAGAGCTTGTTTTGTTTTTGTCTTTCTATCCCCTCTGTTAACAGTGCCCTGCACAAACTAGGCGTTTAATACATGTTTATTATGTTGTGTTGCAAAGACATTTTAAGGCTGCTCTCCAATCTCACCTTCTTCATGAAGCCTTTTCAAAGACTCCACAGTTCACACTGAAAGCTCCTTCCTCTGGATTTGTCTAGCAATTGTACTGTCAAAAATTTTTTTTGACATTTTTATTTTCAGTTCCCAGTTCTCTCTTCCTCCAGCCTTTCCTCCACCCATTGAGAAGGTAAACAATACTCATTTTCAAAACTCAGAAGTTATGCAAAACGTATTTCCCTAGCAGTTATATTGCCTCCCCCCCAAAACAAGAAAAATAAAGTGGAAAAAATATACTTCAATATAACAATTGTACTCTTGACCACACAGTTTAGTCAGTTACTAAGTGAGAGGTGTGTTGAGTGGGAAGTATCCACATTGAGCCAGGAAAGAGAAATGTCAGAAAAATGTGAGAGAGGAAAATGTCAGCTGTGCCTTAAGCTACCAGCATCTCATCTGCACCCTGAGGATGATCTTTCTCTCCTCCGGCTCCCCCCGCCCCATCCCATCACCATCTGCCCTCTGGTTCTCAGTGTTTGCGTGGGGATGTGGCATGGGGAAAAGGCTTTGGATGCTATCACAAGTCTTAGAAAACTGGCTCCTGGGAGTCTTGGTCGGAGCACCCCCAAGATGCCACCCCATCCAGAAGCCAGGTAGAGACACTGATGCTCAGTGCAGGTTTTAAACACCCAGAAGTAAGTGACCTGTATGCAGGGTCTGCTGATGTGGTGGAGGAGGTTGTCTGGGGAAGTGGGTGATGGGGTGCCTGGATTCACAGGAGCTTCCTGATCTCGTCCTGCCCTCTTGTGGATTCCTGTAATCTATCATCACTCACTCTTGGAACGTACTCTCCCTATTTTTAAGGGTAGTGTGGCCTGGGATCTCATTGACATGGGGAGCCACCAGATAAGGAAACCCCCTGTCCAGCACTTTCCTGACCACTCTACAAGCTCACAGAGCTGCTGGGAGCACCAAGAGGTTGTGAACTACCTGGACTACATGATCTATAGGCCTCAGAAGGGGGATTTTTACCTGGCTTTGAGGAATTGTGTCTAACCATTTTATGGCACTGCCTCTCTCCTCTGTATCTTTTCCTATTTGACATCCTTTATCATCAAGGTGCATTTCTTTCCTGAAGCTTTCCTTGATCCCTCCCAAACTAGGAGATAAGCATCTATTAAGCACCTACTGTGTGCTGGCATTGTGCTAGGTGCTTTCACCAATATCTCACAAAGACCTGGTGAGGCAGGTGCTATCATTCTTCTCATTTTTCAGTTGAGGAAACTGAGGAAATGGAAGTTAAATGGTTCGTCCAGGGTCACACACCTAGTGTCTGAGGCTGGATTTGAACTTGTCTTTCTGACTTCAGGCCTAGGATTCTATTCATATAAGGATATGTTTCTTATAGGAATTGTTTTGGAGCTTCCACCATAATTAGGTGTATACATCATATCCCTCCTATTAAAGTTCCTTTAATACAGACAGGAGTTGTGTACCATTTTTATCTGTATCCCCAGTATCTAGTTACGTGTCTTGCCTATAGTTGACTCATTAAAAAAATTAAAATTTTGAATTTAAATATACAAAAGAACATTCCTATACACACAACCGAACACAAAAAGGATTCTTTCTATATGAAACTATTGATCTCTATTTCATACTGATCAATTTTTGAAAACAATATTCTGTTATTTTCAAAACTGTCCTGCTTGACCTTTTTTCTTAACTTTTCTCTCCTGTGCACTTCCCCCCCACAGCCTTTCAATCACTATTGCTACCTTCTCCAATTAAAAACTGAGAGAAATAAAGAGGAAAAAAACTCTTTGTAAGAAATAAGTTCAGCCAAGGAAAATGAATCTATACAGTGGCCACGCCCAAAACTGCTTATCTCTGTCCATCACCTGTCAGGAGGTGGGTAACATGCTTCCTCCTTGGTCCTCTAGACATGTGGCTGCTCACCACACTGATATGAATGCTGTTTTTCTTTACTATTCTGCTAACTCTGTATAAATTATTCTCCTGGTTTTGCTCATTTCAACATGTCAGTTCTTGTGCCCAAGGATTCTGTGATGTCGCTTTCGTGGTTTCTTATGGTGGAACAATATTCCGTTACATTAATCTACCAGTTTATTCAGTCATTCTCTAACTGCCTGAGACAATCTAAGGTACTCCCTTATATGACAGGGACTCATAGACTGCTGTTTGTTTTCCTGATTCTGATTTTCCATGCCTTTCTCTCTTCTATATTTGGGTTGTTTGTGGTATGTTCAGGATTTGGGAGTGCTGGGTCAGGCATGAGGATTTCCAGTCTGGAATGCAGAAGAAACTAGTCCTGCACCATTAGAATGGAGGCTGAGGCTTCTGGCTAATGTTGGCCATGGTGGGCAGTGTCAGAGGGTAAAGCCAGAGCTGGCCCCTATTTCACAGGCTCTGCCAGAGTCGGGGGACTGAGACCTTATATCCTCCATGCCTGATCCTGATGGCTTTTTCTTTCTGGCTCCCTGATGCATCTCAATGGCCAGCGGGGTATTTCTGTGAGCTGTGGGTGAAGTCACCAAGTAGAAGTATCTCCACTCAGAAAAGTTAAAGGTGAGATGACGAACAGAGCCCCAGGAGTTCCCAGGCCGCTCTGCACTTGGTACTGGGATGGGGAGCTCCTGCCTAGCACTACTCAAGGATGACTCCTCATTTTGGCATTTAAGGCCCTCTATAGTCAGGCCCCACGCTGCTAAGTCTCCCCCTCCTCCTTCCAGATCTTCTGGACTGATCTATTCCCTTTTCACACATAGCATGCACATTCTAGTCTCTGTGTCTTTGCTTGTGACTTTCCTCTTACTGGAAACCTCCTCCTCCCTCTCTGAACCGATGCTTCTCATAGGTTTAGAGCTGGAGGAAACTTTAGAATCATCTAGCCACGGAATCATGGAGCTGTGAGAGGAGACCTCAGAGGCCATCGAATTTATCCCCATTTTGTGGATGAAGTAAGGTCCAGGGAGGCTCTGATTTTATAATCCTGTAGCAACAGGTACTGGCTAAAAGCTGAGAAATGAAAAATAAAATGGTTTCCCCCAATTTTTTGTAGCAAGGAAGTAACTGATGATGACTGGCTTGAAAAATTTGTGAGCCTTCACCAAAATTATCTCATAAAAAGAAATCTCCAGGAATCTAGAGATCCTAAATATGTCTTGCTACAATAAAAGTATAACTTGAGGAAGATTCTGGGAATATGGTGGAGTAAGTCAGAAAATTTCAAGCTCTCAGGATTTTCCTACATTAAAGAGATAAAAAGTGTAGGAAAGAGATTTTCCTACACTAAAGAGTGCCTCAGGGCAAACACTGAGTGGCAAAAATCCATAAGAGAAAGGGCAGAACAGGGGTCCTCCTGGAACAATCAGAGAAGATCTACAGAAAAATCCTAGGACAGTGCTTAGTCCCAGTGAAAAATAAACCCCTTCAGGCTAGGGACCACTTAAACAAGCACAAGCCCCAGGATGAGCTGGGTTGGTAGGCTGCCTTGGCGCCAACTACAGGAACTTTATCTCTGGGGCAGGGAGAGGAGTTAGGCTTCTAAGCCCAGGAAGACTGAGGACTTCTGCTGACCAGGAACACCAGACCCAGCGGTGGAGGGCGGTGGGGCGAGAAGGAACCAGCACATGTCCAATGAGTACAGAAGCAGTGGGGTGGGGGATACTGCTGACTTGGGGCTGGAGGTCTTGATTTGAGTTCAAGGTCAGAGAAGAGAACTAAAGGAGGATCTGAGGCCAGAGGCACCATCCCCCATACCCTAAGACTAGAGGTGATTACAAAAATGAAGCTACTAAAAAATGCAGAGGCAAAGGAGAAAGAATTCAACCATAGAAAGTTATTATGGGAATAGAGAAGACCAGGGTTCATCTTCAGAGGAAGATAGTGAAGCAAAGAAACCCTCTTCTACCCCAAAGAGTAATGTCAAGTGGTCACTTGCCCAAAAAGGATTCATAGAACTTAAAATAACAATCCAAAAAAACAAGAAAAACATTATGAAAAGAAAGTCAACCAACTAGAAAAGGAGATCCAGAATCATAAGGAAGAAAACAACTCCTTGAAAATCAGAATTGGGCAAAGGGAGGCCAGTGAAATCATAAGAGACCAAGAAATAATTAAACAAAAGATAAAGAATGAAAAAACTGAAGAGAATGTGAAACATCTTACAAGAAAAACAACTGATCTGGAAAAAAGATCAAGAAGAGAAAATGTAAGAATAATTGGACTACCTGAAAACTATGATCAAAAAAAGAATCTTGATACAATAACACAAGAAATCATTAAACTGTCCTGAAGCATTTGAATAAGAGGGGAAAGTAAATATAGAAAAAAATCCACCAATCACCACCTGAAAGAGATCCTACAAGGAAAACCCACAGGAATATTATAGCTGAATTTCAAAACCCTCATCTCAAGGATAAAATATTACAAGCAACAAGAAAAAAAAAATTTCTATATGGCAGTGACACAATCAGAATTATACAAGACCTAGCAGCAGCTACACTAAAAGACTGTAGGTCTTGGAACACTATATATCGAAGAACAAAAAAACTGGCATTCTGGCCAAAGGTGTGCCCAGTAAAGCTTAACATAACCCTGAATGGAAAAAAAAAAAGGACATGAGATGAACTGTCAGACTTTCAGGACTTTGTAAAAAAAAAAAAAAAAAACAACCAACAAAAACCCCCCAAACACCTGAACTTAACAGAAGATTCGACATACAAGAGCCAAGGGAAATGGTACACACCAAAGGACCAACCACAAGGGACTCAGTAAGGACAGATGGTCTGCATTTTATGTATGAAAAATGTAAAACATGTATCTAAGGCTATCATTAGTAACTGGGTAGCTCATAATTAAGAGTGGGGTAGACCTCAGCCTGAGATGACTTCAAAAAGTAAAACCATTCAGGAACAGACAAAAGGTGTAATTACCCTATACAACTGAGGTGATTATATATTTAAATTTAATTTTTTCTTAAAAAAGTATAACTTCTATAGATCTGTGCCAACACCAAGAAGTGCTCAGTCATTCCTTTCTTATAAGCGCTGAAGAGCCCAAAGAGATCTTTTTGAGGTAGCCTGGTTAGACTGGGTGGGCCTTTTCTCCCACAGGGAAGGGTAAATGTAAAGAGAAACAGGAAGACTAGCTGATGAACCCATAAATGTAACCCTTATGCCGTATGTGTATGTGTATCTTCATGTGGCTTCATTCTTGATTTGCACATTCAACGGGTTTATTGTAAAGGGCCACAAAGTTATGTAAACCCCAATGTTTGGGGTCTACTTGGTCAGCCTACAGTCCCAGAAGAGCTGACAGTCATGAGACATAGCATGTTGTATGAATCAGGCCACAGGGAACCCAGGCAGCGCTGTCATGGTTGGCACATGATAAGTATGCCCTCAATACATGCTTGTTGGCTTGTAAATAGGTTGATTCTCTGTAAGCAAGTATCTCCTTTTCTTTAAATCAAACACTTGAATGTAAGCTCTGAATTCTCACCTTTTTCTTCTATAGTTACGGAGAACCACAGCGACGATCCACAATCACTCAGCCAGTGTCCTATCACAATGTGGAAGAAACAAGTAACAACAAAAAGCTGGCACATGGAGCTTACTTTCAAAGACAACTCTTCGGCAGGCCTAGGCTCCGCCCACCTCAGCCAACTCCTACCGCTTTCAGACTGAGAGTGTTCTACCCTGAAAACGGCTGCTGTGCCCTGTACCTCTGGGTCAGTCCGTCAGGTCTGCACTGGCCCTTCTGGACTTCCTAAGGACTCCAGGATCTGAGCGTGCTTGAAAAGGAGGCTGCAGTGAAACGGGCCAGCTGGTTAGCCTCTTCTGAGCCTCTCCACTAATGCAAAGTTATAAATTAATCAGTTTTCTTCCAGGCTGATGTTTTATTAAACTAGAAAAATACACCAAAAGTCATTTATATTTTAACAGTTAAGGATTACAACAATGCCCCCAACACACACGTTACAGCCTGTTATTTGCAAAATGGGTGGAGATGCATAGCTCTAAACACGGAACCTTGATAAAAAAATTCACTGTGAATTCAAAAGTCTTGGCTTACATACAAATATAAAATAAATTATTTTCTACTCATAAACAACTTATTTTTTGAACTTTTTCCTCTTCAGGGCCTTCCATTCGCCCTCCTGGGTTGCCAGGCTACTGAAAAGCTGTTTTACTTTGCGCTTTCTTTCGGCATCCCTACAAAATAAAAAATATAAGATAGGATCGATGTACAAATAAGATCAAGAGATAGAGCATATAAGACAGAATACATCAAGTGCTTTTGGCTTCATTTATGTAACTCTACTGGAAAAGCAGCTTATATCTAAGCTTGCATACAGCAGGGAATCAATAAATGTTTACACAGCGAAGTCATCAACACTACAGTACTCTGGAAGGGACCTCAGAAGTCATACAGACTGACTCTTAGCTGAGGCAAGAATGTCCTTCTGTAACATCACCATCAATTTCACTGTCAGACAGCTGAAAAGATTAGGAAATTCCTGTAGTCTGTTCTGACACCTTCCAACCACTGTTTTTTAACTGCCCAGAAACTGCCACCTCTTTATCTTCTCTCAGCTCCCCTGGGCTCTCACTGCTGCACAGCATTGCTTTTTTTTCTATCCCCTCTGACAGACTGTTCCATTACATGCTCTGCAATGGCTAACACAGATCTCTCAAGTCCTCAACACTAGGGGTGTGAAACCCAAACAGAAATGGAATAAGGATCCCTGCAGGCAGCATGATGACTGAAGTTTTAACATGTAATATTATCTGTGCTTTACGGTATTTTTATTTTGTTAGATATTTCCCCATAGCTCCATCTCCACCTGGTTCAGGCTGTATGTGGCAGTTTGTTATATCTGTTCCACATCGCTCCTCTTCATCAGGCCCTGCCGGGAGTGCCTTCTTTCTCTGTCCCACATCTCAAAGCTCTTTCACACTGTTTCTTTATTCTTTCCTCTGTCTCTAGGTGGGGAGGTGGCCCTTTCTGCCACCATCTCTACTAATGCCCTTCAGCCCAGGAGACTGCCCTTCATATTTCCTCTGGCCGTTCTTCAATATTTCCTCAACCACTGGTTTTCCTGTCTGCCCACAATACCCTTGCATCCTTTAAAACAAAACAAACACTCCCCCTCCCCCAAACCTTCTCTTGACTTTGTTGTCTCCACATTCCATTTCTTATGTATCTCTTCTCCTTTTCAAAGTCAAACTCCCAGAAGGGATTAGCAACGTGTGCTGTCCCTATTCCCTCCTCACTTATTCATCTCTAAGTCTGGCCTCCAACCATCTCACTTGACTGAATTATTCTCTCCAAAGTTATCAATAATTTCTTAGTTGTTTTAACTAATGGCCTCAGCCCTCATTCTCCTGACTTCTCTGCAGCATTAGACAAAACTGAGCAAGATGCCATCCTGAATACTCTCTCCCGCTCCAAGTTTGACAGTAACTGCTAAGTGTCTGTGCAAGATGACCATCCACCTCCTCCCCTCCGGCTCCGCTCTTGCCTGCCTTCTCTCTCTATTTCATTTTTCCTCTCTTGGTGTCTCAAGAGTTCACTGATTATGGAGATGACTCTCAAATCTACACATCAACCACATCGAATCTTTTGAACTCCAGTTCCCAATGCCATTCTTTGGCTTGCTATATCTCTACCTGGACATCCCTTTGTCATCTCATATTTAACAAATTCAAAATAACTCACTTTCCCCCCAAAACTTCACCCCATCCCTCTGGTTAAACAGGCTCACAGCCTGTGTTACGCCTACCCTCTCCTCTCACCCACCTCATAAAAGCAGTGGCTACATCTTGTTCAGTCAATCTTTACAGCGTCTCTTACGGTCATCCCCCTAATTCAGGCTTTCTCACCTCTTCTTTGCACTAATGAAAAGTCTGACGTGGGTGCCAGCTTCTAATCTTTCACCTCTTTGATTCATCTTCTACATAGTTGCCAAATTAATTTTCCTAAACCGCAGGCATGTCACCCCTCAACTCAAAACCCTTCAGCAGCTCCCTATAGCCTTTAGGATAAGATATAACCTCTTTTTATGAGAATATAAACTTCACAACTGGGGAACCACCAGCCTGTATTTCCAAGTTTATTTCATATTACTTTTCTTATGAATTCAACTTTCAGGCAAACGGAGCTACCAGGTGTTCCCCAAACTCAATAATCTACACCAAAAGGGCCGTCCCCTACTCCACCCCCACCCCCATGCCTGGGACCTCCACCTCTTAAGACTCTTCATGTCCCTCAGAGGCCCAGTGCAAAGCCTTTTCTGACCCTCAGCTGTGAGTGAGTGCTCTTTCTCTCTGAATTACTGTCTAGTCAGTCATCTGCCCAATGCAAGGGTCCTGGAGTATTTCAGGACAAAAGACTGTTTTATGTCTTTATTTGCAGCCTTAGTGCTCAGTATAGTGCCTTCTACAAAGCACTCCTTAAAAAACTGTTTAACTCAATTGCTATTTCTGTCCCCCCGAAGTAAAAAAAAATAAAAATACTCATTCTTCCACAACAACCCTTTCAAACATTTGAAGAAAGTGATATTATCTCTTTTCCAGGTTAAATACCCCTCTTCATTCATTTAACTTTGTCTCAGAGTGACATGATTTCAAGCCTTCATACTATCCAGTGTGGAAATGTGTTGGATGAATGAAGGAGGCAAGAAAAAAGTCCCGGGCTTTTTAGCTTTCCTATCATCTCTCAGGCTGCCAACGCTGCGTTTAGATTTTATGAGTGAACCATGCCCGCATGCCACCACCTCCCATGAGGGCAAGCAAACAATATGGCCTCAGAGCTCAAGTGCCCAACCATTCCCTCTGGCTCAGGAATCATGGGAAAATGCCAAAAAGTGCACAGAACAAGTCAAAGTGATGCCAAAACAAATGGAGATTACCTTTCCATGATCTCTGTAAGCTGCATCCTAGCCAGGAACTGATTATCTTTGCGAATTTCACGGACAGCTCCTTTAAATTCACGTTTATGCTTGTGAATTAATCTTTTCCTCTCCTGCTCCTCTTTACTGCTCCCTTGTTTTCTTCCAAACTCGAGGCTAGAATCGGAAAATCTGATATTAGGCAGGTGAAGGACAGGGCTGCAGAGGTTTTCTCTGAAGGCCCCAGGGCTGATTTCCCAGAGTTTGACTCCAGACCTTTGTCCCAGGTCAGAAGCAGCCGCTTATTCTTCCCCAAGGTCAAGCTCTGAATACAACACATCCCCTTCAAGACCTCAGGTCAGTATCTGAACATCAAAGGAGTCTTAGAACAGCAACTGTCTAATGGGACGAGCTTCTTTTACTACCATAGTACGCATCAGAGGCTTCAGGAAGGCAGAAGCTACGTTTCATTAAACATTTCTACTGCTCCCACCCCACAACAGCACTATGCATTTTCAATCAATCGATGTTTACTCAAGCAACAAATGAATCAATGAAGGAAGCCCTTTTTTGTGGTATAGAGGTTCAGACTGATACCCAGGAGATGCTTCCACACTTACACTTTCACCAGTTTTGGTGTGAACAGCTTCAGTGGCACGGGCTTGCTCTTTTCACATACTAAAGGCTGATAATTTTTGCCTTGGTTTTCCATCTCTTGTAGTATGCTTTGGCACAGCTCCTAAAAAAACAAGGAAGCTTGTTTCACAAGGTCGGTTAATGTCTGTTGGTTTCTTTTTCTACTCTGGGTATCTCCTGTTAAGGCAGGACCTCCGTGCTTCAGTTCGGAAATCCCGTCACTGGAGGTATTCCTCTTGACACAGACGGCCAGGTTTCCCTGACTCAGCACATCACTTTTGGGAATTTGCTGTGGCTGAAAAGCTCACCCCTTTATGCCCAGCCTGGTGCACAGGCTTCCTTGTAATCAGAATTATCACTCTTGTAGTGCTTTAAGGTCTATAAAGGTTTTCTTGGGGTCACAGAATTCAAGTTTCTCAAGGTAGAGTTTTCTAGGTGATTCTGAGACCTTTGGGCCCCTGCGGGGTTTTTGAAGAGACTGGCCCGGAGAGGCCTCTTCTGTACCCCTCTTCTCATTGTAAATGTCTCCAGTGCAGGCAAAGGGAGTATATCCCCTAAAGACAGCAAGGCCTGCTTTAAGAGCCCTTTCCCCTTCCTCACCTTCATCTTTCTATCCTCCTTTACATTTTTATTCCAGGGTCAGGAACCTCCAAGCTCTGGTGAGGCAGGCAGGGGGCCTCAGAGCTGCACGGGGTTCCTCTGCCCCCAGCCACAAACGCCCGCCTTTCCCCAATCCTGTGTACTACCCAAAGGCCATGCTCATTGGGTTCATCTTTTACTAGCCACGTCAAGGAAGTGAATACCAAATATCAAGCACTTCTGGAACTGTTTGCAGAGTCACCAAAGAAAGTCATATATCCCTTGGTCTTCCTTCCCTTTGTCCTCCCCCTGCCCCATGCTTCTACTCCTGTCTCACACTACTCTCCACAACATAAGCTGGATTCTAAGAGGCGGTGCTGCTGACAGAACCCTGGAACTGGACTGAGCAATCCCGACTCAGACACTTACTAGATGAATGTCCTTGGGAAAGTCATTTAACTTTTGTCACCTACCTCTCTGGGTCATGATGATCAAATGAAGTAATACAGGTAAGACACTTCTACAAATCTCAACGTGCTACATGAATATTCACTGTTATTTCTATTATTATCAGACTGTCAAGTCAGCTCAACAATTATTAATTAAGTGTTTAATTACCCATCAGGCACTGGGCTTAGGTACTAGAGGTCACAGTTTCCTGTTCCCAAATCGTGCCTTTCACTGAGCACCGCCATGCCTTGACTTACAGCCCACGATATTCCTAGAAGTCCCTCCTGCTTTCTCGACCTGTCATCGCCTTCCTCAACATTCTCTAAAACAACTCGAATGTCCCTGATCCTGGAGCCCCCAGCCCAGGCCAGTGATGGCCTCTAGAATAGTAATAATAACTTTCTCTTGCACTTCTTGATGGCACTCAACCCGCGATCTTGACACTAAATTATCGGTGATCACATCCCTCTATTACACTGCAGGCTCCACAAGGGCAGGGATCATGGATTGTATTTAAATCGTGTGTCTTCCTCAAGGCAATAGTGCTCTGCAAAGAGCAGGCATGTGATAAACGTCTGCAGAACAGAATTTTCAAACCTCTGCTCTACTTAGCTCAAACCTGTCCTTCCCTTTCTCCTCTGTTGTTGACAATACTGCTGAACTAATAAAAGCCCTGTGAAGGCACTCAGGCTGAGGCTGGGAGCAGGAGGTGTAATCTGATGGGGAACCCAATCAGAAAGCAGATTTCTGAAATGGGTTCCTTTGTGTGCTGCCTATCGGCCGCAAATGGGAATAATCAACTCAACACTATTCGTATAAGCATGAATTGCTCAAAGTCAAATGGCCACAAGCCAAGAAATGCCTTGTTTACTCAGAGAGCCAAGAAAGCAATCATCCTGTGTCAATGCAGTCCTTATAAAAATTTAAAAGTTCTTCAGGAGAGAAGCAATTCAGGAACTATTCTCAATGATTTAAATTCATCTGAGCAAAATCTATAATTAAAGATATAAAGAAGATGAACTCAAACTCAGCACTATTTTGTCAGGCATTTTTACACCTTCCAGAAGAAAAGCTTCTTCAACATTTGTAGGTTTAAATTATATCAAAGAAAAACACTGAATTTTAGCAGTTATATTCTGTGGGTTGTCCTGGCTAGTTACCAGTACTCAAATTCTGTGCCTCTGTGGCTGAAAAATCCACTTGTTCCTACTTTCCAGGAGAACCCTGCTGTAACCCTCTAAGCCAGGGTTGCTGAACCTGCGGCCTCGAGGACACATGTGGTCCTCTAGGTCCTCAAGTGTGACCCTTTGACTAAATCTAAATTTCACAGCACAAATTCCCTTAATAAAAGGATTTGTTCCATAAAATTTGGACTCAGTAAGAAGGCTGCATCCAAGGTCCTAGAGGGCCACATGTGGCCCCAAGGCCATAGGGTTCCCCAGACCCACTCTAAGTTCTTGGGGAACACAAGTGAGTGGTACAGTGGAAAGAGCACTAGCTCTTGAGAGAGATGACCCAGATTCAAATCCCACCTCCAAGACCTAATACCTGTGTGACTTTTCGGCAAGTCATTTAACCTCTGTGAGCCTCAGGTTCCTCCCCTGTAAAAAAAAAAAGAACTGGACTAGAAAGCCTCTGAGGAGCCTTTCAGTTCTACGATCCTAGGACTGTACTCACTTGCAGCTCTTTGGGGTATCCACACTCTGGAATGTGCTCAGTAAGGAGGACTCTGATAGGCTTCATTACTTCACAAAGAGATGGCAGTGTACTGTACATAACTAAACATCGTTTGATGAGGTTTAAACATACAGATACACATGACAATCTGCAAGAGAATCATATATGCAGGTTTAACAATTCTGACAAACTTGGTTTAACTATCTTAAAAGAAATTGGTGAACCTAGTGAGAAATGAATTTTAACGACAATCTTGAAAATAGTTAACATAACTAAAGAAAGCCCAGCTAATTCCACTGAGTCACTATTAAAACATCTATGCCTTTTACATGGAACCAGCAGCAGCCTGCCCTATCAAACAAATGAAGTCAGCATTGAGACACGAACTACTAGGCAGACATGCCAAGGAGTTAATAATACACAGTACCTGGAAATTTACACGTACACCCCTGAATAAAAGGAAAAGATGTGGGAAAACACATTCAACCTGGAAAATGTAGACTGGATTCACTCCACAGTTAAACAGATATGCTTCAGGCCTAAACCAAGTATCTTATGGAGAAAATCTCTCTCTCTCTCTCTCTCTTTTTTGGGGGGGGAAAGGGAGGGGAAATAAGTGATACAATTCCTGAGAAACTTAGAAAGGGTTTAAAATATCACAAAGAGAGTGTGAGAGTGTGTGTGTGTGTATGTGTGTGTATGTATGTGTAGGTGTGAGTGTGTGTATTTGCAATAGGGCCACTGTGAAAAATTACCTAAAATCAACAAGATTCATCAGAGCAGCCTTGCCAACATGGTTGCCGGCTTTTCCCACTCAGTGATGCCTCTGAGGGCAGAGAGCCTGAAGGCACTGTCCTGATGTCCTGAAAGCACATGTCCATCTGCAGCGAAGCCAGTATTTGCTCACAGCTGGTCATCTCTGGGACTGAGCCTAGGGTCCCAAGTCATGCTAGTGGTTAGAGCCAAGGAAATGTCCACACTAAAAGTGACGGTTAAGGAAGAAGCCAGATACCCTTAGCACCTCCGGAGCCTGAGGAAGGAGGACACCACCTGGGACTTGCACTAAGATAGCCCTGGGGACAGGGGCGTCTATTTCCTAATCTGCAAAATGGGAAAAGTAATACTTGACTTCCCCTTTTTTCAACTGTAC
Organism: Bettongia penicillata ogilbyi; assembly: GCA_023548195.1. NCBI lineage: Eukaryota > Metazoa > Chordata > Mammalia > Diprotodontia > Potoroidae > Bettongia > Bettongia penicillata. The sequence goes on from JAJHZJ010000177.1 coordinate 11,310,297, forward strand.
CTCTGCTCAGTTTTCACTCCAAGCTTCTCAGCTTTCTTTTGTGTGCTGTCATCCCCATTAGACTGAAAACTCCAAGGGCAGGGATGGTCTTTTGTGCCTGGCACAGCCTGGCACTAGGTAGATGCTTAACAAATGTTTGCTGACTTGAACCCAATTACGTCCCCTAGAGCATGGCTGTAAAGAAAGTACTTTGTGAATACAAAGAGCTTCCAAAACAGGAAGTGTTATAGCTATATGGAAAATGTTGAACAGAACACAGATAAGGATGCCTGCTCACAACTCCAGCACTGGCTTTGCAGGTGGAGTTTCTATTTCCTTCCATCCCATAAAGTCTTTTCAGATTGTTCAACACACCTGATGTGATTTGTTTCTGTTTCACTGCTTTCCTTTAGGCTGTTCACTTTACTGAGGGGGAGGCCTTTCTTGGGCCAAGTGTCCAAGTCTTTCTTGTCAGAAACAAGGAGCAGTTCTGAATTCCTTCCCAGGGGTTTGAAAGGATGCACCAGGGTATAACCTAAATATCAAGGTGAAACAGTGACATAAAGAAGAACTGTGTGAACATTAGTAGATATAAAAAGCCACCAAAGGGTTTGAACCCTAAATCCTAAATACAGCACACAAGATAATTTCAGGGCAGAGTTGCTGGAATGTGTGTTCATCCTTCGTTGCCGAAGATCAAGCCATCAGAGAAATGATGACTTGCACTTGACTTTGTTTTGAGTGATGGCTGTGCAGGCCACCAGCCTCACTTCTCCTCCAGAGCCATCTGAATCCAGTGACCTGATATTCATCAGAATGACTGGAGATGAGCCAGGATGAGGGTTAAGTGATTTGCTCAAGGTCACACAGCTAGTGAGTGTCAAGTGTCTGAGGTGAGATTGGAATTCAGGTCCTCCTGACTCCTGCACTGGTTCTCTATCCACTGCACCACCCAGCTGCCCCTGGTATCCCAGCCCAGAGCTGCTGGGATTGATGGAGACTGAAAGAATAGGGGGATTAAGGCCTGTTACTGGAATAGAATACTGGACTCTCCCAGCTTCTTGCCTTCTTTCTTTGTACTAGATAAAACAGAGGGAAGTAGTAAGATAATGGGAAGGGCCTGCCCTTGGCCACAAGATTTATAGTATTCAGAGCAAGAAGAGACCTCAGAGACCATTCAGTACAACTGCTCTTTTACAGATAAGGAAACTAGTCATAAGAGAAACTGATTAAGTCAAAACACAGTGGGTTCATAAGCAGGCAGATGCTTCCCAGCTGTGTGACTTAAGCTCTGAACTTCAGTACTGTAGCCTCATTTATAAGATACATAGTAATACTACCTATTTTACTGAGTTTTTGTGAGGAATATACTAAAAATAGATTATGAGGGAAAATGGCAGAACTAGAGGAACCCAGATTCCCTGCAAACACCTCAATAAAGCTTTAAAGTGCCCCAACTGAAAAAGGATTGAGAATGATGTGAAGACTCCTCCAACCCAGCCAAGGCAAGAGAAAAAATCTGGAATCCTGCAAAAAATTCCAAAGTAGACAAGTTGGGGGGAGGTGGCAAGTGTCGTACAAAGCAACCACAAAGTATCTGGAGAACAGTCCCTTCTTGGAACCCCAGAAAATGGTTGTCCCCTCAGAGACAAGAGAAGGGCAATGCAATGAGAGCAGACTGGAAGTAGCCCCACAGCCCAACGGCAAGAGCTGAACTCTGATGGATAAGCAAGGCCTGGTAGAATTCAGGAAGGGATACAGTCATGAGTGGAAGCCACATGGCAATAACAGAAGAGCCCTGAGCAGAAGCTAGGTATTCTGGGAGTTTCCACCACAACAGGAGAAAGAGGCCTCAGGGACATCCAGGCAACCCCAAACCAACTCAGTATTCGGGCAACCTAGTACTGAATCACAGAAGGAGACCAAATCAAACAATTCCTAGCTTAAAGCCCAAGCACAAGTCCCTTTCCCCCACCCATCTCTAATCTAGACACTGAGGTGGCTGAGATAAACAAGCCAAGGAAAACACAAATTCTATGAGTAAATTCCTTGGAACGAGAAGTGCATACAGGGTAAATTCTGAGGAAGAGAGTTACCCCACAAGCCCAAGTAGAGCCTTGAGAAGAAAAATAAAAGTGCACTGAACAAAAGGCTTACAAAAGGACTGGAAGAGATGAAACAAGAGATTTAAAATGGAACAGCTAAGGATAAAAGAATGTCAAAGAGAACTGGTATCTTAGAACAAATGGTGAGAAACCTTACCCAAGAACTGAACTCTCTGAACTAATTAAACAATGAACTGAATATTTAACTACAAAAAAGAACTGAATGTTAAAAGAACACACACATGCACACACATAAATATAAAGAAATTAGAGAAATACTTAAAAAAAAAACCCAAATAGTATGGAAAACAGGTCAAGGAGAAAGAAATCTAAGAATTTGGATTATCTGAGTATCATGACCAAAAAAAAGCCAGGATTATGATATTTTAAGAAATTACAAATAAAAACTGCCCAGAACTCTTAGAACTGAAAGGCAAAGTGAAAACAGAAAGAAATGAAAAACAAAACAAAAAACACCAAAAAGAAAACTCCCAGAAACATCACAGTCAAAATCCAGAGCTTCTGAGTTAAAAAAGATACTACAAGCGGCCAAAGCTAAAGAGTTCAAGCATCAAGGGACCATAGTCAGGATCACATCAATTCTGACAATGGCTATTGTAAAGGAGGGAGCATCTGGAAGCTGATACTGCATAAGATAAAAGATAAAGGCTTAGAGACAAGAATTACCTATCTGGTAAAAGCAAAGAGAATCCTATAGGGAAAAAATGGACCTTGAGTTAGAGGATTTCCCAACATTTTTTCACTGAAAGCCCAGAGAAACACAGAAAGATATACACACATTTGTTCAATTCAAAGAGAATATGTGAGGATGAACCGTTCGTATGCCGATGAAAAGGATAAAAAACAAATGTCTTCTCAAAACTGAAATATTTTTAAGGGTCTTGGAGAAAAAGTAACTGTGACACAGAGCCTGTGGGTGGTTCTGTTCTGTTTAGATGATCTTAGCACAAGGAGAAGTGAACGGGAGACGGGGAGGGGAAAGAGGATGAACTCAGTATCAAGTAAAATGTTGAAGAGCTGGTGGGTCAAAATACACAGTATGGAAACAACTGAAAGCTTAGTCAAAGAAGTTGTAGCTATAGAAGAAAACAAAAGTGATGGAACTAAACACAGGGAAAGAGCAAACAAAATTATTCCTGTTTTGCTATGATGTGATGATTTGTTTAGAAAATCCCACAGTTAACTAAAAATATTAATAACTTTAGCAATTTGAGGATATAAAATAAAACAAATCCATGTAAATGATCAGCATTCATGAATATTACTTACAAATTCCAGCAGGAAAAGCTAGAAAGAAAACCCCCCTTTCAAATAAGTATAGAAGCTATTAAATATTCGAGAGTATATCTACCAGGACACACCCAAGAACTGTATGAATCAAATTATAAAATACATTTGCAGAAGTAAAGACAGACTTAAATAAAAGGATCATGGGCTGGTTAAGTGAATATAATGAAAATTACAATAGTATCTAAATTTATTTATTTATTCAGTGCCGTATCCAGCTACCAAAGGCTTGTTTTTATAAAGCTAGAAAAACTAATAAAAGAAATTCATGTGAAGGACCAAAAGGAGAAGAACCTCGAGTGCAATAATGAAAAAAAGTAGACTGCCAGGTGATCTAGCAGTATCAGATCTCCAACTATAGTATGAAGCAGTAATCACTACGATGAGCTGGTGCTGTTTTAAAAGTAATCCATTAGTGGAACAGATTAGGCACACAATATACAGAAACAAAGAACAAGGAATGTTTGACAAACCCAAAGACCTATGGGTAAATACTCACTATCTGACAAAAACTGCAAAGAAGTTTGGCATCAGTATGGACCAAGAGCTTACACTGGATGCCCAATACATATATGCCACGGACATGAAAGGTGATGTCAGAAGCAAACGAGAGAAGCAAGGAAGAAATGTCCTTTGAGATCTCTAAGAGGGGAAGAGTTCATGACCAAAGAAGTGAGAAGACTGCACAAGGTAAAACAGACAATCTGATTATATAAAATTGAAAAGTTTTTACATAAATTTAATGAGTTAAAATGAGAAGGGAAACAGCTAACTGGGAAAGACCTTGGCAGCAAGTTTCTCTAAAAAGTTTCATTGTCAAGATATTGTACATACAGAACCAATTCAAACGTAGAAGACTAAGAGCCATTCCCCCAATAAACAAATTGCAGAAGGAAGGAAATAAGCATTGTACCTACTATGTGACTGACAATGTGCTGAGCATTTTTCCAAATATTATCTCATTCAATCCTCACAACGCAAGGTAGGTGCTATTACTATGGCCATTTTACAGTTGAAGAAATTGAGGCAAATAGAGGTTAGGTGACTTGCCCAGGGTCACAAAGCTAGGAAGTTATCTGAAACCAGATTTGAACATGAGTCTTCCTGACTCATGAGAAATGTTTTAATTTGCATTTCTCCAATTATTAGAGATTTGAAATGCTTTTTCATATGGCTGTTGATAGCTTGGATTTCTTCATTTGATGACTGCCTGTTCATGTCTTTTGAGACAGGTGGGTGGGGTAAATTAAAGCAACTCTGAGATTCTACCTCACACCCATCAAAGACGGCAAAGATGACGAAAGAGGAGAATGACTGATATTGGTCAGGCTTTGGGAAAACAGGAACCCTAATGCACTATTATTAGAGCTATCAATTGGTGCAGTCCTTGGAAAGCAGTTTGGAATTATACCCCAAAAGTTACAAACTGTTCATACTCTTTGACCCAGCTATGCGTGTGTGCATCCTTCGTTGTCAAAGACCATGCCGTCAGAAAAATAATGATGTGACTTGCGCTTGACTTTGTTTTGAGTGAGGTCACCTGCAGCCTCAAGGATACATGTGGCATGCAGGTCACCAGCCTCACTTTTCCTCCAGAGCCATCTGAATCCAGTGACCACATATTCATCAGGATGACTGGAGATGACCCAGGATGAGGCGATTGGGGTTAAGTGACTTGCCCAAGGTCCCACAGCGAGTGTCAAGTGTCTGAGGTGACATTTGAACTCAGGTCCTCCTGACTCCTGCACTGGTGCTCTATCCACTGCACCACCTAGCTGCCCCTTGACCCAGCTATACCATAACTATGTCTATACCTCAAAGAGATCAAAGAAAGAGGAAAATCAAACCAGGGGTGGGGAACCTGCAGCCTCAAGAACACATGTGGCCCTTTAGAGGTCCTCAAGTGTGGCCCTTTTTTAAGATAACATGTGACCTTCTAGGTCCTTGGGTGAGACCTTCTGATTAAGTCCAAGTTTACAAAACAAATCTTTTCATTAAGGGGATTTGTTCTGTGAAGTGTGGATTCAGTCCAAGGGTGACATCTAAGGACCCAGAGGGCCACATGTATCCTTGAGGCTGCAGGATCCCCACCTGATATAAACAAACATTGCTATAGGTAACTTTTTGTGATGGCAAAGAACTAGAAACTTAGGGGGCGCACTACCTACTGGGGAATGGCTAAATACATTAATAGCACATGAATGTAATAACAGTATTATTGTGCTGTTGTGAAATATGAAATGTATAATTTCAGGAAATTGGGGAGATTTCCGTGAACTGATGCAGAGTAAAGTGAACAGAAGTAGAAAAATACTCTATACAATGACAACATTAAGAGAAAAACAATTTTAATAGAACTTTGGTCACTGTAATGACAATGTGCCATCCACCTCCTGTCAGAGAGGACTTTAAAATGCAGATGAGACATATTTTTGGACATAGACAATGTGGGAATTTATTCTACTGGACTAAGCGTATTTGTTATTAGGGTTTTCTTTTTCATTCCTCAACTTTGTTCATTTGAACATTGTTCAAAAGTGTGTGTGCACAGAGAATAAATGCTTGTAAAAAGAAATTAAAATCTTAAAAAAAATTTTTTTTAGTTCTAAAAAGAAACTAATTTAGTTCATCTAGCCTAACCTCATTATTTTACAGATGAAATAACTGAGGTCAGGGAGAAAAGAAAGATACTCTAAATCACACAGCTAGGTAAGGCCAGAAACAAAATCCATGTCTCTTGACTTCAAATCTAGTGTTCTTTGCAAAACATTTTAATGAAATGTGAAAATAAGGAGGGAATGGTTCAAATTTCACCTGGGAAATGGAACAGGAAAGAACCTTGGAGTCCTTATGTTAGAAATAAGACTTTCTCACCTATTTTGATGACTGCAGAAAGTTCAAAGTATAATTTAGAAAAAAAATTGAAGTGCCAACACGGAAATTTCAAAATAACAACTTCAGTTTTTAACCTAACAAGGAGACGGAATTTTCCTTATTGTCTCAAAGAAACTCACCTGGATTATCTTTGTTGGGAGTTGCTATGTGAAGCACTCCAGCTAGGAAGTTAACAAGCTCAGGTACAAACCTCTGGGACAAAGATACATATTCCAGGAATAAGCAGCACACAAACAGTCCTTTAATGACGTCTTGGAGCGACATGACAGGGCACTAATAAAAGAGTACAGTAAAAAGGTCTGAGCCACTATTTTAGGTCTAGAGAGTGTCAGCAATAGATTAGATTCACTTACACAGTTAGCATACAGGTCATTTATAAACCACCTTTTATTAATCACAGATAAAGTTTACAACTGCAGATCCTTACCACATATTAAAACAGGCCATTGGGATACTGAAGTTTGCAATGGAAAGTGTAAGTCTTGTTTTAACTGCTACAGCCAACAGACGGAAGCAAATCAAAACAGGATAAGCCAGTCATTGCCAACCTGAAATAACCTTTTGGGAGGACTGCCCTTTGCCCTGGCCTTTAATCTCTAGCTGCTAAATTTATCTTTTCCAACCTGCGCCACAGCACTGTCTGGAACAGAGCTTCAAGGACTGAGCCTGAAAGCCTTTATTATCCTGACGTCAGTTACATGACCTAAGAAATGGCTCTGGCTGCTTCAGCCTTTCAAAGACTACGTTCTCATACAGATGACCGCCCACAGCTAGCAGGCAGGATTCTTACCAGCGAATTCTGATGAGGACTGGGCAGTAAAACCTTGTTTATCAGGATATGGACTATGATGCTTTGACTACCTTGGGCTACCTTTTAAAAAAAATCACATGTGGCAAAAGTCTTGGATGAAAGTTAAACATTTTATGACATACCTTGGTGAGGATCTGACTCATACACACCAGGGCAGGAGTTACTACTGGATGCCAGAAGTCAGAAGTTGGAAATAATATTCCAGTGATTTTCAAATAAATGAGCTGAAAAAGTTCATTATTAACAAAAGATTAGAAAAGTAGCAGAATACAGCTTTTAAAAAAAGCACTCAGAAGTGGACAATAAATACAGAGAAAAAACTTGCAGAAAGCTGGTTAACATAATACACCTACAGCTCAAATGTGAATTTTTTCCAAAGGTTTTATAATACATTTAGATATATTTACTTGTTAATTCTTAAGAAAAACCATAAGGATCCAGTTACTAAGTATTCATTTGTCTTTATTTCACTCCCCTGCTGGCCCACTCCAGATGGCCAATTATTTTAAAAGATGAAACTGTTAATCTGGAAGATTCATAACCAAGGAAATCCCTGACTAATTCCTACATGCGTGGTGGGACACTGTAAAGCTAGAAGGGCCAAAGCTGACACAGGACCAGTTTATTGTTTCGTTGGATTAAATGGACTTGGAGTCACAAGACTGAGAGTTTGATATCCAGCTTGGAAGCAGCCTGGGCTAATCACCTCACCTTGAGCTTTAGTTTCATAATCCTCCTGCTGCCTACTCTGCAGGGCTGTTGCAAGGAAAGGGCTGTAGAAATCTGGTCAGTTCCAGCAGAGACTCTGTTCGATTATTAAAATCCTTTCAGGACAGTCTATCTATCATTAGTATTATTAGAGACACTAACGACATTCAATGGAAAGAAAAGCCTCTTTTCCCTGCAGAAAATCCATTTCTGATAGGAGTAGCAATCGGTGGCCAGGATGGCATGTCTGAGCTGATGGATGCTGCTGCTGCCACACTTGAGGTCTCTTGGAGATTAGTAAGCACCTCTCCTTTCCATCTCTTGCAATGACATCGACATGGCCTAGAGGTTGCATTTTTTAAATTCCAGACCTGTATGTTGTATTAGTTATAAGAGTGGTCTAAAGGTGCTCTTGAATACCCCAAATTAGACTTGCTCTGTTTGGCCTAAGAGAACAGAACTAGGATCAAAAGATGGCATTAGAGAGAAAATGCTATAGACTCAAGCTATGGAAAAACTTCTTAACAACGGAGGGTAGTGTCATCTGTGCCCTGGAGGTGTTCAGGATAGCTGGATAGTCACATTTTGGTGAGGATGTAGGTAAGATTCCTTACCTGGGTAATAAGTGGGCTAACAGACTGCTGAATTACCTTCCAGTCTCCAGTTCTTTAATTCTCTCTACCTAGGGGCGCTAGATCCGCAGAAGGATACTTCCACTCCTTTCCTTTTCTTGTAACACTTTTTTTCCCTGTCCTTATCTCTCTACTTTAAAAAAAAACAACTGTGACCAGGATGATTTCTGCCTTTACTTAGGGCTGAGGTGAGGAGAAATGCTATTGATCACCATCACCTTTCAGCAAAGGCTAGGGTTAGCCAGTTTACAAAGAACACGGATACCATCTTCACGGGCTTCTGATTAGTAAGGCACACACTTAAAGAGCCTGACAGACAGGCTCAGAGTCCTAAAAGGAGTGAAAATGCCTCCATTTCTGCCTGTGGCACGTCAGGCTCGGTCCTTGCTCCCCAGCCATCGTAAGTGCCACATTCTTGTGGCTGGGTCTCACTGTAACCTTAAAATTCTTCTTCTGGCTCCCTACCTGTGTTTATTAAATTTCTGTTCACTTTACACAAGGATCAGATACCTCTAGGATTTGATCTTCCCTGACAAGTGCAGCCTCATGGAACAAAGGCTGGAACTGAAGCTAGAAGCCAGTGGCTGCCAAACTACTTCTTAGATGGATGACCTTGGACAAGATCTTGTCCCTTAGTTTTTTCCTCTATAAAAAAGAAGTAAAATCTAACTAGGTGACTGTCAAAGTCCTTATACTCTGTGACCAAATGTTGGATAATGGCTTCATTTTAAATAAATCTAGTTTTTTCTCCTCAAGGTTAATGGGGCTTAGGATAGGTGATGATTTTAATATTTATGATAGTCTAGTATGCTATTTTCCCAAGACAATTTATAAACATATGTATGTGTGTATACATGTATAAAATGTATACATACACATTTATACATGTACATATGTGTGCAAGTATGTGTATATATGCATGTGTGTGTACATAGGTATATGTGTGCGCGCGCGTGCGTGTATGATTATTGGGTCTCAGGCACGAACAAAATGTAAAAACTAATTTCTGACCTCAGCTTTGTAGTGCTCCAAGAAACCTCATGAAATACTTAAAAAAACAAACCACCATAACTTACATTCTATTTAACTAACAAAATAAATACATGCTAAACAACATACTGAAATGCTGAGGGGCGGCAAGGTAGGGGTCCTGTAAAATTATGTAAAAAATAAGGCTTCAACCCCCAAGAAGGTAGGGAACCACAGGATTATAATGACCTCATGACAGGATAGGAAGTGATCAGTAAGATCAATAATTGTTACTTGGTCTGACCTACCTAACGTTCCCCTCTCCAGATTTGTCAGGGAATAAGCGAGTACAAATATGCATTAGAGCGACCACTGACCACAAGGGCTTTTTATCCATAAAAGTCGGATGAAGGCCTAAGGTCACTAAGCACAACTGATAAGAGGACAGTCAGCAGCAGTGGTTTAGATGTTCCTAATATTGCTATTATTGACAAAGAGACCAATACATGTTTCTAACCATTAGCAAAATAAGTTAATTTGGGCTTAAGGGAGATGACATGTTCTCAAAAGGAAAAGCTCTGAACTCGGAGTGAGAAAATTTGAGAGTTTTGAGCGAAGACATCAACAATATTTCACAGCAAGTCTCTCTAACCCCCCTCAGTAAAATGGGGATACTGGATGTTAATGCATACTGTCTAGCTTCTCCTCCTACTTATTATCCTACTCAGATGTCCTGTCAGTGTGGTGGTAACCCTGGAGGAGTATACCCTAAACTGGGATGGGTCAGAGAACAGGTCTGGTGGAATAAGTGGTCATGATGATATAGCTCCCCCAGATCTGTTGGAGGGGAAAGTACCTGGCAGACTTTTATTTTGGTCAGGGCCTTGGATTCCACTAGTGTGAGCAACTCCCTAACAGTACTACAGAATTTAGTGATCATCACCATAATGAGTTGTTTTAATTCTATTTGGCATCAAAATTAAAACAAGGTCCTGTTGATTTGGAATTAAATTGAGGCTTCTTTTTTATTAAAAACATTTTAGTTAATTGTATGCACATCAAAAATTCTCCCAGGTCTTATTCTACTCTATTTTTCGGATTATTCATGAAGCCCTAGGGACTACACAAGCCTTGGAAATAATGGTACATTGTATTCTAATAATTAGCTTTTTTTGTGAAATGCAAAAGAACTTAATGTGTAAGCTGTTGTACATTATGGGAAAAGTAACCAATTTTACTCAACAGAACATATTACTTACCACGTCCAATCCCGGAAATGCTGCACGGCCTTTGATTTCAATCATTTCTTCCATTTCATGCACAACGTCTCTGAGGACAAATTTAACAGAGCTGCTTGCAAAGTCAGGAAACATCTGGCAAAGATTGTACAACTGCCTGTTAACCAGAAACACAAGTCATCATTCAACTACTCCAGATAGTAAAACCAAGAGAGAGAAAAAAAAGCTACCAAAAAAGTACCTCATTGCAACACCAATGTAAAACTACCTCCAAGTTTTACTAATTGGATTCAGCACTAAATTCTTGTTAATAGTTAGAACTGGAAGATCTTGGTCAAAATCACTTTTTTCATATTCTGCTAGGTTTCTGGGTGATCAGGACCATTGCTTTTCTAGTAGACCTGCGTTCTAGCTCAGAAGTGGTCACTAACTTCACTCTGTGGGCAGTGGCTTCTTCCTCTATAAAATAAAAGGGTTGGATCAGATGCTCCCTAGGGTGCCCTTCTTAGTCTAACAGACTCTAAATATTTAAGGGGCACAGAATACCTGTTATATATGTGGCCACACAAACCCCTAGTCCATGGGTGGAAAACCTGTGACCTCTTGGGCACATGAGATTTTCTAGGGCCTTGGGCAGGGTCTTTTGACTGAGTCCAAGTTTTACAGAACAAATCCTTTTACTTATGGGGATCTGTTGTGTGAAGTTTGAATTCTGTCATCACACTGAGGCTGCAGGTTCCTCCCCCTTGCTTTAGTTCTTCTATGATATCCTGAACACGTTTTTGATGGCTCTAAAGATGACACAAATTCTCCGAGTCTATCTCAATCAATGCAATACCATGCTTCACTTACATAACTAATTTGTCAGTAGTTTTCAGATCTGGTGGCGCCTTAGTAGCCAAATCTCCAATGTACTCCAAGAGGAAGCCAAACAATTTCTGTAAGAATATCCACAAGAAATTGATACATTGATGAGTATTAAAACGAAAATAATTCTCATCCAGTTTAAATACTATTAGTTTCCCAGGATTTCTACCTAAAAACATGTGGAGAGACATCAAGGAACTAGATCCTTTGCCAAGTTCTAGATTCACTGATTAAACTAACCGAGCATATTTTGAGAAATCAAAATCCTTGGAGGGAAAGTGACTTGAGCAACGTCATACCTCCCAGGTCTCCTTACCCCCAGTAGTAGTCATTTGAATGTATCAAAATAATGGAAGAGGGAAGATAAGGGTAGCTGCAGGCAAGATAAAATGTGTAGTAAAAGAATTGAAGACCACCCAGGATGGGAAAGAAAGCCGGACTAGATTGTTACCTCTCAACCATACCTTCTCTTCCCTCCTACTCATTTCATCTCTGTTGTTATCTCTCCCCTTTCTCTCACTTATTGTTCCCTTACCATCACCAAATCACAGAATATAATCAGTATCCTAGAGACAGATATCACCAAATCTAAGCACCTCATTTTACAGAGGTGAAAGATGAGGCCAGAGAGGGGAAGGGATTGCTCAAAGTTTCACAGCTAACTGATAGCAGAGGTACAGTTCTGGTAGCCTGGGGGCCTGTCTGGGATACTTTCTTCTGCTGCAATCAACTGAAAGCAAGGCTTAAACAACAAAATGGTCACCAAACATTTATCAAGTCTCACTCCAGGTTAGTCACTAGTAGGCAAGATACAGAGATACAGATATGAAGAATGAACAAAGACAAAGGCTCTGCCCTTCAGAAACTAACAATCTACGAAGATTAGAGCACCATAAAAGAATTTTGACCAATGCAAGCCAGCATGCATTAAGTGTTAAATTTTGTGGTGTAGACCAAGTGCTACAGGAATCTGCAGAAGGAGATTGAAGGAGACTTGTCCATAAATCATAACTGGTTGCTTTAGGTTTTTGCTGCTTGAGGATTTTTCTTGTCTGGTCTGAGATGCTGCTAAATAATAAACTGAAAATTCCTTTTTGGTAAGAGTCACATTGTTTATGACATATATTTCAGTCTGGACTGTCATGGAATTAGCTTCTTAAGCTGGGCAAAGTGTCTTCTTCAGTTTCCTTCTCTATAGGACAGAGATAATAATGATGCCACCTGTCCTAATTCACAGGGTACACTGAAGATATAAATGATAAAACTAATGTGAAAGCAGTTTGGAAAAAAAGTCTGGACTGCTCCTGTCTTTCTAACAAGTTCCATACTTTTCTACCTTTTTTTTGTCTTGATCATACTGTCCATCCCCTGGAAAGTTTCTTTCCCTGGCAATACTTGTTGAAACCCTGCTCCTCCTTTCAAGCCCACCTTGGATGCTGCCTAACCCAATGTTCCCCAGCCCTGAAATGGAAGTGATTTTCCTTTCTCTGATTTGTATGTATCTGGTGTCACTAACCATACTTTGTCTTTTATAAGTGTTTGTGTACTTATCTTATCCCTACTGTACCATAATTAACTCAAGGGCAGGAATTGCACCGGTATACTGCCTGCAGCATTTAGCTCAGCGTCCTGCTCACAGCAAATGATGATTTTATAGTTGGTTGCTGTGAGTGGTAAGAGTTGAGCATGGATTATGACATAATAATATAATAATTAAAGACATTTACATGATTCTTTAATGTAACAATGTGAGGACTTGAGTCTTACAACAACCCTGAGACATAGAGACAACAGGTATGACTATCTCCATTTTACAAGAAAAAAAAACAAAACAAATCAAGGCTAAGAGGTTGAGTCATTTGCCCAAGCTCTGGAATTGAGAACTGAATATAGGTCTCATCAGACTCCAAGTCCAGCATAGTCAAAGTGAAGATAATGAGGACAAAGTGAGGGGTTCAATCTATATAGGTTCCAGGTCACAGAATTGTAGGTTAGAATTCAAAGGGACCTTAGAAGTCACTACATCACTTAGCAAAAAAGGAAACTGAGACCCAAAAAAGTTAAGTGACTTATCCAAGGTCACTCAGGTTAATAAATCATGGAACTAGTATTTGAACCAAGGTCATCTAACTCCAAATCCATTGATCTCTGCCATTCTGAGTTAATTTTGAGTGAAATTTTGAAGTTTATTGGCTGGTTAGATCAGCATGGCTGGAGCAGAGGTTATATTATGAGAAAAAGTGAGAGGAAAATTGGATAGGGTTAGATTGTGGAAGGTCCTGAAAACTGGGTTGAGGAGTTTGGATTTGATCTGATGATAATGAAGCATTCTGAGCAAGAGCTAAGATGCTAGAAGCAATTTAGAAATGCAACAGTACACGGGATCCTTTGGAGAGAGAGTCTAGAGATCAGAAGACCATTTAATAATTCAGGAACTTGAAAGGAGGAGCTCTGACAGGACAAACCTGAAAAATAACTAGAAGGGAGAATAAACAGGACTTTGATGGTTACCTGGATACAGAAGAGGAAAAGAGTCAAAAATGAGTGGTGCTTGAGTCCAAGAGAGAATGAAAACATGATCACCAGGACCCCTAGCACCGGGCTGAGCGTCAGTCAGTCCTTATTGATAATATTCCTGGAGGTGTGCGAGTGTTTGCCCACTCTATGTTAGAGCACCACTCCAGACATAAACAAAGACTTAAGACAGGAACGCAGTCCTTCAGAGTCCTCCAATCCCCACATGGAGACATACCTCTAATCTTGCTTTGTTTCCCACAGCAAGACTTGGATGGTTGCATTTCTGAATCCTCTCAACCACCACAAGCTGCTGTTCTGTGGATTTTCCTGAGAGCAAAGACTTAAGTTCCTCATAGGAATCAGGAGCTATAAAAAAACCAACCAAACAAAAATGTTTCATAAACAGTATATCCAAAAAGCAAATGAATATACTTTGTTCCTGAGGGATGATCACACCCATTAGAGTGAAAGTTTAATTTGCTTTAAAAATAGTGTGGTACATTACAGAACGCATTGCTTCTGGAATTAAGAAATTTACTTGTTCAAATATGGCTTCTGATTCTTATACCTGTGTGCATGACAGCAAGAAGTCACTAGAGCTTCCTAAGACTAGATGTCCTCATCTACAAAATGACAGGCCTGGACTTATTAGCATCTGAGGCCCCTTCTAGCTCCAGATTTATGATCCTAAGAAGTTATTTCCTTTGGCAGATCCTAAATATAAAAGGATAAATACATTTCATGTTTGCTACTTGTTTATAATGAAGAAATTTTGAAGCTTATTTTTAATTTCATATTGAATTTTATAGGCTCAAAAATCTCATCAAAGAAATGATTCCCCAAAATCTCACTGAAGGAATGATCACCAAATATTTTTCCCTGGAAAATCATCTTAAAAGTTCAAAGAAGAGAATGAGCTAAAGTTCAGAGGACCATGGTACTGAGAAATGGAAGGGACCTTGGAAATTGTCTACTTCAACTCCTTGACTTTACAGATGAGGAAAAAGGCAAGCGATACACAAAGGTGGTAAGAAGCAGAACATGGATTCAGAACTAGGTTGTCTGATGATGCCCAGTCTGGTTCTCTTTCCATTACACCATACAACCCTGTCCCCTGAATCCCAATACTCAATCAGAAGATCAGTTTAGTTTAGAGTGGAATTGGAAATGCACTGTGATTAGTGAGGACCCCAACCTTCAGGGAGCAGAAGGTACAAAGTGGGACATGATCAGCTCTCAGGCTTGATGGAGAAGAGGAACCAGAGTGTGGATGGTGCCAAAAGCCAAATTGAGGAGCCTGGGTTTGATCCCATAGGAAATAAGGAGGCACCAAAAGCTTCTGAATGATGACAGATGTAACAGAAGAGGAAAGGTCCCAACCCAAGTGTATGTAAAAGTCCTTACTTCTGAAAACCTTTTGGTCTGGATCTAGGATATCACTGGTACAGGAGCCTACCAGCAAGCAATTTCCCTTTACCAAGGCAGACTGGAAGCTGCTCTCCAACTTAAGGCCTTAGAGAACTGCCTGGTCACTGAAAGGTTAGCTGAGTTGCCCAGGGTCACATGGTCAATCTGTGGCAGAGGCAGGACTGGACTTCACTCAGGCCTTCCTGACTATAGACAGGATTTCTAGCCATCATGCCACGTTGCCTCTCTCTGAAAAACCTTCCAAAGAGACTATTTTGCTTCAACTCTCCTCTACATCTTGTTTCTCTCAATGTTGGCTTCTTATATTTCACTGAATCCTGTTTTCCATGCCTGAACCACAATAAATGCTATTTATTGTAGATGAGCCACCACGCAGAAGCAGTGAAGGCTAGACAGCATGATCAGAGATACAGTCCCTATTTTACTGGGCCAAAGCACAGTCTAGATTAGTAAAAAACCATCTAGGTGACATCACCAGGGAGTTTTGTGGGGTGAGACAAGGGGGCAGTACAAATGGTGACTGAGTCATGTGCCACCTAAGAGGCATTTTTTATCTACATGAATAAGCTGGCATTTACAGCAGAGATCTAAAAAGAGAATTCTTTTCCATAGACGAGTCCATCAAGGAAGATCTACTTCCCAAGGATGGGCACTGAGATTAAGTGGTAGTTTGCCTGGACAAAGCCTCTTCACTAACAAACTTAGTCTACATACCAGAAAAACTGTTTCTGCTTAACAACATTAATTAGGAAATGATTGTGGAAGGTCTTACACAAGAAGAAACTTATTTGCACTGGCCCAGCAACTGGTCCATTGGGAGTGCCCTACAGGCATGCAGGAAATTGGCTTTAATTTTAGGATTTCTCCATCACTAACTATACCCAATAGCCAAAAGTGTGAAAACACAAAGCTCTGATAATGGTTGGAATTACTTTATGTTCTCACCCAGGGACACTGCTCACCCAGACAGAAGAGGTATGAGGGGACTGACATAAAATTGAAGTATGTTATTTCCTTAGTGATTTCACCTTTTTCTTTACAGGTATATAACATGAAGTACAGAGAACCAATGAAATGAGAGCTTTTCCTAAGTCTTCTAACACACAAGAAAAACCCAGTTATTTGCCTACCGGAAAATGTATACGGGAGTTCGGATCTAGCAGTTTCCATCACTGCTTTTTGGTTTGTGTGGCTTGGTTTTTTTTCTGGTGCCTGGACTTGCTTTCCCTTTGGATTCTCAGGTGCAGTATCTTCTTCCTCACTGTCTACATTCGATTCCAGGTCAGAGTGACTGTCTTCTGAGTCCTCAGTATCTGAATCCTCAGCCCCTTCCCTTTCACTGTCTTCTTCACTGCCTTCTTGGGCTTGTTCCTCCTCATTAGGCTCATCTATTTCTTGATTTATCTTCCCATCCTTATAACAGGAAAAAACCCAATCATTCATAGGACATACAGTAGGTACAATAGTTAAAATGTTTGAGATAAAAGAGTAAAGATGAGAGTCTGAGAATAATGTCACCTCAACATGGCACAATTAAAGCAGGGTCTAAGCATTATTTGCACCTATTACCAACAGTTAAGTATAACAATGCTAGCTTTACTTCCAGACTCTACCTTAGTGCCTGCTCAGTTATCCACATGATCCACAGGATCTAAGATAAAAATCCAGTTTGGCCTTTAAAGCCTTTAGTTACCTGGTCTCTTCCTATCTCTCTAGTCTCTTTACATCTCTATCCACTCCATGATCCAGCTGATTCTTGAACAAGTCACTTGACTACCTTCCCCCACCCCCCAAACTCTGCCTTTCTTTGTATCCCCAGTATTTAGCATGGTGTCAACACACAGTGAGTGCCTCAAAAGGGCTTGCTAACTTGACTTGATCTTATGTGCTGGGTTGCAACGGGATGTGGATTAGAGAGGCAGAAGAAAGGAGCTGGCTGTCAGTTACGCGCCAACTGTGCGACAGCTTCCCTGTGCTAAGGCTGCATGAGTGGAGGCATGATGTCCACAACAAGGGAGCTCACAGTCTTGCTGTTCTCCACCCTGGTCAGACCACATGTGGAACATGATGTTCAGTTCTGAGGGCCCTACTTCATAAGGAATGCTGACACGCAGCCATGTGATAGGAGTCCAGCAACCAGGACGGAGAGGGGATCTGAAACAGTCTACAAGGCCTAGCTGATGGGCTTGTGAATGTTTAGCCTTGGGAAAAAGGTCTTAGAGAGAATATGATCTGTGTTTTAAAATACTTTAAGCATTGTCATATGGAAGATGATGAACCTTAACCTGCTTGGGGAGAACTAAGACCAAGGAGTAGACAGAATAAGGGGCTAGATGTCAGTTCTGTGGAAGGAAAAACTTGCTTTTAAGAGATGGGGTTAAATCAAACTATATGAGCAGTAAGAATTCATCTCTGGAAATGTTTGAGTGGAGCATGACGGTGTGTTTGTTAGGCATGTTGTACAGGGGATTTATGCTTCAGGAAAAAGCAGGAATCCATGACCTCAGACATTTCTTCCAATACTACAAGTGTATGATTCAAAGGTCCCTTCCTGGCTCTTTCAATGTGTACAATTTCAAAATTGTGGCAATTGCTAGAATGCAAGTTCCTTGTGGAAAAGAACTTTATTTTAAACTCAAGTGCTTGAGGGGGATTAGGCAATTAATACGTTAGCCATGCTAGCTACCTAAACTAGGTCTATAGATAAACCGCTCACCTATGATATGGAACAGCTGGAGTGAACAAATGAACAGTAAAAAATGCTAATTTTCCTGTCTGTGAAGCTTCTCCAGGGCAGCAGGGTAGACAGGTGTTATTACCGTCTTCTCAATAATGTTCTGACATTTGATTATGTCAGTAAACATCTAAACACAGCACTATGAATAACCTGCTTTTTAAAATAAAAAACGAAGAGCTTCCTTCAAAATGTACACCACCAGGATGAATTCACTAGGGAACACCATGACTGAAGAAGTGATTTTTAAACAACTCAGGATGCTCAAAGCCCAAATCTCTTACTTTGTAAGAAAGTAAACGCCGATCATCTCTATCCAGAATGAAGCCGTCATTTAAATCGTCTGCTGACGTGTGCTTTGGTTTCTCAGCACTTCCATCCTCCTCCACCCCAAGCATTCGGCGCAGTCTCTCAGCCTGTTCCAAACAAGAATGATAACGCTTCTGTATTGGCGAGTAAGACAAGACGCAAACCTTGGGCACGTGGTGGTCAGCACTATATGCTGAACTGATGATTAAAAAAGTTTTTAATTCTCACTACACTACCAGACACTGGAGTCTCCAATATGAATTTCCTTGTTCTGTGGATTCATGTCAGATTCTGAATGCTTTATGAATGTTTTCTACTTAGGTTTCTTCGACAAAACTTACAAATACATCACAAGTCTTATACATTAAGATTTTAGAGCATATCCTGTTTTCCAAAAAAATGTAGTTTTCTTCGTAGTTGAAGCCTTATGTCTTTAGTTAGAACAGAAACATTTTTATAGTCACAAAAAATCCCCCAATATTCATTCTTGCAGTCTTTTCAGTCAAATAAAGCAATTTCTTATTGAAGATATACTGTGTACACAGAATAACAAGTGCATGAAATAAAAAATTAGTTCTTCTAACTATGCTAAATAATGCCATTGATATGATATAATGTATATTTTCTGTCTATAAATTAATACTACCTAAATCTACTCCTGGGTCAAGATGAAATTACTAGATAAACACCTTTTTGGGGTATAAGAGAGAAACGGAAACAGTTTTACAAGATAAACTTCAGCACTACCACTGCTTTTTGCGACTGTTCAGCCTCTTCTGACTCAAGAAGACCAGTACCATGAGTTCCAAGGCTACAACAAAGTAGGAAAAGGAAAGAATGAACTGGGTTTGAGGTACCTCTAGCTTCTTGAGTCGTGCCTGCTCCTCTTTGGCCAACTCCTCCTCAGTCTTCATCCTGTCCGAGGGCTTTGCCTTCATCTCAAATCCAAGCTCCCGGACCATTATGTCATATGCATCAGGCTAAGGGAAAACAAGCCCTTTCAGTTAGAAATGTTTTGTCTTCAGAGACCTCTGCCAACAGACGTCTGGCAACAGTTAGCAATGGCTAGGACCAGGTCTGGAAGCAGCCAAGCCACATCTAACTCTCTTCTGCCAGAAGAAAAACTATCATAATAGTACTTAAGGATTAAAGAAATCAATTAAAAAGGCCTTGGAAGACTAGAAAATCCCTCTCAAAATATGTGGATTAGCAAAAATAGTGTTCACTCAAAAATAAAAACATTTATACATTAAATTAGTAAAAACAGAACTTTTCTAGGGCTGGAAGGGGATATCTAATGTATTAGAAATTTGTTAAAAATGTTAGCAAAGATAAGACTGGCTCAAAATACCTCACTTGCTGAAAAAGAATTATGCAGAGTCAGGTGAAACCAAAGCCTGATCAAATGAGAGTTATTTTCCAAAGAGTAGCTAGCTACTCAATTTAAGAGAGTGTTTTTAACTAATTGGAAGTGGAAAAAAAAATAAGAGTATTTAGGAATCGACTGGATAAATAATAAAAATGAATGTATTTGAGAAAAAATTTATTTGTCTACTAAGAAGGACAGAGGATTATTTGAAAAACAAAAATTACACTGAAATTTCTCCTAAATCCAGAAACTAGGCCATTTGGGGGGGACAGTAAAATAAATTCATCTGAAAGGTCTGTTAATACTGAAATTTAGATTCCCCTCACACTGGCAACATATTAATAACTTAATTTTTAAAAGTGGACAATCTTGAAGCCAAAGAAAAATTATCAAAGCCAAAAAGAATTACCCCCAGATTTCCTGGTCCCTTTCCCATCATACTTCATACTTCTTCCTTTCAGATATGTTAATAAGCTCTAGTCACAATGGACCATTTCTTGTCTCCTCTACATTTTCAGGGTTCTTAGGCACCTTTGTTTCTATCATTGCTTAGGCATGGAATGGCTTCCTCACCATGTTCCCATCTCTGCCCACTGAAGTCCCAAGATTCTTCAAGCACCACTTCAGACATCGCCTTCTCTGTGAATCGTCTCCAATCTCTCAAGTTGGAAATGCGAGTTCCATCCTCAGCTCTAACACAGCCTTTTGTAAATTTCCTACACTCTTACCACATTCCATTCTGCATCAGCAACCTCATGCTTGTGCATGTCTCACTTCCCTGTCAGACTCTAAGCTCCTTGATAGCAAGGACTATGTCCTATTTTGTACATGGATGGTCCTTAATAAATTGCGGCGGATAATAAATAAATAAATAAATGGTGGTAGAATGAATGGCTACGGAATAAAAGAAAAAGAGCCAGCACACACCTGAGGGTCTTAAAAACTCTCCCCTGGATGAAATAATTAGAAGACATTCAGTATAGTATTTAGTTAAACAGTTTGGCTCCTACCTTTGGTTTCTCTTCTTTATCCTTTTTTTCCAATTTGGGGGTTTTGTGAGATAGCAGAAACTGGATTTCTTTCCAATCACTGTCCAATTTCTCAGTGAGTTCAAGGGCATTTTCTCGTTGAGCCTGTCTCTCACGCTAGGGAAAAAAACCACCTTATGTCATTACTATTCATTTCAGACTAAATATTCTAGTTTTTAGCAAAAAAAAAAAAAAGAAAAAAAAAAAGAAGCAACCACATAGTCAAAGCCAACATATGACAATAGAAACACAAACGGCACAATGTTGATATTTGTTTCTGAAAGATAAAAATAGACAGATTAAAAAAAAAATTCATGCCTTACCCCCTATGATTAAGTTAACACAATTATCCAAAATGCTATACCTCTGCTTAAGAAAATGATACACTTCCAGTAAGGCCCCTTCAAACACCCCCTGTTAAGTTTCTCATAATTCCTTTCCGCAGCCCCCATGTTACATCAGAAACAAAAGAGTAGAAAGAGCACCAAATCTGGAGTTACAGGACCTGAATTCAAATCTCCTGATTTGTGAGACCTTACACGTCATTCTAATCTCCCTGGGACTTAACTTTCCTCATCTGTAAAATGAAGGGGATAGGATTTCCTATTATTCTACCTGACCTCTCCTACCTATGAATAGAGAGCACTCTGCGTGTACCTTACTCACGTGTGCATTACATTCTATTTTGTATCACAGATTGCTAATGTACCCATTTTATCTTCTTTTCAAGACAAACAGTTTCTGGGAATCAGAGACAATGTCTTATCTACCTGTGGAGTGAGTTCGTCACCTCAATGACATATTCTTTATCCCAATATCTCTAAAAGTCGTGTTTGGGGCAGAGGAGGCATCATGTTTATCAAGTGAATGTATGAAAAGAGAAAAAAGTTTTAATTAAAAGTAGAATATAAATTATAACCTTATTAATATATTTTATGCAAGTGTCTAATCACTGAAAACTATGAGTATACACTAGGTAAAAGGTAACATTATCTATACTCAAATGGAACGGAGATCTCATCACTTTGGGAGTTTCCTCCAATGAAGCACACTGCAGCCCCTCCAGGCTTGCCCATCTCCAAGATCCTTATTCAGGTTCTTCAAAAATGTCAGGACAGGGTGTTTACCCAACATGCTAGAAGCTTTCCTTGTTTACTCTTGATTTTTGGAGAGGACCAACAGAAAACTTTATTTATTTATTTGTCACTCCCTTCTCTTGAGATGACCAGTCCTCCTTGCGGACATCCTTCCCTCCTGTTTCTCTGGGGAGTTCCTCCCTTCAGATGCTCTCCACTGTCTTTTGGTTTGATACTCATTTTTAATTCTTTAGTGGAAGCAGCATTCCTGTCATACACAATACCAGTAAAATGTTAGTATTGAAAAGATGTGTCTTTTTCATTTCATAATATGCAATTTCCCCCAAAGCAATTAGAGCTTGCTATTTTCTTTCTGGTCAATTCTGAGAGTAATTTTTCCAAATAAATACATGCTGAAATAAAAGCAATGGATATTCTTCATCCACATATAGATGTGAATGAAGCATCTGTGTAGATGGACAGACTGAACTGTTTTTGAGTAATTAAAGAATTCTTCTAGGAGAGTCTAATGTAACCAGTACAATGTCATGTGCAAACAAGAGTATTTGAAGGACCTCAACAGCAACAGGGAATCCCTCCTCCAGCTGGACTCTATGCTAGATTTCCTCCTTCACAGTGACAAATAGCTCAGATAAGTATACATCTCACTGTTTAATGGCTTATCTGATGTTTGCAATTGGAGGGGTCATGGAATAGCATTCTTTGTTTTGATGTAGTCTAAGGAATCCTGAATGATCTTAATATATGAATGAGAGATACCTTTGCTGTAAAAAAAGCTTGTAGCACTTTGTTTTAGCAAATTAATTAAAATCTGTTTGTCAGCAACATGTACAATCGGATCTTAATATTCTCCACATCTCTCTCATGATTGTAAAATGGTCAAGATGTAGTCCATTGTAGAATATCATTTGTGAAAGACTGCTTTCTCCTTATTAAGCCTATCACATTAAGGATGTGCTTGATTCAAGTATGGATAACTCACAAAATCTGGGTATGGACAAGACTGCAGGCATGCAATCTTGGAATTTCTGTACATTTCATCCTCACTAATTGATGGATATGTCTAGGTTGCCATTATTTTCATGATGAACTTCTGGTCTACATTTATTAGTATCAAAATACACAGTACCCAAAAATCCCATACAAGAACGTTTCTTATTGCCTTTGGGTGTCTGATAAAATCCACTCAGTCAAATTCTTTCTTTGCCTGTTGAAGGAGTATCCATGAACCAGTCTTCCACGTAACTATAGCTTCCTTCTTTTTCTTTCTGGTTTTGTTTACAGCAAAGCATATCAGGACAGATATGATTTTAAGCTCCTCTGGTGATATGTCCACTTGTTGGTTATTGGTGAAGGATCTCATATTTAGAATACAAAAACACAAACTGAAATGTAGTGATGGTCTAAAATCTGCATGTGGTTCTTGCTGCTCTTTGCCTCCTTTCCTATCTGCTGCCATCAATGCAGAAAAGGAAAAGCGCGAGGAAGGGAGCTGTACAGAACGGAAGATCATGGCTCATTCTTTTGTTTCAACACCTGTCTCATTTGAGCCTCATGAAAAGGCTGTAAGGTAGATGACACAAGTATTATTCCTATTTTACAGGGTCTTGGAGAGATGATCAAAGAAAGCTGATTTGTCACCAGGAGGCCAGTCTACTACTGGTCACATACATCTCTGCAACTACCTTAGTAAGTCTGATGCAAAAAAAGGCTTGGTCTATTATCAGGGGCATAATCAAAACTCTCCCAGCATGGCAGAATTTGACGGAGCTTCCTCCCACCCTCCACCCCTCATTCCCTCATGGCATAGCCTTTGAGAACCCAGGATCATTTTTCATGTCACAATGAGGAAGTGGAGTAGGATTTTATTTCTTCTATAAAATATCTATACTTAAAAGTAATTATTTTTGACCACATTTTAAAGAGTCTAAATGTAATAAAATCATACACTCATAAAGTTTTTCATCTTTCTGTATGTCTTTCCATGATGTGGCATTTCCTTTTATCATTACTAAGTTGTTCTATGCTAAGAATACAAACCTACCTTCTCTTGTTTTGATTTTGCAATGAGCTCTTCAATAAGTTCTTTGCGTGATTTTGGCTTGTCTTCCTCCTCTCCTGGTTCAGAGGTTTTCTTGCGAAGGAGCCCACCACCTCCTCCAAAATGGGAAGCAGTTAACTCAGCTGCAGAAAAATTGTGATGAGAGTTAACATGAGCCACACCCAGAGTCACTACTTGGGAGTGTACTATTTCAGCACTCTGCCAACATTTCTTCTAGAGCTGTCATAAGAAGGACTGAGAAATTCCACATTCAAGCAAAAAATTCACACAGACCATCTTGAACACAACCTATACATAATGGCACTTATCAAATGTTACATCTGAGTCTTCAGGCAAATCCAGTGTATCAATTACCAAGATTATTTTCCCTCTGAAATTAACTTTTGGGGAGAAAGAAGCAAAAACAAGAGGAAATGAATGAAATCAGGGATTTATTTGAAAAAGGAAGGCAGGCTAGACAAGATAGAAGAAAAAGAAATCAGCTTCCAGTTGTGTTCTAGGGTTACATTTAGTTTAGCATCTTATAACTTCCAGTTCTATATCTAGAAAATGATCACCCCAAAACATTTAAATATTTGTGTTCAATATTATATTCAGGGACGATTATCCACATTTTAGTATTCATCTGAAGGTTCTTGTAAAACAAGTTCTTTTGGTGCACTTCAGCTATAATTTGATTTAAACTTGACTTTTCAGAAAAACCCATTATATAAATCAAATTATATACACATACCACAAACATACACATTGTATTTAAGGTATTTTTTTTTTAATTAGGGTGTTTTGTTTTTTTTTCAAATGTGAAGGAGAGATGAAAGGATTCCATTAGACACTGAAGGATACAGAGTGGACCAGGCCACCAAGAGGCACCAGGCCACCCTTTCCCACTAGGCTTTCCTCTTTCCTTCTCAAGTTTCTGTCACAATTCCCATTCTTTTTCCCCATCTTAGCTTCATGCTGATACCGTGTGGGAAGGAACCTTTATTATCAGCAGACAACTTGGGTTTACTTCTCCTCTTTCCCATGGGTCTGAAATGACACTGCCCTCAGGGCTCATCTGGCTACTCACAGCACTTCAAAGAGAAGGGAGTCCTTAGCTATAATTCATCCAGTGAAATAGTGGACCATTGGGCCTTGGATGATCTGCTAGATCATCAGGCCTTACTATCTACTCGGCAGTTTAATCTTAAGGATCAGAACACTTTTTCACCAGTCTCAAAGTTGAACCCTCTTAGGAATGTATTCTCACCCAATTAAAACATTAGTTCCTAAAAACAAGGACTGTTTTGCTTTTCTGGTTGTCTGGCTGGCACTTAGCAAAGGGTAAGCACTTCATAAATGCTATTCATTCATGGACAAAGTTGAGTTTCTCTATTTTCGCCAATGGCTGATTTTATAAATACTTCTTAGTTAAGATGCATTAACGTAGAGGGCTTGAAAAAAATGGTTTTTAAAATAAATATCCAGGTGGTGGGGGAGCTAGATTCCAAATGACAAGCTATTTTGGGGAGACCAATATGTTACTTAATAAAGTTTTATTTTATACTTAGTAGATGACCTTTTAAAAAGCACTTTAGTTACAAAACACCTTTCTCACTACATCTCTCATTTGTGTCTCATAAAGAAGCTAGGAGGTTGATCATACAAGTATTATTCCTATTTTATAGGGAGAGAAACTGAGTCTTAGGTAAAGGAATTTGCTCAAGGTCACACAGCTTGTAAAGGGTAGGGTTAACATTTGTCTTTAGTTCTTTTTGGCAGATATTCTAGTACTCTTCCCATGTTGTAACTCATTTTCATCTGTACTTCCTAGTACTGTAGGTACTTATTAAATGGCTATTAAGTTTTTTTTTAAGAAAAAAATACACTGCCAAATACTCTTGAAATAAACAAGATATAATGATTCTGAGAGATTTCCAAATTTTTTCAAGTTAGCAGGATTACAGAATTTAGAACTTGAAATGTTCTTAGATATGAGTCTACTCTCTTCTTTTTTTTACAGATGAGTAAACTGAGGCCCAGAGAGGGGAATTTATTTTTTTAATTTTCTTTCGCAAAAGTAGTAAGAAACAGCTGGGATTCAAACACTAAATCTAGTGTTCTTTGAACTTTTCTTTCTCAAACAAAGAGTCACAATTAGTTTTCTCAGTTCTCTGTCATAGAAAACACTGCTATTTTACAGGGAGAAAGCTCCAAAATGATTGGGGAGAGAAAAGATACCTGTGCAGCACCCCTCCAGATGGCACAGATGTCTGTCAGAGACTCAGACATATCCTCTTCATAATAAGGACTGACATTTCCACACTGTAATCCTCTGAGGCAGAGCCCACAACAGTTATTTAACACCATTTTACAGATGAGGAAAATGAATCTCAGTGAATTTAAGAGACATGCTCACGCTAAATGTCATGAATATAACATAAATCCCCATCTCTTCTGATTCGAAGACCAGCACAGATAGGTTGTTAGAAGCTGCCTTGAATGCATTAATTGGTTAAGGGATGTTTAGAGTGGTCTAGAACCAACTTATTTAGAGTCACTAGGGGGTTCAAGGGTATAAGATGTAGGAACGTTCTGATCTGTAGTTTTGCTGGCAGACACTAGGAGGGTTTGATTTTGCCTGGAGGGCATTTGGATATTATACAACCTTTAAGACACCAGATGGGGAAAATTAGACAAGGTCAAACATTCCAAGACATTAACGACAAAACATAAATGAACACATACAATGCAAGCTGTGTGTTGTCAAAACTTCCTAGTTCTACAAAAGGCAACAAATAATCCACAAGGAAATTATTTAATTCTAGTCAAAATTTCAGATGGCTACAAAATTCTATAACTGATATCCAAAAAACTGTCTATCATTTCTATTTCTACTTGTTTCCTTCCTCTCTTATCAATTAAATTGTTTTTTAATCGATATATAAGGCTATGGAAAGATTCAATTTTGAAAGCTTTGCCATTTTTTATTCATATATATCCTAAAATATCATTTTAAATCATTGTGTAAAAATTAAATGCCTTCCTTCTCACTCTCACATAATTAGATGGCTGCTATAATAAACTTCACTCAAAAATTTCCCAAAACATCCAGCTCAGAGTTCAGGTCAATGTCAGAAATTACAAGGCTTAAACTTCGGAAAATGCAAGACCAATTGTTTTGTGTATAACTTCAACTACAGAAAAAGTGAAGGAGGTAACCCTATTACTAAAAAAGTTAAAACAGAACTTATCTGCCAAACAAAATTATAAGAAACATACATATATTTTTATTCCTATTAGACTAGTATGCTAGCTTCCCATACAAAAAGGCAATGAGCACGGTCGGGGGGAGGCTGTGATCTTCAGCACTATCTAGTAAATCATATGGGCAAAATGGAGGACAAAAGTGATGAAGTTTATTGTTGAACAGTCACAAAATGATCTGAAACAATGTGAAGCCGAAAAGAGAAAGGAAAAATAAAATGGTCATCCAGCATCTGGCAGAATAATTTGACAACAATGTTGCCTAAGAGTCATGCTTTTTACCTCCCAGTGTTCTTATACACAGCTGTTTTAAACTACACGTTCCTTCAATTCCTTTTTTCCCCCAATGATTTATCCAAATATCAAAGGGCAGTTAAATGCTTTATATTTCTTGGGTTTCCATATGCTTAAGGAAAAAAATGTCACATCCTTGCCCAAATTACATCTTTTAGCTTTGTGTTGCATTGTTCTCAAGATTTGCAAAAGCTGACAAACTCTGACCTGCAGTTAATGAAAACTAAAACCCAATTCCTAATTACATTACTGTAATTTCACAACCAGAGGCCTGAGGATGTAGAAAGACCTGATTTCTGATTTCTTTTTACAAAGAAAAGCAAAACATTTAATTTCTTAGGTTTCATCCTTTTAAAAAAATCCAGGGACTGGCATCACTTTTCAAAGAAATTTGCTTTTAAGTTTGTTGGTTAAAAAAAGCATACAAATATTAAATATACTATGTAATTGTTATTACTTCAAAAAAATGGTTATTTTGCAGGGAACAGGTAGTCCTTCATACTGATAAAGACTGTAGCACTTTCACCTTGGTAGATGCCCTTCATTAGCTGTTATGGCTAAAAAGATGTATCCTTTGGTGACCGATCTTTCGATTAGCTTTTTGAAGTCACATAGCCCAGTTCTCAGAGACAGACACGATGTATATCAAAAGGCTCATTCTTTAAGCTTTCCATGGAATAGTCTATGACAAGAATGAGCAAACTATGTATGGCCTGATGGCCAAATCCACTCCACTGCTTGTTTTTATATGGCCTGCAAGATAAGAATAGTTTTTATAACTTTATTTAAAAATGTAAAAACCATTTTGAGCTCATAGACCATACAAAACGGTTGGCAGGATTAGATCTGGCTCTTGGGGCCGCAGTATGCCAACCCCTTGTATATAAGAACCCTGAGTCACTTCTACACCATAATGCAACAGCAGAGAAATATTTCAGTGGAGAATGAAACTGCTACAGATTATTATTATAATGATGATGATGGTGTGATTTACAGCAAAATCACAAATTACATGTTTGAAGAGTAACATATCTATGTCTCCTGTTCTGAAGTTGAGGAACTGCTTTTTCTCCTCAGGTGTAGAACTTTCTAATTTTATCCTGTCCAGGTTGGCCAAGTATTGTGTCCGAAGAGATCTTTTCGGATCTTAACTCAGTGTATCAGCTCTTCCTTGAAGCTTTCTGATAATTACAAACTGGTAATCTACGCCTAGGGGCAATTTAAACCTATGCCTTTATTATCCAAGTCACTAATGAAAAGGTTAAACAGCACAGGGTTAAGCACAGAAAGTAGAGCAGAAAGAGTATTTCAGTTCTGGCACTGACCCTGGACAAGTTTCTCTACCTCTGGGGTTTATCCCTTTGCTTCATCTATAAAATGAAGGGGACTAGGTATGTAAAAGGCCGCTTCCAGGTCTATGATTGTTATTACCTCTTAACTTAGCTTTTCTGTTCATCAGCATTTTTTCAACAGGTCGTGATTTACTTTTAAGAACAGAAAGGAAAAGGACAACAGTACATCAATTTAATGTGAAGAAAACTTAGAATAAGGTGATAGCATTTCTACTATTCTTACCAGATAATGTTCCTCTTTCTTCAGTGTCACTGTCACTATCAACAATGTCATTGAATTTTTCAATATCTGCCAAAGACTGGCCATAATGAGTTAATTCTTCATCTTCATTGAGATTATAAATGCTTTTCTTTTCATTGTTACGCTAGAAGAACAGAAACTAGCATGAATTAGTTACCTAATATTTTTCACAATAGTTTATGGTAGTCTCCCAAAGTTCATTCAACAAAATAATAACAAACACTTTTCATAGTTACACATTTAGGGTTTTTTTGTTTTGTTTTTTTACAAAATTTGTTCTGTTCTGTGTCCTTCTCTCTCCAACCAATGGACAAGTTTATTTTTGGTCAATAAAGTAATTCTACAGAAATATACCATTACCCAGAGAAGAGGAATTTTTATTTTAATGGACAATTAGCAACATTTTCATAGCCCAGGTCTATCCCAAGAAACAAATACATGAAATAGTTTTAGGCATGCTACCGTAAACGATAGTTTCAGTCAACATTACTAAAAGTAGCAGGGGATCCAAAACAGTCAGGTAGGCAGAGATAATATTTGTTGTGGATAGGACATTTATCCCTACAATTAATATTTACTAAGCTTCATTCTATAAGGGGTCTAGGAGGTATAAGAGGTATCAAATATGAGGTAGCCAGTCCCAAGCCAGGGATAATGAAATGCTTATATGGTAAGCATATTTAACAAACAGTGAGAACAAAACAAGCTGTCTTCACTGGTTATATAAAATGGTAGATCAGAAATAAAAAACCAAAAAATAACCCCTCAAACCCAAACCCAACCATCCCCTACAACAGTCATTTTCCATACCTGTCGTTCTAGAGCAAACCTCTTCATCATCTTTTCCTCTGGACTTATTTTAGTATTGTATTCCCCAAAGCGTTTATCTGTAAATACATTAGACTTGTCCCTCTCTTTGTACTCTTTTAATAGGGTTTGTGTACGCTGAAAAACAAAACACAAAACAAATTAAAAACAATTTTCAAAGACCAAAGGACCAGTCAAAACAATGTGTGCTGCAATGTACAATCTGACTCTTAGATAGGTTTTCTTCCATATAGTACAATGCTTCATATAATAAGAGTTCAAACAAGGCTTCTCCTCCTCCCGATGATAGATGACTGATTGTTTAGTGAATTATAAATGAATATATAATTTCATTTGAGCTACAGAACAACTCTTTATGATAGTGATTATTCCCATTATATAGATGAAAAAGCATAAGATTTAAGAAATTAAATGACGTATATAGTCACAGAGCTAACCAATTGAGTAGTATTAGCTTAGAGCTGAAACCCAGGTTTTGTCTCCAAATTCAACAGTTCTTTCAGCATGTTAATTTGTTTCTCAAGATCAATGCCAGCATTTTTTAAATGGGGGAAACTGAACCACTAGTACTCCATTTTTAGATAGAAAAAGAAATCATCAAATCAGCTAGTTTTGTCAGTGGGATGCTCACAGAGCTAAAGGGAGGAAGGGGGTGAGCTGTAAAGTAGACAAGCCAAATATACTGAACTGCTTTTTTAGCTGTGGCAGCTAAAACTAGTAAAGTGTTTACATTAGGCTTGCTTTATTTGGAAAAAATGGAATAAGTTTAGATCCTTTCAACGATAAAGGGAGAAAAATTGACCATATTGGTACAAATACATGCTGCCCTCAAATATGATCTGTTACATGAGATTTCTGTGACAAGAAAAAAACAACAGAAAAATAATACTTATCATAGGTTGCACTTGGCTTTTATATGTGCTGGGAATAAACAGATGGGGTTATGCTTGGTTCTGTGCTATTTGATATTTTTACCAATCACTCAGATAAAGGTATAGTTGGGATGATCATAAAATTTGCAGATGAATGAATGAATGAAGCATTTATTAGGCACGTATTTTTTTCTAGCTCTATAAAATAATATTTTGGCTGTTTGATTGGTATGGCAGATTAGTTAGAAGTGTCATTTTTACTATGTTGGCTTGGCCTAACCATGAGCAATTAATATTTTTCCAATTGTTCATATTTTACTTTATTTATATGAAAAGTGTTTTGTAATTATAAATATAAGGATTAGCTGAAGAAATTGGATATGTTTAGCCTAGAGAAAAGAAGACTTTGGGGGCAAGATCATAGCATTCAAGTATTTGAAGAGGTGATACATGGAATAGGAATTAGATTTTGTTCTGTTTGGCCCCCAAGAGAAGACTTATGAACAATGGGCTAGTTAAAAAGGGGTAAATTTAAATTTTTTAAAATAGAATTTTATTTTTTCATATTACATGTAAAGATAGTTTCTTGTAAGATTTTTTTTCTAAATTTTCCTTCCTCCTTCCTCTCCCCCAGATGGCAAGCAGTCTGATATATATATATAGGTTATACATGTGCAACCACGTTAAACATATTTCCACATTAGTTGTGTTGTATAAGAAAAAACAGAACAAAAGGTGAACACCACAAAAAAGTGAAAATGGTGTGCTCTGATCTATACTGGTCTGTATACTCTGATCAGATTCCACAGTTCTTTCTCTGGAAGTAGACAGCATTTTTCATCATGAGTCTTTTGGAATTAATTGTCTTGGATCACTGTAATGCTGAGAAGAGTCAAGTCTATCACAGTTGATCAATGTTGCTGTTACTGTATACAACCTTCTCTTGGTTCGGCTCACTTCATTCAGCATCAGTTCATAGAAGTCTTTCCAGGTTTTTCCGAAATCTACTTGCTCATCCTTTCTTATAGCACATTACATTCATATTTCACAACTTGTTCAACTATTTCCCACTTGATGGGTATCTCCTCAATTTCCATTTCTTTGCCACCACAAAAAGAGCTGCTATAAATATTTTTGTATATGTGAGTCCTTTTCTCTTTTTTATGATCTCTTTGGAGTACAGACCTACTAGTGGTACTGCTGCATCAAGGGGTACACAGCTTGACTGCCCTTTGGCTAGGGTTTCAAATTGCTCTCCAGAATGACTGTTCAGTTCACAACTCCACCAACAATGCACTAGGGTCCCAAATCCCACATCTTCTCCACCATTTATCATTTTCCTTTTCTGTCATATTAGCCAATCTGATAAGTGTGGGGTGGTACCTCATAGCTGTTTTAATTTGCATTTCTCTACCCAACAGTGATTTAGAGCATTTTTTCATATAACTATAGATAAGTTTAATTTCATCTGAAAACTTCCTGTTCATATCCTTTGACCATTTATCAACTGGAGAATGACTTAAATTTAAACCTAATGTAAGGGAAATCCTCTTAACTGGAAGTTATCCAAAAGTAAATGGAATATATTAGGAGGTTGTGAGTTCCTACTCATTGGAAATCTTCAATAAAACGCTCGTTCATTTGCCGGGTATGCTGTAGAATGGAATATTTTTCAGGTAAAAGTTATAGAACCTCAAATCTAGGATTCCAAGATTTCCTCATCTATTATGGACATGATGGCTTCTAATGAGACTTTTGATTCTAAATATATGATCCTAAGAAGTAATATGATTATTCTCTAAGTCTTAGAATCTAAGACCAACAGTATTTTCCAAGTGATTTTTTTCTCTCCAAAATACCTATCTTCAAAGCCTCATATAGGTATAAGAGAGGATCATGTGTTTTTGAAAGATATACCAAAGTACTTTATGCTCTAGCAGGTCCAACACCAATCCAGTAAAGTTTCTCATATGGGCCCAATCTTTCTAAGTTTGGAAAGAATCATAAATAGAATATTGGCTAAGGGGAATGAAAGTTTTGGCCAAGGCAACTCATGAAGACAGCCTTCTGAGGCAAAGAGGGGTTTTGATCTGCAAAGATTGAGGGACTGCCCACACAGAAAAAACCCGCAACAGATTCTCAAAACTAAAATAATATTTCTATTATATTTACAATTATGCCTACAATAATTATATTAAAATTAAAATTATAGCTTTGCTTTACAAATATTATCAGTTTGTTCTTCACAATAACTCTGGGAGTTAGATGTTACTATTACTCTTATTACATTTCAAAAAACTGAATCAAATAGATGGATGTGTACCCAGGGCACACAGATAATAAGTATCTGAGGCCACATTTGAACTCAGGTCCAGAAATGACTCCATTATTTAGGGGTTAGTTTGTAGAAAACCTACAGAGAACAATTAGTTAAAAACACAACTTTATAAATGATAACATACAATAAGTAATCTGTTATTTTAGGTACAGATAACTTGTAAGTTAATTCAATAATACTTAAAGATGAATATGGTACACTATACTTAGAGAACTCTTCCCTTACAATTTTTCTTTCATTTTCCTTTTCCTTATTTCACTCTAAAAAGAAATGTTTGGAGGTTGGAAAAGATAATTATTTGAACATGCAGGTCTTGTATCTACTATCTCACCAGCCTTTATTAATCTTTGAGATCTCGCTCCCATTTAGTAAAGAATAGTGACTCAACAATAGTTATCAAGCGACCAGTGGCAAAGTTATTCAAACTTTAGATCCTCTAACATTTTCCTCTTGCTTCTTCAGTTTCTCTTATTCTTGAAAAATGATTAGCAGCAATAAGATTACATGTGAACGGGTGAGAACAATCCAGGTCGGGGGTGGGGAACCTGTGATCTCGAGGTTACATGTGGCCCTTTAGGTCCTCAAGTGCGGCCCTTTAAATGAACCCAAACTTCACAGAACAAAGGAAGTTTAGATTCAGTCAAAGGGCCACATGTGAGTGGAGGAAACTGGGCACAGATCAACACCGTATACCAGAATAAAGTCCAAATGGGTACATGATTGAGGTATAAAGACTGATAACTATAAACAAAGTAGGGGAGCAAGGAAGAGTTTATTTATCGGACTTATGGAGAATGAAGGAATTTATGACCAAACAAGAGATAGAGAACATTATGAAATGCAAAATGGAGAACTTTGATTACATTAATTGAAAAGTTTTTGCACAAACAAAACCAATGCAATCAAGATTAGAAGGGAAGCAGAAAACTAGGAAAGAAATTTTTCAATTAGTGTCTGTGACAAAGGCCTCATTTCTGAAATACATAGAGAACTGTGTCTAATTTATAAGAATACAAGGCATTCCCCAATTGATAAATGGTCAAAGGATATGAACAGACAATTTTTAGAAAAAGAAATTAAAGTTATTTATAGTCATATGAAAAAATGCCCTAAATCACTATTACAGAAATGCAAATCAAAACAACTCTGAGGTACCACATCACACCTATCAGACTGCCTAACATGACAAAAAAGAAAATGATAAATGTTGGAGAAGATGTGAGAGAGTTGAAATACTAATTCATTGTTGGTGGAAGTATGAGCTGATCCAATCATTCTGGAACTATGCCCAAAGGGCTACAAAAATGTGCATACCCTTTGACCCAGCAATATCACTTCTAGGGCTGTATCCCAAAGAGATCATAAAAATGGGAAAAGGACCCACATGTACAATAATATTTATTGCCACTCTTTTCATGGTGGCCAAGAACTGGAAATCAAGGGGATACCCATCAATTGGGGAATGGCTGAACAAGTTGTGGTATATGAATGTAAAGGACTACTGTTGTGTTACAAGAAATGATGAACAGGAAGACTTCAGAGAAGGCTACAAAGACTTATAAGAACTGATGCTGAGTGAAGGGAACAGAACCAGGAGAACTTTGTACACAGCAACAAGCACAGTGTGCGAGGAATTTTTCTGGTAGACTGAGCCCTTCACAGAAATACAAGGATCTAAAAAATTCCCAATGGACTCGAGGCAAAATGCCTTCCACATCCAGAGAAAGAACTATGGAATTGGATTGCAGAATGAAGCAGATCATTTTCTCTTGTGTTATGTTTTGTTTTGATGGTTTCTCCCATTCATCTTAATTCTTCTATGCAACATGACTAAGGTGAAACTGTAATTAAGAATGTAGAAGTGAAGAACCTATATAGGATTACACTATGTCTCAGGGAGGGGGGAAGAAAAGAAGGGAGGGGGAGAATTCTAAGATATATAGAAGTGATTGTAGAAAATTCAAAAGTAATAAATTAATTTTTTTAAAAAATGACAAACAGGAGGACTTCAGAAAAGTCTGGATTTATATGAACTGATGCCAAATGAAGTGAACAGAGCCAGGAGAATATTTTATGTAGTAACAGCCACAGTGTGTGAGGGCAGTTTTTGACACTTACCCCTTTACAGTAATGCAAGAACCTAAAACATTTCCAAAGGACTCATGATGCAGAATGCCATCCACATCCAGAGAAAGAACTAAGCTTTTGAAACGCAGAATGAAGCAGACTATTGTCTCTTTTGTTATGTTTTGTTTTTCTTTTGGTTTCTCCTATACATTTTAATTCTTCTATGCAACATGACTAATGTGAAAATGTGTTTAATAGGAATGTATGTATAGAGCCCATGTAAGACTGTATGCCATCTTGGGGAAGGAGAAAATTTGGAACTTATGGAAGTGATTGTTGAAAACTGAAAACAAATAATAATTTGGAAAAATCTTTTAAAAAGAAGACCACATTTGAGGACCTTGAGGGCCATATGTAGCCTTGGGGCTATAAGTTCCTCACCCCTGGAAATATTTTCCCCTCCATTTGAAGTATTAACTAAGTACTGTTTTTCTTTCCCACTAGTTATCAGATGATGGCAGCAAGTCAGCTGCTCCTTTAATTTACCATTTTGTCTGCCCTGGCAAGGACAAAACACATTCTACTTAGAGCAGGCTATGGCGTCAGCAGTGGTTGATGTTTCAAATCAGAAAAAGCAAATCTGTCCAGTGAGGAATTATGTGAGGAAAACATTTTTCTTGATTTCTTCCCAAAATGTGTATGTATATGAAAATGGCACTTTGGCTACAATATTTTAATAAAACCAGACAATCTACTCTCTTCACCGTCCAATAAGGATGGAAATAATTCAGTAAATATTCCTGCAGTATTTGGCACTGCACTTGGCACAGAAAGTTTTGGCACTTTCAACAGACCTTCAGAATTCATAAAGGATAAGAGTTAAAGCATAACTTCTTATAATACAAGCTCTCAACAAAATACTAGTTCTGCTATCATTTTCCACAGTCTGGCCTGCTGGCAAAGAATGGCTAGATAAAGCCACCTACGAGCCCTCTCCTGCTTCCACGTTTTTCTTTTGGTTCTGTGTTTCTCCTCCACCTTCTCTATATACTACTGTTCTAAGTATTCAAGTCAGTAATAGTAGGTGTGGGGAGGAAATAAAGGAGAAAAAAATTGAGAGTTTACTGTACAGTAACATTAAAAGCTCAATTTGATAAATGACACTGGATCAGACTTAAGATCCCCTTAACTGGGGAGGGTTGGGAAAAAGGGAGTGAGGAATTCTGAGACTCCCCCCAAAGACCCAAGTACAGGGGAAGGTCGTCTGGAATAAATTTGTGGACTCAAGTATTCTTGAAGTCAAGGTGGTAAAGACTGACTGGTATGCTTTTCGGTGGGTAAGAGTTCTTAGAGAACCTCAGATTTGAAAGAGGTACAGGTAAAGTTTATATAGGTTATTCTACAGTAAGACAAGTGCCAAATATGCTAACTAGATGGTTCAGGATGGGATTAGGGAGTGGTTAAGGAGTGGTCAGTTCTTAAAGGAATATGTACTTTTAAGTATCTACTATGCAGGTATTTTACCCAGAGTTCACTGGAAAATAGACTGGGGGTGGGGGGCCATAGAGAGGTGTATTTTAGGTCTGAAATGTCACTAAATCATCTAAGAAATACCCAGGCTGCCTCTATCAATGTCTAATAACTGCGAGGGAGTATATATACGTCTAAGTCTAGGATACATGATAGGTCAGTGAGTAATAAATATCTTTATGACCCAGTACACAGCCAGTTCAGTCAGTAAACAGTGGGTTCAAACTAATAAATTCTATAAGTGTAGCTGGCTACTGTATCAGGAAGTGAGATAAAAGTTTTGCTAGGGCAGGCTGTCTTTGGGCTGGGAAGAAACTGCCAGGGAGAGGCTAGGGAGAAATGTGATCTTTAGAGAGAAATGTGATTTTGGAATTGGGGTCTAAGCATAAGCACTCGAGTACCCCAATATTAACTGTTCTGTATACCTGGACATGACCTGGGAAATTTAAGCAGTGGACCTATACCAATAGCATGGCTATGTTTGGGATGATCAAACGGGGGAGAAGAGAAAGAGAAGAGTAATCCTTGTGAACAAATGACTGGAAATTAACAAGTCTGACCTTGTTAAAGGCTAGCACAATTTCAAACGGTTATTTTTTCAAGCACTCTCTTTCCCACAGACCTACAGCTCAAAATTTTGTTGGGACCAATAAATTCAAATTATGGGCCACCCAGTAACATTTAGAATAGAATTCCAGAATAGGCACTACAGCTATCTGTGGAAAATATGCATTATGTTAAGCTTTACACGTTCTTGGGTCATACAGATTGTCCTTGGAGACATTCACAGAGCTAAGAGAATGCTAAAAAAATGTCAGGTCCTCTCACTACACATTTATTTTATTACACATAAAGGGACCCTGGTTATCTTATATTCTTTCCACAGACCTCTCAAGTAGGAATACGGGATTTAGATAAGGAAGGGATTTCAGAGATTACCTAGTCCAGCCCAACCCTCTCATTTTACAGATGAGAGAGCAGGAGGCCCAGAGATTTTCACAAGGTCAAAAAGGTAGTAGCTTGTTTTGAGTTCCCTATAAATACAACATGAATAATTTAATATAAATGACCCTTAGCACACAAGACTTCCAATTTTGAGAATGTTCAAGAGCCTGTAATTACGGTTCATGGTTACAGCATATTTGAAAAGAAGCAATAACATTAAAGATTCCTTCTTTAGCCACTGATGTTTCTTCCTGAAACAAAGTCCTGCACATTCATGACATCAGATGCCTTATTCTAGATTAAAGTAGAATATAATGTGATGAGAATAAACAGCTGAACTGATGTGGCTGAATGCCAGACAAAGTGTACAAAAATGAAACACGTTAAGGTTGAGTGGGCTGATATGACACTTCATAAAGGGGAAATGCCTGGATCTACAATGGAGTCCCCTCAAATGTCACAGCTTTTGTTTCAGCTCAATAAATGACAGCCAGCATGGCACATAAACACTGGACAGAATTTGTTGTTCAGTCACTGGTTTTTCAGTCGTGTCCAACTTTTCATGACCCCATTTGAGTTTTTTTGGGTTTTTTGGGGCAAAGACATTGGAATAGTTTGCCATTTTCCTTCTCCAGCTCATTTGACAGATGAAAAAACTGAGGTAAACAGGGTTAAGTGACTTGCTCCGGGTCACACAGCTAGTAAGTGACTGAGGCTGGATCTGAACTCAGGAAGGGAAGTACTTGCTGACTCCAGGTGCAAGGCTCTGAGTACTGTGCCACCTAGCGGCACATTGTGGATAGAGAGCTGACTTTAAAGTCCCAAAGACAAGAATTCAAGTCCTGCCTCTTATACAAATTGGCCATGTGACTTTGCCCAAATCTTTGAACCTCTAGGTGCTCTAGGCAACTCTCAAAAACCGTAAGGTGGAAAAAAAGTACTGACCTTCAATGGCTGGCATAACTCACCAAGCTCCCTAGTCTTCCCTGCACCCTTTGCCAAACAAGCAAAATGACATAATGTGCTAAGAGAAAGTCTGTCAAAATTTTTAATGGGATAGACTCCCAAGCATTCTTTTATCTTCCATGTTTAAATTCAATTTTATTTTATTTTCAACTCCAAATTCTCTCTCTCCTACCCACTGAGAAGACAAGTAAAACTTGTTACAAATATATATATAGACATGCAAAAAAATATTTCACATTAGTTATGTCTTTTCCCCCTCTTCCCCATACACAAAAAGCAAGAAATAAAAGAAACTATAGCACCCTTCATTATGAGTCCTTTGGAATTGTGGTTGATTATGCTGATCAGTTACTAAGTCTTTCAATGTTGGATATCTTAACAGTACTGCTTTTACTGTAAAAACTGTTCTCCTGGTTCTGCTCACTTTACTTTGCATACTAGTCTTCCTAAGTTTTTCTAAAACCATCTTCATTTTGTATAGCACACTGGCATTCAAATACAAGTATCATTAAGTGGTTCAGCCATTTTTTTGATTGATGGGCACCACCTCGGTTTACACTTTGTTGCTAAAACAACAAAATGACTCTAAAAGTTTTTGTACAAATACATCCTTTCCTTCACCTCTTTGTGACATGTGCTTAGTACAGATATTACTGGGTCCAAGGCTAAGGATAGTTTAACGACCTTGTGGACATAGCTTCAAATTGCTTTCCAGAAGGGCTGGACTAGTTTCCAGCTCCAGCAATGTGCCTGCTCTTTCACAGCTCCCCTCAAACTAACATTTCTCTTTTTATCATCTTCATCAATCTGATGGGTGTGAGGTGCAAATCTCACAGTTACTTTAATTTTTCTCTTATTATTAATGATTTGAAACATTAAAAAATTTTTTTTGATAGCTTGCATTTCCTTTTGACTACTGCCTATTCAAATTCTTTAACCTCTCATTTGCTAAGGAATGTATTTTGTTCTAATACAGTTTAATTGATTCCTTTTACAGCTTGAGCATCAGATTTTAGAGAAATATACTGCAAATATTTTTTCCAAGGTAACTGTTTCACTTTCAATTGCATTGATTTTATTTGTGCACCTTTCCAATTCCCTATAACAAAACTGCCTGTTTTATTGTCTATGACTCTTGATCAAACATACTTTCTCTATCCATAGTTGTAAAAGTTATCACCTTCCCTGCTCTGCTAATTTGTTTGTTATGTAAAATTTTATATATAGGTCATATATCTACTTGGAGCTTATTGTATTATATGGTATGAGAAGATGGACTAAATCTCAATTATGGTTTATCTATTTTTCCTAGAAGTTTTTAATAATGCATCTTTACAATAGTGTCTTTCAGTTTATCAAACGCTATGCTATTATGTTCAACTACTTCAAGATCTTGTTATTACCTGATCTGTTTCATTCATCATTTTTTGGCATAATCTTAATTAGTATAAATTGTTTTGATGACTACTTCATTGTAGTATAATATGAAATCTGATATTGCTGTGCCTCTTTCCTTCCCTTTTTTTCATTATTTCTTTTAGTTCATAACTTTTTATTTTTGCAAATTAATTTCATCATTTTTTTCTAGATCTCTAAAGTAATGCTTTGGTAGATTTGGTTCGTATTTCAGTGAATAAACAAATTAATCAGGATCGACATGAATAGTGTATTATCTCAGGTGTTTGTTCTTTTTTTAAATAAAGAATGTTCTGTAGTTGTAATCATAAAGTGTATTATCTCCTGGTAGGTGAATCTCCAAATAATTTATAGATTATGTAGTTATTCTGAACTGAATTTCTTTTCCTATCTCTTTGAGGGGTAGGGTCGTTAACATATAAAATACTTAATTATTCATTTGGGCTTATTTTAGCTTTTGCAACTTTGCTTAAGTTATTATTTCAAATTATTTTAGTTGAATTTCAAGGGTTTTCTAAGTAGACCATCATGCCATCCGCAAAAATCACTAATTTTGTTTCTTGTTTGCCTCTGCTGATTCCTTCAGCTTGTTGCTATAGCTAGTATTTCCGGTACTATAAAAAATAATGATGATGATTTTACCCTAGAGCTTACCAGAAAGACCTCTAGTACGTATCAATTAATTATATATAGTGCTGGCTCTTGGCTTCAGATGAATACTACCATCCACAAAAGAAGGGAAGCTATGTAGGGCACTGAACAGAGTACTGAGCCCGGAGTCAGAAGACCTGAGTTTAAATATGCCCCCAGACATTTATTAGCTATGTGACCACTTAATCCTGGTTACCTCAGTTTCTTCATCTGTAAAAGAAGCTGGAGAAGGAAATGGAAAACCTCTGCAGCATCTTTGCCAGGAAAACCCCAAATGGAGTCACAGATATGACTGAACAACAAAATCTATCTGGTCTTTATTTTTTTAGAGAGTTCATTTAAAGCATGTCCAGTTTCCTTTTCTGGAATTGAATTTTAAAAATTCTATAAATCTTGCCCTGTTAACCTGGGAATTTTATATTTTTGTAAACATTAATCCATTTCATTTATCCATTTTATTGGTATGTAACTGGGTAGAATACTTTCTGATAATATTTATATCATTATTTGCTGTGAATTCTCTTTTTCCATTTTTGATGGTGGTAACTTGGTTTTTCTCACTTTTTTCAACCTGAATAGTTAATGGTTTAGTTTTTTAGTTTAAAAAAAAAAAAACAACAGTTCTTACTTTTACTTACTATTAAATGGTTTCATTAACACATTGTTTTAAATTGTTAATCTTTAGAATTTCTATTTTGATATTTAGTTGGTTTTTTTTTAATTTGTTGCACTTCTAATTTTTTTCAGCTGCATGCCTAATTCATTGATCTGTTCTTTATTTCGCTGATGAGAATTGATGAGAGTATTTACAGCTTTTCCTCAAGGAAAAGTGAAAGGGCTAAATTCACACTCATGAGTAAGACTGTTAAATGTGCATTTTCCTCTATTATATCTTCTTATATTTTTCTTCACTTCTCCTTCCTTATACCCTCAAAGATAACATCAAGACAAGTGAAATACAACAAAAATGATCTGCTTCTACTATAGTCCTCTTCTTTTCTTCTGCCATCACTGGTTCTTATCCTTTCTTTCTTCCATTCAATCTCGCCTTCCCTACCCAATCCACCCTCCAAAGTAGAATTTTGATTTATTTGTGTCTATTCTCTCCCCTTCTTTTCTTTCCCCACCCATTCCTCTATTGAGTTTACTGTATTTCTACACTAAATTGTATTTGAGAGTGTTAGAACTCTCCTCTGTCGAGTTCAGGTAAGCATGAGGTTTATGGTGCGTGCTTCCTCTATCCCCTCTTCTCATAAGTCTGTACGGCCTTCTCATACTCCGAGTATGAGAAACAGTAACTCTTAAAACCTTCTTCCTCTTTTTCCCTTCTCTTTTCTTTCTTAAGAACATAAAGAACAAAACAAATTTTCCTCCTAGTCCTGCTGTCTCCCTCTCTGACCCTTGAAGACACTTAAAGCACTCTTGTTTCTTCTTTCCAAATGATTAGAATGCAAACATGTGATCCTGATTTAGCCATTTCAATTTGTTCAAATGTATTTACTTTTCTAGGTTTCTTTTGATTATTATATTTTTTATATTTATTTAAGTTTTCAACATTCATTTCTACAAAATTCTGAGTTCCAAATTTTCTCTCCATTTCTCCCCTCTCCCCACCCCAAAACGCAGAGCTTTCTAATTACCCCTATCACCAATCTGCCCTCCCTTCCCTTATCCCCATCTTCTCTTTTGTCCTGTAGGGTAAGATAAATTTCTATACCCCATTACCTGTATTTCTTATTTCCTAGTTGTATGCAAGAACAATACTCAACAGTTATTCCTAAAACTTTGAGTTCCAACTTTGCTTCCTCCTTCCCTCCCCACCCATCCCGACTGGGAAGGCAAGCAATTCAATATAGGCCATATCTGTGTAGTTTTGCAAATGACTTCCATAATAGTCATGTTGTATGAGACTAACTATATTTTCCTCCATCCTATCCTGCCCCCCATTTCTTCTATTCTCTATTTTGACCTTGTCCTTCCCCAAGAGTGTTGACTTCTAATTGCTCCTTCCTCCCATTGCCTTACCTTCCATCATCCCCCCTACTCTGCTTATCCCCTTCTCCCCCACTTTCCTGTATTGTAAGATAGGTTTCATACTAATATGACTGTGCATTTTATTCCTTCCTTTAGTCGAATGTGATGAGAGTAAGTTTCATGTTTTTTTTCCTCACCTCCCCCCTTTTCTCCTCTACTGAAAAGTTTTTTTATGAGAAATAATTTGCCCCATTCCATTTCTCTCTTTCTCCTCCCAATATATTTCTCTCTCACTCCTTAATTTCATTCTTTCAGCATATGATCCCATCCTATTCAACTCACCCTGTGCCGTGTGTGTGTGTGTGTGTGTGTGTGTGTGTGTGTGTAATCCCACCAACTACCCAGATACTGAAAAAAGTTTCAAGAGTTACAAATAATATCTTTCCATGTAGGAATGTAAAGAGCTCAACTTGAGTAAATCCCTTATGATTTCTCTTTGCTGTTTACCTTTTCATGCTTCTCTTGATTCCTGTGTTTGAAAGTCAAATTTTCTTTTCAGCTCTGGTTTTTTCATCAAGAATGCTTGAAAGTCCTCTATTTCATTGAAAGACCATTTTTCCCCTCAAGTATTATACTCAGTTTTGCTGGGGAGGTGATTCTTGGTTTGAGTCCTAGTTCCTTTGACTTCTGGAATATCATATTCCATGCCCTTCAATCCTTTAATGTAGAAGCTGCTAGATCTTGTGTTATCCTGATTGCATTTCCACAATACTTGAATTGTTTCTTTCTAGCTGTTTGCAATATTTTCTCCTTGACCTGGGAACTCTGAAATTTGGCCACAATGTTCCTAGGAGTTTCTTTTTTTGTATCTCTTTCAGGAGGTGATCAGTAGATTCTTTCAATATTTATTTTGCCCCCTGGTTCTGGAATATCAGGGCAGTTTTCCTCGATAATTTCATGAAAGATGATGTCTAGGCTCTTTTTTTGATCATAGCTTTCAGGGAGTCCCATAATTTTTAAATTTTCCTCTCTTGGATCTATTTTCCAGGTCAGTTGTTTTTCCAATGACATATTTCACATTATCTTCCATTTTTCATTCTTTTGGTTTTGTTTTGTGATTTCTTGGTTTCTCATAATGTCATTAGCCTCCATCTGTTCCATTCTAATTTTTAAAGAACTATTTTCTTCAGTGAGCTTTTGGAGTTCCTTTTCCATTCGGCTAATTCTGCTTTTGAAAGCATTGTTCTCCTCATTGGCTTTTTGAGCCTCTTTTGCCAATTGAGTGAGCCTATTTTTCAAGG
Source organism: Bettongia penicillata ogilbyi (assembly GCA_023548195.1). Taxonomy (NCBI): domain Eukaryota; kingdom Metazoa; phylum Chordata; class Mammalia; order Diprotodontia; family Potoroidae; genus Bettongia; species Bettongia penicillata. The sequence goes on from JAJHZJ010000177.1 coordinate 11,354,374, forward strand.
TGTTATTTTCTTCAGCATTTTTTTGGGTCTCCTTTAGCAGGGTGTTGGCCCCCTTTTCATGCTTTTCTTGCATTTCTCTTCCCAATTTTTCCTCCACCTCTCTTGATTTTCAAAATCCTTTTTGAGCTCTTCCATGGCCTGAGACCATTGAATATTTAGTTTGGATGTTTGGGATACAGAAGCCTTGACTAGTCTGTCTTTCCCTGATGGTAAGCACTGTTCTTCCTCCTCTGAAAGGATGGAAGAAGATACCTATTCACCAAGAAAGCAACCTTCTATAGTCTTATTTTTTTTCCCTTTTTTGGGCATTTTCCCAACCACTTACTTGACTTCTGGGTCCTTTGTCAAGAATGGGGTATACTGTGGGAATCAATAAGATCTCAGTTCCTCCAAGGTGGCACAATCAAATGTGTACACTGCTCTGGGAACAGAGAGAGATTTTTGTGCCCAGAAACTTAGCAGAGTTTTCTCTCCACAGCCACCTGGCCTCCAGTTCCACCAAGCCAGCATTGAGTGCTGAGAGTCAGATAAGCTGCATGGGCAGGGCTGCCATTCAGTGTAAGATAAAGATCAGCTCCCTCAGGTCCTCTACACAGGGCTGAGGTAAGAATCAGCTCCTCAATGCCCTCAGGGGTTTTCCGATCCAACAATGGATGTGGGCTGCTGTAGGAACTGCTACAGCCTGCCTGATGTGGCCTCTGCAGGCTGCTGCCTGAGGCTGGAGCTATGGGAAGGCCCTTCTCCCTTCCTGGCCACCTGAAAAAAACCCTGTCATTGACCTTTGGTACCTGTGGGTTGAGGGACCTGCCAACTGCTGCTACTGTGACTGGGAATTCTGCCCCTGAGGTATCCTCCTTCCAGAGCTGCGCCACACGCTGACTGGGCTGGGCTCTGCTCCACTTCCAGTGCAACAGATGTTTCTGTGGACCTTTCAGGTCAGCCTAGGCTAGAAATCTCCTCCGCTCTGCTGTTCTCCACTTCTGCTGTTCCAGAATTTGTTGAGAGTCCCTCTCTACAAGTATTTTATGGGCTGTGTGGGGGCAGCCCACATATATGTGTCTTTCTACTCTGCCATCCTGGCTCCGCCCCCCTGATCATTATATTTTTAATAAAAGTTTTTATTAAGCTCTGGAATTTTCAGCAGGAATGTCTGAAAGTTCTTGATTTTATTCAAAATCCACTTTTTTCCACTATAGCATTATACTTAACTTTCACAGGTTGAATTATTCTAGGCTAGAAGTCTTTGTTATTTTCTTTTGGTAAGAGTACTTCAAAGTTTCCTCACCTCTATAGTGGTAACTACAATTCTTGTGGATCTCTGGAACTTAAACTCTTTCTTTCTGGTTGTTTAGAGTATTTTTAATTTGACCTGCAGGTTTGGACTGTGGCGAGGATGTTCTTGGAAGTTTTCATTTTTTGGGTTTCTTTCAGGAGGTGAGTAGCAAATTCTGTTTTCAGTTTGCCTTGTGGTTCGAACAGATACAGGTAGTTTCATTTATGATTACTTATACTATGATATTCATGCAGGGTTTTTTTTGGTGGGGGAGAAGGTGAAAGTGTTCAATGAATCTAATGATTCTTAGATTCTCTCTCCTTGACCTGTTTTTCAGGTCAGTTGTTTTGTTTTGTTTTTAACAGTAGGTACTTTACATTTCCCATTAAAAAACCCAAACCTTAGATTTTGGTCTAACATTTTTTTTCTGTCTTTGAAGTCTATTTGTTCTCTTCTGATTTCCAGGGAGTTGCTCATGGGTTAGTTTTTACCACATTCTGCCCTAAACAAGGAATTGACAACAATGGCCATATGGAGTGCTCTTAAAAAACCTTCCTTAGCTCATGGATTGTACAAACATAGGCAGCTGACTGGATCTGGTCTGTGGAATACAGTTTGCTGACTTCCACTCTCAATTATTGATTCTCCTTACAATTTTTTCCTCCAAAGCTCTCATTTCAAGTTACATCAACATGTGATATCTCAAAATAAGAATGCTACAGGACCTCAACCTGAAAGGGCCAGGGTCTTCCATTGCATCCTGGGCCATCTCCAGACCTCCTGATGAATATCAGACCACTGGATCCAGATGGCTCAGGAGAAGAAAGTGATTTTGGTGACCTTGCACAGCCCTCCCTCCCTCAAATCACTCAACTGCAAGTCATGTCATCATCTTGATGTCATGGTCCTCATCGAGAATGAAGGACAAACACAACAAGTCAACATGTATTTACTAAGCACTTGTAAGTTGTGTCACTGTGCTAAGTGCTATTTCATTTATAATTTTTTTAATTTCTTGTTTTTCTACAGATACTGTAGTATCTGGGACTGTGTTGCTTTTCATCTTTGTACTTTCAGTGCTTAGCATAATGATTAGGGAACAGGTAGCCTTCCATTGTATATTCTGCAATAAACCACAAGTCAAATAATTGATTCAAAGGTGTAGAAAAGAAGCATGGTCTTGGAGTATCTACTTAATGTCTGGAGTATCTACTTTCCTCAGGTATCTGGCCATGTGCTTCTACTCAAATCAACCACTAATACTTCTATGAAAATATAAACTCCTATGCTTAGTCTTTAAAGCCCTTCACAACCTTCACAAACTTGCCCCAACGTATCTTTGTTTTCCTTCATTTAAAATTTTTTTTTCAATGAACAAATCTGTTTTTTTTCCCTCCTGCTTTTCCAAATCTACAGAGCAAAACAAACAAACTCCTTGTAACAAGTATGCACAGGCAAGTAAAACAAATGTTTCCATTGGCTGTGTCCAAAAATGATGGTCTCATTGTGTGCCATGTCCATGACCTCAAGCATGAGTCCCCTAGATCCTTGGAGTTCTTAGAGGTTTCCAACTTGTGATGGCATACAGTGCTCTCCTGGTTCGGTTCTGTTCACTCAGTGTTTCACTCAGTGTAAGTTTATACAAGTTTTCCCAGGTTTCTCTGAAGTCATGCCTGTCACCACTTCTTAAAGCACAAGAGTATTTTATCACATTCACATACTATAATTTGTTCAGCAATTTATTCCCAACTGATGGAAGGCCCCTCAGTTCCTAGTTTTTTGCTACCACAAAAAGACCTGCTATATACCGATCCTTTCCTTCTTTAGAGTCAGTTCTAATAGTGGTATTGCTGGTATGTAAAGTTTAGTAACTTTTTGGGCAGAGTTCCAAAGTACTTTCCAGAATGACTAGACTAGTCCCCAACCTCTTTCTAGTCTCACTGGACATTATGACCCACCTACCACACCTTGTGATAGAGTCTAACTGGTCTTCTCTGTTTCTCACCCATAAGATTCCATCTCATATCCCACATGTCTTTCTTCCCTTGGCTGCACAAAGTGTCTCTCTTCCTTTAAGAAGCAGCTTATCATAGCAACAGAAAAACTAGGAAAAATGAATGTTTTCCAATCTCACAAAAAGTCAGAAGCAGACGAGATTCAGCACAGCTAGTGCTGCTACTGACAAGCTGCACTTGCTTGTGTAAGTGCAAGAGTTACATTATAATTTTTCTATAACACAAATGATATCTCTGTACTATTAATAGGGATTGAGGGAATCACTAATATACTATTATCTCAATCTAGGGACCACGTATCTTAGCTCAGGGTATCACGTATGGACATGAATTGGATTTAAGTGAGGAAGAGTCACTGAAGTCCACTGAAAGATAAAAGGCAGGACTCCTGGTAATGGCCTGGGTTGCAGTGAATGACCTGGTCATTTCTGATACATTTCGGTGAAAACACTAGTGAGGGGGGGAAGGTGAGAAGAAGCACTTGAAACTTTTTTTTAAAGCACTTTTGAATCAAAAGAAAATATGGATATGATTGAGGATGACTTATGTAAATAAAGATTCTATTTTTCTAAAGGAAAAAAACAGCAGCTTAAGTATAGTCTTCGGCAGGAAGTTTTTCTTGATCCCAACCACTAGTACCCTCCTGTCCAAACTACCTTGTATTTAACTACTTTGTCTATGTTTGTATTTACTAACGCTATATGGATTTACTTGTCTCCCCCATTAGAATGTAAACTCCTATGAGTTTATTTAATGTTTTGTACTTGTATCCAACAGCCCAGTAGACAGTATAAGTGCTTAATAAATGCTTACATTTGCTGACTAAATGGATTTGAATTCTAGTGGGAATGACCAAGTTGACTTTAAATGTCTGTGTCATACAGGGGTGTAGTAAATCAAGAGCATCTGGGCTGAAAGTCTAATGAAATAAAGGTGAGTAAGGTTAATCCCAAAGCCAGAGTACTGGAAGGCAAAGAGGGCTTTTCCAGTCTACAAGGATAGGCCACAAGCGGAAAGGAGAGTAACTAGGTTAAGTGCTAAGATTTCTTCCTCTTCTATGACTGTGATTCAAAGTTGAATGTGACCTATTAGAACATGTTGCAATTTAGTTTATGGTCTTTGAGGCCAACCAATTCAGCCTTAAAAGTGTCAATACCACAGCCTGACAGATAGGCTCAGTTTAGCTAGTGGTTATTCATCTATGGTTTATTCTAGGCTTGTATCTTTACCTCCTATAACAGATAAAAAATACAATTTAAATGTTCTCCATGTTTTCTGCTCCTGTCCCATTCAACTAATTCCATGAAGAATCTAATTCTAATACAATTTAGTACTGGACTCCTTAGTTTGCATTCTTTTGTTTTATATTTCATCATCGCAAAACCACACTGCCCTAGTGTTCATACTGGCCAGTACACAAGTACTTTGTGCTTTCACTGTATATCCTGGATATGGGACAGGCTAATAGAATGTGTTATTATCTATTTAGTCTTAAAGAGACACCTAGGAAGCCTAATTCAGTTTGTATTTAATTCTGAGACCTCTGAGAATAACAAAAATGGTGACTTATGTAACTGATCTTTGCAAACTATCGTGAAGTTCTTAAATCGTCTGGTCTTTATTAATCTTATTTCTTGATGGCATCCCAAAAAGCAAAGAAAGGTCTAAGTGCAGTAGGTTACAAATAAAAGACCTAGGGGAAAACCATTCTTTATCTTTCTTGACCTTTCTGCTCCCCGCACCTGAAAAAACCCAGCTCAGTCTTTGATATATGAATCCCACTGACGAGATTTTTCTGATTCATAGAAAAAGTTGTCTTTGTATGTTCTGTGGATAAGGAAAAATCCATCTGCATAAGACTCTAATTTGACCATCCTGCCTATGGAAACAAACAACAAAACACTATTCACATTCCTGCTATCATTCTAAAAACCCACAGTCGTTTTCCATATTTACGAAGAGGCCACTGAGTTCAAATACTAGACTAGAAGTTATAAGGACTATAATGAACGCTAAACAGAATCTCTGCTCTTAAATGGTTTATAATAGAGTGAGATGGGCAAGCTAAAGATACACATATCCAATTAACGAAGAAGATAGATACATATGTGTTCAGGTGTGTGTACATCCAAATATTGATATTTCAAATATCTTACTGTGAATATGTAAATAAAACCACATTCTGATTCTTGCCTACCAAAGTGGGTTTTTTCTAAATTTGTTCATGACGTTAAGCCTAAGAAAGATAGACATTAATTAAAGAATAGAATTAGCCAGCTTTGGTGCTACGTCAAGTACATACTACATTCTGCAAATAGGGTCATGAACAATTGAACACCAAATCTTAGTTTGGACTAAACCAAGTTGAGGGAGACACAGCTGACAACAAAACAGTTACAAATGCCAACGTGGCCTTCTGCCCAACTGTTAAGACAGTTCTGTTTTCTTTAAAGAAATGAGCTCTGTCTGCAGTATTTTCTATGAGTACATCTTCCAAAATTCAATTCAGTGTTTATGAAGCATCTTCTAAGGGTAGAGGAATGTGTAAGTAAGCCATTCCTTGCCCTCTTTGAGCTTACAAACTAGCCAGAAAAGAAAGCACAAGCAGAAGCAATCACACATACAATTAAATGTCATACATGTGCAAAAGAAATACAAAGTACTGTGTGAGGTCTGATGAGGCAAATATTAGTTCTGACCACAAGGAAGAAAAGGGATAAAGGAATATTTTATGAAGAAGGCATCATCTAAGCTGAGTCTTTAAGGGTAGGCAGGATTTCAACACTTGGATGGTACTCCAGGTAGAAAACAGTATGAATTCAAGGAAGTATACCATATATAAGGGTGTAAGCTGCTAGTTACTGTTGACAAAAATACATTACAGTTCCAATATGTATTCAACTACAGTTACCCAGAGAGGGAAAATAAGAAAAAGACAAGCAAAAAAACTGTGGAGAGTGATGTCTAGTTGCTGCCCACTTCATCTGGTCTAATTATCCACCATATTATCACCTAATAGGGTAATTGTTTGAAAGTCTCAGACTTCTGGGACCACACTACTACATTTAAGTGTATGTTACTGCTCTGCCCTCCCACTGACACTATAAATAAAAGTCTCCGCCCAGATATCTGTTCTGCCTGGGAATGAAAGGGATCTTCCAAGCCTGACTAGATCAGTTCCTTGTCTCTAGGGCATTTATTTTTAAGTGGAGAAAACAAATTGAAAGACACTTGGCCTAGAGTTAGAAGATCTGGACTCAAGTCCAAGTTAATTAGACATTGAATAAAAGGTAGGGCTTTACTTAGAGAGGCTACACGGCCTACGAAGAGTGTCAGACTCAGCCAAAACCCAGGTGCAGATTCTGCCTAGAGATGCTGATTATGTAAGAAGCCTTAGTCTTCCTTGGTCTATGAGAAAGCTCTGAAGAGTTTCTGCACCATTAGTTCTATGCTTGAAGAAGATTCAGGTTAATCTGACACAGGAGATCAACAGTGACCCATGAAAGAGTAACTTTAGAAGTAGTGAGGACAGAACAAGATTACAAGGAGCGAAGGCATGGATGGGTGACAAGAGGGAGGCACTGAAGGAACAGAAGAAAGGAAAGTATTTTAAGGATTACAAATGTTGAAGGAAGTTTTTTTGCTTTGTTTTGTTTTAGGATGGGGAAACTTGTTCCTATTTGTCGATAGAGAAAAAGCAGCTGGTAGAGGAGGATAAATTGAAATGAACAAGAGTAATATGAAGAGCCTTATCAAATTATTCCAAAGGTCCTTTGCAGCCCTAAATTTATAATGTATCACCTATAAGGGAGAGGAAATAATTGAAGAAATGACAATGCAGAGGTAGCAAGGTTACTTCTGGAATTTCTCTGAAACAGGAGGCAAGGAGAAAATGATGCGAACATTCAATAAAAAGCTCTGATACAAGATCATAGAGTTAGAGCTGAAGGAGACCTTGGAAGCCATTTGGTCCAACCCTTCCATTTTACAGATGAGAAAACTGAGACCTAAAGTGGTTGAGTGACTTGCCCAAGGTCACAGGGATCACAGTGACACAGGCAGGCTAGGACTTTGGTCTTCTTAACTCCAAAGCCAGCACCTTTTCCACAGTCCCAGTGGAGGGAGCATACATCAACTGTTTATCAAACTGAAGATATCTTGGCTCAATCTCAGTTAATAAATACAATGTGCAATGCAGTGTAATGGCTGTGGAGACAAAGAAAGGCAAGAGACAGACCCTGCTCTCAAGGAACTCACAGTCTAAAGTGAAATTTTAGTAAGCAGGAGGTGAAGTCGTCTTCTGGAAATTTAGATGGTTAAGAGTGTAACTGAGAACTTGAAGACGGAGGGCAAGATTTGAAACAGTATCTGTGAGGAATGAGTTAAAGAATCAAAGAGAAACAAACCTAAAAGTTTCCTGAGTAGCAGTGAAGGGCTAACTAGGGGACAAAGCTGACAGAACACTGGCTCTGGAGCTGAGAAGACCTGAGTCCAAGTATCACCTCAAAAGCTAACTAGCTGTGTGACCGTGGGCAAGTCAACCTGGTTTCCTCGTCTGTAAAATGGGCATAAGAATAGCACCTAAGGTTGTTCTGAGGATCAAATGAGAAAAATGATAGCAAAGCACCTAGCACAGTGAGCGGCACACAGCAAGCACTACTACTACTATTATAAGAAATAACTTTTAAAGAATTAAGGACACCAACCAAAGGAATAAGGGTTAAAGTTAGCATCCTTTCCTTGATTCCACCAGCCAGAAGTAATCCCTGTCCCTCTTTGAATTCCCTTGATAATTTTGACATATGTTCTAGTCAGCTGTTTACCCATCTTCATTCTCCCTCCCAATAACAACAGCCTAGACAGTATGCTTAACAATTTACAAAAGGCTTTAAAGCCACTATCTTATTTGATCCTTTGAGTAACCCCATGGGATCACTCATGTGGGTACTGATATCTTCACTGAAGAAACTGAAGCTGAGAGAAATGGTGACACCTTAAAGTCACATAGTTTAGATATCTCAGAGCTCTTTCCATTTTATCACTGCTATCTCCCAGAGAAGATCCTTTCCTTGTATCTAATGGCTCAGCACAATAATTCCCACACAGCAAACCTGCTGTAAATGTACGCTGAGTTGCGATGAATCCTTTATGTGGAACAACTCTGGATAAAATGCATCCAGAGGGAAGAAAGTCCTCTAAGATTTCAGAATGAAGATGGATAAACAATTGATTGGAATGTATTTCAAAATTATTAAGGGGATAGGGGAAGACAGAGAACCGCCTCAGATTCTGTGTGACCCTGGGCAAGTTACTTAAACTCTCAGTGCTCTCTAAACAACTCTTTTAAGACTGTAGCAAAAAAGGTGCAGACCCGCATGGTGGAGGGAGTTTTGTCACCTGGAAGTTCAATTCCCTTTACCAATAAAATCACACAGCCAGTCTCCACTCCTGTTTTGCACCTACCTGAGTTAAGCACCAAGAATATACACTATGCTAGAATACAAAGGCAGCTAGATGGCTCATTAGATAGTGTCGGGCTGGTCACGCAATCTGCCTGCCTCAGTTTCCACAAGTGTAAAACAATGATATAGTAACACCCACCTCCCCGGGTTCTTATTAAGACTCGGAACAGCACTTGGCACTTTACAAGGAGGGGACAGCTGCTAGTTAATATTACACTATTACGATGTGGCCCTGAGGCTGGTCTCAGCTTATACTCTAACATCTCCGAGGAGCATGGCGCGGAGAAATCTTTGGGGGCGCCGCGAGGGTGCGGAGGTCAGAGAGGGATGGGGAGCATCACCTCCTCCCCATCCCTCACGGCTGGATCACCAGGCTGAATAAGGAGAGCGCTCGGCCCGAGGAGAGCCAAGCCGGAGTCCTCAGGCCGGGCCCAGGTTGCCAGCGATGCCCGGAGGCGCCGAGCAGCATGACTCGGAATCCCGCGGCGCCCGTGCTTCTACACACCGGGACGCCGAGCCCGGCCAGGCCCCTCACCTTCTTGATGGCCTTGGCTCTGGATATCCCCGGCAGGCCCACGTCGTGGCGCGTCTTCCTTCCCAGGATCTGGAACTTCTGCCGGTTGATCTTCACCTCGAAGGGGTTGGGGTTGGCGCCGGGCTTGGCCTTCCGGGCTCCGGCCTGGCTCCCCCGGGCCTTACCCCTGGGTTTGCCCATGATGCACGCACTCCTTCCGACGGGCCACCCGAAGATCCCGCGGACTCGGCGGTAGCCCGACGACCGGGAAAGGAGCCGCGACACAGGCACCGACGCGACAACGTGCGCAGCCACGCCACCTGACGACTGACGACTGAGTCTCGCGACAGCTGAACCTTCCCCTTCCCAGGGTCGCGAAGGTCTACCGGGAGCCTACGAATCCCAGCATGCAAGCCTCTCTTACCCTCGGCGGAGTTGAGCTCCCCGGCGGTCCCTCTATGGGACCACAACTCCCAGAAGGCGCAGCAGTTTACTTCTTCACTTTCCCTCACACCTCCCTATTCCCGCCACCGTAGAGCCCTCGGGGACTTGTAGTTCCGAGTGTGCGCACGCCGCCGCTTCCGCGGGCCGCAGGGTGGGCGGGCTCGGCGCTCGGGGTCCCCCTAGCGGAGGCAAGCCTTTGGGCGATCGCGGAGGAGGGGCTGTGGAGGGGGAACGGAGGCGGGGAGGGCGGAGGAGGCCGCAGGGAGGAGGCGGTGCCTCAGCCTCCTGGGCCCCTCCCCGGGGAGGGGAGAGAAGGAGGCGGCCACGATGGGACGGGCATTCGGAACTCGACGCGGCCCGGGAGCGGGCCGGGCTTGGGCTATGGGGCTAAGGAGAGCCCGGCAGGCGGCGGCGGAGACGACGGCGTTGTCAGCCGCTAAGGCGAAGAAGCCGTGACCCGCCCCCGCCGAGCCGGTCCCTTCCCTCGGCCCCGGTCCCTCGGCCGGGCGGCGGCAGCGGCGGCGGCGGCTCCCCCGCTCCTGCCCGCGGGCGGCAGCGGCGGCTCCCCCCCTCCTGCCCGCGGGCGGCAGCGGCGGCGGCGGCCGGGACAGGTCTTCCCCGACACCCCCCAGCGCCGGGGGCGGCGGCGGAGACCCGTCTCGCCGGGGTCGCGGCGCGAGTGCCTGGCTCCGGGACTGGCGCCGGCACCGGGAGAGAGATGCGCCTCGGAGGCTGCGGCTCCTCCCCAGCGGCGGCGGCGGCGGCTGATCATGGAGATTGAGAACATCGTGGCCAACACGGTGCTGCTCAAAGCCCGGGAAGGTGAGGCGGCGGCGGGCGGGGCGCCCAGGTGCGCGGGCTGCGCCCAGGTGCGCCCGGCGGGCTCCCTCCGCGCCTCTCCCGCCCCCTCTGCCCCCTCGCGTTCTCTCATCCCCTCCTCCCCCGGGCTTCTCTCCCCGCGCTCCCTCTCCTCGGCCCCGGTTCCCTTCTCTCTCCCGGCTCTCACTCTCCCCCTCTACTGCCTTATTCTGCTTTTCTCTCTACCTTCTCTCCGCCCCCTCCCCTTTCATCTCCACCTTCCCCGCTATCTTCTCTCCCCTTCCCCCACTTCTATCTCCCCTCCCACTCTTCCCTCCCCAGTTCTCTCCTCACTCCTCTCAGTCCCCGGGCACCTCACCTCCCATTCTTTCAGGCCTTTATAGAAACTCTGAATGCAGGACTGAATTCTCCCGGAACTCCGGACTAGCCGAGCAGTGTTTGTTTTAACCGTTGTGTAAGGAAGGACTTACTATCTCTCGCTCCTTATCCTGTTCCCCGCTCTGCCTAAAATCAGATGACATATACAAGCAGCGAGTTTCTTAGAGCTCTGATCCTTGATCGCCTTCCCGCTTCAGCCCTTCCTCCGCTTTATCTAGAGTCTCATCAGTTTGCTCCGGCGAGCCTGCTTGGATTGTACATAATAACCTGTTGGGAAGGGAAGGAAGGCAGATCTACTTAGCTCTCTGGTCTAATCAGTTAGTCATTTGTTTAATATGTGCTGGCCTTTAAAGGTCTGAGAAAATGGCTTTGGGAACTGCACTGGGCAATTTACACAAGATCTGTGTAATTCCCAAGCATTTTTTCAGTGCCTACAATGAGTGAAAAAGGCACAAAGGCATTGGGATTGCCGAGGCAAAAGTGAAACAGGAGCTTTCAGGCTAGCCTCCCCTTTGGGGAGAAGGCACGAAGAACCTCGGGGATCACCACTTCGGGGATCATCACTTCGGGGATCAGGAAAGGCCTAGTGTAGAAGACAGCACTTGAATTTATTAGGCTTGAAGGAAAATAGGGATTCTGACAGAGGGGGCAAAGGGGGAAAGCAATTCCAGGCACCAGGGACAACCTGGTATTTTAAAATTAATTTTTAAGTTTTAATAACTTTTTCTTTGGCAGTGATTCAGCCAAAACCGTGTTGTTGTTTTCTTTAAGGATGTGGTGACAGCCAAACAAGTTAGTAATAATTCACTCATGAATCAATAGTAAACCAGCACTTGGTCAGACTCTCTGGTTTGGGAGCCTGCTGAAATAGTCCTAGCACTAAATAAAGTAGGTTGTCTTCCTCTACTTATAATTAGGCATAGAGTTCTAGTCTCTGCCACATGCATTTCCCATACCTCTTGCCCCCAAGTCAGCAATTTATACTCATTTCCTTGGATAATAATATTGTTGCTTTACTTTTGTTTTCTTTAACAAATGTAAATAGACTGTGGATTCATTACCTATTGTGCATCCTTGTAGAGAACCTGAAAGGATAGTTGAATTGTGTAATCTAGTTGGGCTTTTGGTACATTGGCCAAAACCACTGAGGCCAGGAAAGTGGTGTTTCTGGTGATGTCATTACTAGACAGCATCAATAATTAATTCTATCAAATAGAAAACTGCACAAAGTTGTACTGAAGATGTTCATTTGGAGCACAAATATCTTAAGTAAATCTCACTTTTCATCCTTTTTTTCTTCTTTATGAAAGTTTAATACTTTTCTGAGAGGCTTTTAGGAAATAATTGCATCAATTTTTCATTTAGAGTTCTTGATAAAAGGACTGAATAGTGGACTGAAATTGTACAGGGATTCCTGAAAATAACAGTAGTCCATAGGAATTATATAAATTGTGCAGGTTTTAAATTGAAAAGTCAATGATTACTAAAAACAATATAATCACTCTGTAAGTATTACTTAAGCACCTACTAAGTGCCAGGCACTATGCTATATACTAGAGATACAAAGGCAACCTGAAACCATCCTGGACCTCAAGCTTAGGGTCTAGCCTGGGTGATGTGCATTATATGAAATATAAACAGAATAGATACAAGTTGACCAGGTGATTTTGTTGCAGAAGACCTTAGCTATGGGAGTGTCTTAGGAGATGAGAAGTGGAAAGGTTTCATGTAGAAGATTGGACTTGAACTGAGATTTGAAGGAAACTAGATTCCAAAATTGGAGTCAGGTTGTAAAGAGTTTTAAGTGATGAACAGAGTTTTTAATTTTATTCGAAGTAATAAGGAGCCACTGGAGTTTATTGAGTAGGTGAATGATGTGGTCAGATCTGTACTTTAGGAAAATCACTTCGGTTTTAACTGTTCCTTGGTGCTTTTTGGAAAGAGTGGTGGGAAGGGATCCTTACCTGTGACTTCATTAGTTTAAGGAACTTCCCAGGAGGAAGTTTCTGCCTTTGCAGGTAGCTGCTGACTCTACAGCTGCAGTCTTAACAAGTTGCCTGGGAGCACAAAGAGTTAGGTCAGTCAGATAAGCATTTTTTTGTGCCTCCTATGCACCTGGCACTGGATTAAGTGCTGGTCATTAAGTGAAAGGCAAAAAAACCCAAAACAAAACAATCTCTGCTTTGGAGGAGTTTACAATAATAGGGTAGTCAGCATGCAAACAACTATATATAAACAAGTTGTATGTAGGATAAGTAGTAAACATTCACTGGAGGGAAGGCACTAGAATTAAGAGGGATTGGAAAAGGCTGGAATTTTACTTGAAGGCAGAAGGCCAAGAGGAGGGAGAACACTTTGAGCATAGGAGCATAGCCAGAGAAAATGCCCAGAGCTAAGAGATTGAGTGTTTTGTTCTTGAAACAGAAAGGAAGCCACCATATTGACGAGTATGTGGTGGTAGGATTGTATAATGTGTAAGAAAAGAAAGGTATAAGTGGGGCTGAGTTATGAAGGGCTTTGAATGCCTAACAGAGGATTTTGTATTTGATCCTGGAGATTATTGAGTATGCGGATGGATAGTCCTGCACTTTAGGAAAAGCACTTTGGTAGCTGAAATGGAGCAGGATGGACAGGAATGGAGAGAGGTTTATGGCAGGAATACCAATCAGGCAGGTTTCTGGAACTGTCTAGGCTTGAGGTGATGAGGGCCTGCATCAGAGAGGGGAGAGAATTAAGTGACTTGTCCAGGAGCATATATCCATTATGTGTCTGACTGCATTTGAATACAGGTCTTCTTGGCTCTAGGGCCAGCCCTCTGTCCCCTAAGCCAGAGCTCAAGGTGCAGAGTCTTCAAAACCTTTGTGAAGAAAATAGATGAAAAAATGTATTCTTGCTTTTTAAATAGGAAAGCTGATTTAAGGCTGAAAGCTCTAATAACAGCTATAAAAGTGAGTAAAGAACCTGATCTCAGTTGTTTATATTTGAAATGCATAGTTCTTTATAAAAGCTTGACAAACTATATTCTATATCTCTCCTGTCAGACAACTTAAATGTTTTACCTAATATGAGGGTGTTAATCTTCATGTGCCCTAGGAACATCCCCTGAAACACCTTTAGGTGGTAAGTTTTTTTCAGAATTGGTACCTTTTGTTTCTTTTTTTGGCCGCTGCACCCCTAGAACCTCGCTTAGTGCCTTCAGTCAGTCAGGCAACATTTATTAAGCACGTATTGTGTGCCAGGCACTGTGCTGGGTATTGAAGTTACAAACACTTAAAAAATTGAATAGCCTCTCTCCATCAATGAACTAGTTACTACAGCCTGGATGCATGTCACTTGGAGGGTCTAAGCTGTGCTGGAAGATGAAGGGGATCAGGGAGGGTCTTATGGAGAAATTGGAACTTAAGCTGTGAGAGAAGTTAGAGATGGAAGGAATGGATGTGGCAGAACAGCAGTGTCTTGTGTGAAAAATAGGGGCTGGGGCGGGGGGAAACCCAGTTTGGCTGGATTGTAGATTGTAGAAAGTGGGCTAATGTTCAGGAAGCCTGGAAAGACCAGCTGGAGCCTGGTTGTAAAAGGCTCATAATGTCTTAATGCTAAATGATGATGTTTCTGTTTGATCCTGGTGCCAGAGCTGCTGGAACTTATTGGGCAGAGGAGTAACATAGCTAGACCTAGTTTTAGGAAAGTCACTTTGATAGATCTTTGGAGGATGGATTGGAAAAGGGGGAGACTCTGGAGGCAAGGAAAGCAACTAGGAGGCTACTTCAGTAGTCCAGGGAAGAGGTTATCAGGGTTTTGAATTAACGATGGCTGGGTGAGTGGAAAGAAGTAGGCAAATGCAAGAGATGATATGGAGGTAAAGTTGACTGGCAACTGATTGAATGTGTGGGGTGAGAGGCAATGAAGAGTTAAGGTGACTGAGGTTGCAGACTTGGGTGACTGGAAGAAAGAATGGTGCCTAGTACCTTATAAACACTTCATGGTTGTTGACTGACCGGTACACTTAACAGAAATAAGAAGGTGTGGAAGAGAAAAATATTGAGCTCAATTTCTTTTGGATGTACTGAGATTGAGATGTGTATTAGAACATCCAATTTGAGATTTCCAGAAGGAATTTTATGATGCCTGTAGTTGATGAGCTAGGTTTGTGAGGTCTGGCCATCTTTTGCATGGATATGATAATTGAACCCATAGGAATGCAAGGTCACCAAAAGGAAGAATGCATAAGGAGAAAAGGTCCCTGGTCAGAGCATTAGGCTTATATTTAGAGGATGAGATACTGATGATGATCAGCAAAGGATTTTGAGGAGTATTTGCATAGGTGGGTAGTGAAATGGGAGAGAAGCACCATGAATACCTGGAGAAGACAGAATATCTAGGAGCAGAGAGTGTGCAGCAGTGTTCAATGGCGCAGAAGGACTGAGGAAAGTGAGAATTAAGAAAAGGCCCATTGTGCTTGGCAATTTGGAGGTAAATGGTAAACTTTAGGGAGAGCATGTTTATTAGGGTGCTTAATACATGTTAATTGAATTCGCATAAAAATCAGTATTAAATCGGGACAGAAAATATTCAGTATTTAATTGTGTATTAAATATTTCTTACCGTAGCCACAAATTGAAATAATGAAGTCAGCAAGAATTTATTAAGCATCATTATATGCTAAGCACTAGGGACACAAAATCCAAGAGCAGCTCAAAGGAGCTCCCAGTCTTATGGGAGAAGCAATCTACAAACGATTGTGGGCAAGCAAGTATACACCAAAGTAAACTGGAGACGATCTCAGAGGAAGGCGCCCCCATTAAGGGGGAGCGAGCAAGGCTTCTTGCAGAAGGTGGGACTTTAGCTGGGCCTGGAGGGAAGCCAGAAGGCAGAAAGAGAAGTTGGTGAACTCAAGGAATAGGGGAGAGTCAGGGAACCCCACTCCCACCCCCTACCCTGGCTTGGAAGTGTGGTGTCTGAAGGAAGGAACAGCAAAGAGGCCTGTGTCACCGCGTGGGGTGGTAGGTAGACAGGAGCAAGGCATGAGAACTGGAAAGGCAGGAAGGGACCAGCTTATGAAGCACTTGAAAAGCCAAGCAGGGATGTTGTGTTTGATCCTGAAGGCCATAGGGACTTCAGTGAGTTTTATTGATTGGCGGGTGATGACATGATCAGAGGTTTAGGAAGTTGGACAATTAGAAGTTTGAGAAAGATCATCTCGATAGCTAGATAGTGGAGTGTGGACTGGAGTGGAGGAGAGACTTGACACCTAGGTTGCAAACCTGGGCGACTGGGAAGCTGACAGGTACCCTTGACAGTAACAGGGAATTAAAGGAAGAGCAGTGGGTTTTGTGGGAACAGATAATGATCTCAGATTTGGGCATGCTGAAGGTAAGATATCCACAGGAACGCTCAGTTCTCGATTTAGTTCTCTCTAGTTTGCTCTAAATTTCCCCCTTTATTCCAGCTTCCCAAGACCAGCATTATGGATTCTATTAAAGAATTTCAAGTCAAAAAGTATGTAGCACTGGTCTATATAGATCAAGGTTCTTAAGTGAGGTCAATGAACTTGTTTTAAAAATATTTTGGTAATTATTTTTATATAATTGATTTCCCTTGTAATTCAGCCTGTTTTATTTTATGCATTTAAAAGCGCTGTTCTGAGAAAGAGGGTCATGGACTTCACCAGACTGCCATAGAGTCTCCTGATGGGAAAAAAGATGAAGAATCCCTGCTATATGTTGGGTTTTATAAGGCTAATTTCCTTGCTGTTGCTACTCTCTTTTATCTCTTCCCTGTTGGTGTTCATCAGGCCTCTGTAGACTCTTTTGGGTCCCTCAAGCACCTTGAACTTCAGTGTTGGGAAAGGAGCGTTGGTCTTAGGATGCTCAGCCATTTCACAGGGTTGTGAGGAGAACACTTTGGCACACTGCAAAGAGCTGTGTGGATATGAGGTGTTTATTATACTTCCTACTACTAAAGGACAGGATACTAATTTCAGTAATGATATATCTGACTAAAATTAATAACATCCAACGAGAAGTTATGTTCGGCTGACTATTACATTGTATGAGAATCACGATTATAGCTTTTTAACAGAACAGTTTAGGGTAGCAGAGGTCTTGTTCCTGTCCTCTCCTTTGATCCTCACAGTCCCGCTAAGGGTCAGGTAATGCAAACATTGGTTAACTCCATTTTACTGCATATGAGGAGGGGAAGGCCCAGGTTTAGTGACTTGCCCCAGGTCATACAGCTGGGGAGATGGGAACTCCTTCTAAGGTACCTCAGTAATTCCTGTTTTAAATAAGGTTTAGACCGGTTGAATAAGCAATGACTAGGAATCTGAAATAGAATGCTTAATTGCGTTTCCATGAAGTTGATTATAGCCTTTATAAAACTAATTTCTCCATTTCCAAATATTTTGCAAAGTAAAAATATTAAAACTGGACTAGCCCTTGCATTTTACAAAGAATAACTGGAAAGATTCTAGTTATTGAAAAGTTAAGTTATATAAGACTGACATTTTGTTTTGCTACAAAAGATTATGATCTTAGTGGTTTTTGAAATGTAAAGTCTTCATTTATCAATGAAGCAATACCACAAACTCCATGTTGTTTTGACTGTTGAGCAGTTACTTCACTGTGAGACTGAATCTCAGATTCTTTGTTAGGAGACATTGTCATTATAACATTTGGTCCCTTCACAGGAGAAATAATTTCTTAGGTTGTTATTCAAGCCTCCAGGAATTTATCCAAAGTGATGATTACTGCTTTTCTTTTTTTCTTTTTTTTTTTTAGACGAAAGGGAAGCTCTAATGATCTTAACTGGATTAGAATTGGTAACCATTACTGAAGGCTTATACACTAAACTCAGGTCCTGTGTTCCTGTGAGACCATTTTTATTATTTCTAGTAACAACACTCTTTGTACCCCCATGACTATGAAGATCTTATATATTTTTTTTTGAGTTAACATTGTTGTTGATCACTACATACTCAAACATCTGTGTGTATATATCTTTACATGTATATGTATGTATGTATTGAAATCCTCTTGAATGTCATAGCTATCTTCTTTCATATTAAAAGCAAAAACAGAAACAGGTCTTAGTGCAAAAATAAGAGAGATGTTGTGCTGACATCCTAAAATCTTAATAGATTCATAGAAAAGAAAATGAGACTAAACTTACAGTTAATCTTTCCCTGGTCCTTTGCTTTTATTTTATATAAGCACTGTGGCATGCTTTAAGAATTCCTGTTGTAATCAGCATCTATAGGTTTTCAGAGAAGAGACACTAGAAAATGTAAGTTTCTTTTTTCAGTTACTGGACTTACTCAGGAGATATATTTATAAGCATCAGTATTATTTAAGTGAAAACAGACCTTTTGAAAATTTGTTATTGGCACCTTTCTCAAAGCATGCTCCCAGGAAGTACCTTCCTGGTAATGATGACATGCATTTGGTTTATCTGGCTTCATGTATTAAGAAATTAACTTCCACAAAAGTGTATAATGCAGTGACTATAGTCTGACCTCTTGGCACTGGAAAATACATTGTTGGCTTGATATTAGTCAAACTGGTAGGAGATTCCTGGATTTACTTCAAATACAACTAATTTTTTGTCTTAAAACAGCCAGATACTTGGAAAGTGCTTCCTCTTTTGTAGGAATAACCAAAAAAATGTTGGCAATTAATACTACTTTAGAACAGTTGTTTATTTCTTAGTGTAACAGGCACCTTTAAGCCAAAGGAAGTGTGAAATGCCTATTATCACTAAGATAGTGAAGGCCAGAAATCACTTAGTCTGGTAACGTGGTTTAAGTGAGCTTCACTAAAACCTGGAGCTTTTTTCTGGCATGAATGTCCAATTTATAGACCTTTAGTCACTTTCTAAATAATAACTTTGGATTGGTGCCTATCTCACCCCGAGACAGGAACTTCAAACCTTTTTATCACTGGGAAATTACAAGCATAAATATAGAGATATGAATGACTTACATGCACATTAATATGGTTTTGGGCCTTGTTTATCAATTTAATTAGATTTTTTTAAAAGTCCTATTGTGCTGTCAGAAAAAGAAAGTAGTAAGACACTGATTTAAAGAAGTAGCATTTTATGTGTGTGTGGGGGGGCTGGTACTTAATAGTTTTCAGGTAGAATACTTTCTAACACTTTGTACATAAACATGTAATTAGGGGAGAGCTACGTAGCATAGTGTTTAGAGCAGCAGGCCTGGAATCAGGGAGACTTGGGTTTCATTGTAGCCTGAGATGCTTAGGAACTGTGTGACTCTGGACAAGTCACTTACCCCTGTTTGCCTCAGTTTCCATATCTGTAAAATGAGCATGAGAAGGAAATGGCAAACTACTTCAGTATCTCTGCCAAGAAAACCTCAAATGGGGTCAGAAAGAGTTGGACATGACTAAAACAATTGAACATCAACAAAGATAAACAAACACACTGCAAAGATAAAATGTACAAGGACATACAAATGTATACATAGTTTCCTCATCTGTAAAATGGGGCTAATAATAGCACCTACCTCCCAAGGTTGTTGTAAGAATCAAGTGAGATAATTGTAAAGCACTTAGCACTGTACCTGGCACATTGTAAGGGCTACTGTTGCTATTACTACTGCTACTGTTGTTTCACTTACATGCTATGCTTTCCCAGCTGCATGATTATATGGTTTATGTTTGAAACTAACAAAAACAAATGCCTTTTGCATATCTCTTATGTATTAGTATTCAGTTTTTGTGATAAGAATGAATGATTTTTACTTTAATCATTTTATTTTGGACAAAGGTAATTTTTATTATCAGATTAAATTTACTGTTAAAAACAAAACAAAATAATAATTGTTAAACTTGGAAGAATTTATTAAACCATGTCACAACTTAAGTTATATTCTTAAATCAGTGTGCATACTGCAAATGCCTGTGATTTTATTTCATGTTGTGAGTATTCCCTCCACTGAGATGGATTATGCCTTGTCTAAATTTTAGATTGAGTTACCTGAGGTTCATAGAGGCTTAATGACTTGCCTGCAGTCCCCCAGTTAGTAAGTGTCAGAAGTGGAATTTGAGCTAGGGTATTCCTTACAGGAGGACCAAGACATCATGTTCCACTTTGCTTTATCCTCAGAATTTTTCCTGTCATGCTATATTTTAATGTTCAAATAGCTAATAATGTCTCATCTATAAAGTCATCCCTTCCTGTGTAATGGCTGACTGTTGCTTGTTACTTTATCTAATTTTCTCTTTCCAGTGCTTAACATTTTGTGAAACCGTTCTGGAAGACATTCATCACCTACTTATTGAGTGTTCATAGTGTCAACAATGTAGCATTAAGTCATGTGTGTGGTTTAAAATATATTAAATAAACGTGACAATAAACCTGTGTTCACACTGGCAGTGAGAGTGGGGAAAAAAGGGAAAACAGAAACATTTTGAAGAAAGAAAGTTATGTATGCCTGGAATACTATAAACTGGAAACTAAAGCGGTATCCATACATTACGGAATAGTTAAAGAAATTATGATGTATGAATATAATGGAATACTATTGTGTTGTGAGACATGATGAAGGAGATAGTTTGGAAAAACATGAGAAGACTTTATCATCTCTATCTAATGTCTCCAACTCCTGTCTTTTCTTTTTTTTTAAGTGTTACTTTGCTGTTTAAATGAATAAGCCACCATTTTGTCTCCTTCCCACTGAAGAAAAACCATATAAAGTAATACCCAGTGAAGTGTTCAAAACTAGGAGAGCAATTTATACAATAACAAGAACATTGTAAAGACAAATAACTTTAAAAGACTAAAGAGCTCTGATCATAGCAGTGCCCAACGACCATTCCGTTATAATAATACATGCTCCCTATTTCCCCTGATAGGGAAATGACAGATTCAAGATGCAGAATGAGATATAAGTAGGGCCTGATTAGTGTAAATAATGAATTCCCTAAGGTGGTTGTGTATATTACAGTTTATAAAATTTTGCAAAACATGATCATTGTTTCAAACCCGTTGAAAATATGCACTGTGAATTTGAATAATACAACTACTTAAGGGGTTGTTTCATTATTTCCACTAATTAAGACCTAACTGTATATATTTTTGGCATAGGCAGTGTGGGAATTTGCTTTGTTTGACAATGCATATTTTTTGTTGTAAGGTTTTGTTGGGGTTTTTTTTCTTCAGTGGCAGGGAGAGGAAATGGTGGTTTGTTAATTGAAAAAGTAAAGTAAAATTAAAAAACAGAAAGTAAGAAAAGACCAGACTTGGAGACATTGGATAAAGATGATAAAGGAAATGAGAAAGACAAAGAACTTCAACATTTCTAGCCTTAAAAACTGAAATAATCATGAATACTACTTATCTGTTGTAATTGTTTACTGACTTCAGAGCTACTGTAAATGATAAACTCTGAGATAGCAGAGATCTTATCTTCTTGTTTTATAAACTTCACAGCTCCAAATGTGCTAATAAACACACAGCAACCCTTAATAGGTGTTTGAATTAATTAACCTTTCCTTTCTTGGACTTTAGTACTTTCCATCTTACATATTTACTATGTTGTTTGTATTGTAGCAGATTGTTTATCCTTTAATAAGCTCTTTGAGGGCAGGGGATATAATTTTCATTTTTATATCTGAAAACTTCTACTTAAATGTTCACACAGAAGATGCTTAATAAATGTTTCCTGAATTCACCCATTTATTTTCATATATATATATATATATATATATATATATATATATATTCGTATATTTACATACGTTAAAATCTGCAAGCATATATGAAAAGAAACGTGTCTACTTGCGCTGACACATCTCTTGTTACGTGCATGACATCTTCTGTTCCTGGAATGCTTTTCCTCCGCTTCTGCAGATCTCAGTCACCCTCCAGGGCCCACTCCAAGTTGTGCCTCTGTCAACAGGTCTGCTAGCCGCAGTCCACAAGGAGAGACTAGACCTCACTGTTCAGCACTTGTTTTCTAGTTGTCTCATGGACATTCATCTGTCTCTTCAGGTAGATTAAGGCCCTGAAAGCCAAGACTGTGTGGTTACTTTTCCTTAAAAGAATCTCCTTTCTCCTTTCCCCTGACTCAATGTTAGGCACATCGTAGGAACATGATTTACTTTCACTTCAGTTCAATAAGCATTTAAAAGTACTTCATCATGTCGTGCAGTGATAGGGAACTGGCCTTTGAGTCTGGTATACCTCTAAGTCCCACCTTTGCACTTTTTGGCTGTGTAATCCTGGGCACGTCACTAATCTCTTAGTGCTTTAGGCAAGTCTTCAAGATTATAATTGCAAAATTGCAGAGAATATGCTGACCTGCATTAATAGAGGGAGTTTTCTTTCCCAGGATTTCCACATACAAATGAAATCACCGTTCTAGTCCTTAACCCTGTGGGTCAAACATAGTGCTGAATGCTGGAGAGATAAAGTACTCATATTCTAATTGTTTCATATATACTAGTTTGTCTTTCCAGGTAGATTATAAATTCCATGCTGAAAGCTAAGACTCTTCCTTTCATTCTTTTTTTATATTAATTTTATTTACTTTTAGTGTTCTACAATCACTACCATAAAACTTAGATTTTTTCCCCCCTACCTGCCTCCCACCATTCCCCTCCCTCCCCAAGACAGCGTACAATTCTTTGTAGGATCTACACATACATTCCTATTGAATACATTTTCACTATAGTCATGCTGGGTAGAAGAACTAAAATAAATGGGAGAAATCATATAACAAACTGAAACATTAAATATACACACACACACACACACACACAAAATGATCTGCTACATTCTGTGATTGAATTCCATAGTTCTTTCTTTGGATGTGGAAAGTATTTTGCCTTAGAAGATCATTGGGAATTTTTTTTTAAGTCCTTGCATTGCTATGAAGATCCAAGTCTACCAGAAAAAAACTCTCACACACTGTGGTCGTTACTGTGCACAAAATTCTCCTGGATCTGCTCCTTTCACTCAGCATCAGATCATATGAATCCTTCCAGGTCTCTCTGAAGTCTTCTTGTTCATCATTTCTTATAGCGTAATAGTAGTCCATTACATTCATATACCATAATTTATTCAGCCATTCCCCAATTGATGGGCATGCCCTTGAATTTTAGTTCTTGGCCACTGCAAAGAGTGCTGCTATAAATATTTTTGTATATATGGGACCCTTTCCCATTTTTATGATCTCTTGGAGATATAGTCCTAGAAGGGGCATTGCTGGGTCAAAGGTATGCACATTTTTGTAGCCTTTTGGGCATAGTTCCAAATTGCTCTCCAGAATGGTTGGATGAGCTCACAGCTCCAACAGTGAATTAGTATTCCAACTTTCCCACATCCTCTCCAACATTTATCGTTTTCCTGTTCTGTCATGTTTGCCAATCTGATAGGTGTGATGTGGTACCTCAGAGTTGTTTTGATTTGCATCTCTAATCAAAAGTGATTTAGAGCATTTTCATATGATTATAGATATCTTTAATTTCTTCCTCTGAAAATTGCCTGTTCATATTCTTTGACCATTTATCAATTGGGGAATGACTTGTATTGTTGTACATTTGACCCAGTTCTCTATATTCTAGAAATGAGGCCTTTATCCCCGAGATTAGCTTTGAAAATTCTTTCCCAGTATGTTATATCCCTCCGAATTTTGGTTGCATTTGGTTTGCTTGTGCAAAAACTTTGCACTTTAATGTAATCAAAATTATCCATCTTGCACTTCATAATGCTTTCTATCTCTTAGTCAAAAATTCTTCCCTTCTCCATAAATCTGATAAATACACTATTCCTTGCTCCTCCCATTTATCCATGGCATCAATCTTTACATCTAGATCATGTACCCATTTAGACTTTATTCTTGTGTATGGTGTCAGGCATGGGACTATGCCTAGTTTCTGCCGCTCTATTACCCAGTATTCCCAGGAATTTTTGTCAAACAGTGAGTTCTTATCCCAGAAGCTGGGGTCCTTGGGTTTATCAATATGCATTGCCTACTGTGTCTTGAGTGCCAAGTCTATTCCAAGTGGAATATCCTTCTGTTTCTTAGCCAGTACCAAGTGGTTTTGATAATTGCTGCTTTATAATACAATTTGAGATGTGGTAACCCTAGGCCACCTACCCTAGTGTTTCTTTTCATTAGTCCCTTTGATATTCTGGAACTTTTGTTCTTCCAGATGAATTATAATATTATTTTATCCAGTTCTAGAAAATAATTATCTGATAGTTTAATTGGTATGGCACTAAATAAGTAAATTAATTTAGGTAGAATTGTCATTTTTATTATATTGACTCAACCTACCCATGAGCAACTGATGTTTTTCCACTTACTTAGATCTGACTTTATTTGTGCAAAAAGTGTCTTGTAATTGTGTTCATATAGACCCTGGGTTTGTTTTGGCAGGTAAACTCCCAAATATTTTATAGTGTCTACCCTAGCTTTAAATGGAATTTCTCTTTCTATATCTTGCTGTTGGACTTTGTTACTAATATGTAGGAATGCAGAAGATTTGTGCAGATTTATTTTGTAACTTGCAACTTTGCCAAAGTTGTTTATTATTTCAAGGAGTTTTTTACTTGAATCTCTGGGATTCTCTAAGTATGTCATCATATCATCTGCAAAGAGTGATAACTTAGTTTCTTCTTTGCCTATTCTTATTCCTTCAATTTCTTTATCTTGTCTAATTGCTGCAGCTAACATTTCTAATACCATGTTGAATAATAGTGGTGATAATGGACATCCTTGTTTCACTCCTTATCTTATTGGAAATGCATCTAGCTTATCTCCATTGCATATAATGCTTGCTGAGGGTTTTAGGTAGATACTGCTTATTATTTTATGGAAAGTTCCCTTTATTCCTGTGTTCTCCGGTGTTTTTAATAGGAATGGGTGTTGTATTTTGTTGAAAGCTTTTTCTGCATCTATTGAGATATTATGTGGTTTCTGTTAGTTTAGTTGTTGATATGATCAATAATGCTAATAGTTTTCCTAATATTGAACCAGCCCTGCATTCCTACCTGATCCTACCTGATCATAATGCATTATTCTTGTGATAAGATGCTTTATTCATTTTGCTAAAATCTTATTTAAAATCTTTGCATCTGTATTCGTTAGAGAAATTGGTCTATAATTTTCTTTCTCTGTTTTGTCTCTTCCTGGTTTAGGTATCAAAACCATATCTGTATCATAAGAATTTGGGAGAATTCCTTCTTCCCCAGTTTTCAAAAATAGTCCATATAGTATTGCAATTAACTGTTCTTTAAATGTTTGATAGAATTCACTTGTACATCTGGCCCTGGAGATTTTTTCCTAGGGAGTTCATTGATGGCATGTTCAATTTCTTTTTCTGAGATGGGGTTGTTTAAGTATTCAACTTCCTTTTATGTCAACCTGGGCAATTTGTATTTTTTAAAATACTCATCTATCTCATTTAGATTGTCGAATTTATGGGCATAAAGTTGAGCAAAATAATTTCTCATTATTGTTTTAATTTCCTCCTCATTGGAGATGAGTACACCCCTTTCATTTTTGATATTAGTAATTTGATTTTCTTTCTTTTTTTTAATCAAATTGACCAAAGGTTTGTCAGTTTTATTAGTTTTTTCATAAAACCAACTATTGTTTTTATTTATTAGTTCAATAGTTTTCTAAATTTCAATTATATTAATCTCTCCTTTGGTTTTGAGTATTTCTAATTTAGTATTTATTTGGGGATTTTCAATTTGTTCTTTTTCTAGCTTCTTCAGCTGCATGCCCAAGTCACTGATCTCCTCTTTCTCTATTTTATTTAAAAACTTCCCCTAAGAACTGCTTTTGCAGTATCCCATAAGATTTGGTAGGTTGTCTCATTATTGTCATTCTCTTGATTGAAGTTGTTGATTGTTTCTATGATTTCTTGTTTAACCCACTCCTTCTTTAGGATTAGATTATTTAGTTTCCAATTGATTTGTGATTTATCTTTCTATGGTCTTTTATTACATATAATTTCTATTACATTATGATCTGAGAAGGATGCCTTTCTGCACTGGATTGTGAGGTGTTTATGTCCTAGTACATGGTCAGTTTTTGTATATGTGCCATGTACTGCTGAGAAAAAGGTATTCCTTTCTATTCCCATTCATTTTTCTCCAGAGATCTATCATATTTACCTTATTCAGACTTTTATTTGCCTCCTTAACTTCTTTCTTGTTTATTTTGAGGTTAGATTTATCAAGTTCAGAGAGGGGGAGGTTGAGGTCCCCCACTAGTATAGCTTTGCTGTCTATTTCTTCCTTCAACTCCCCTAACCTCTCCTCTAAGAATTTGGATGCTATACCACTTGGAGCACACATGTTTAGTAATGATATTGCTTCATTGTCTATGGTGTCTTTTAGCAGGATATAGTTTCCTTCCTTATCTCTTTTGATTAGATCTGTTTCTGCTTTTGCTTTGTCTGAGATTAGGATTGCTACCCCATTGCTATCACTATTCCCACCCTTGGCCACAGGGCACTGGTAGGAACAGGACTGGAGTAGGACTTGGGGCAGAATCCCCAACAACAGCTGCGGTTCCCAGATTGCTCAACCCACAAATACCAAAGACAGCTTCAAAGGTTAGTGAGAAAGGTTTCTCACCTGGGTGAGAAGGGAATGCGGTCTGGCCCTGCTGGCAGTGTCCATTTTTGGAGCCCTCAGCTAGAAGACCCTGGGGGAATTGAGCCACTGATCTGGATCTCAGCCCTGAGTAGTGGCCTTTGGGTGAGGAAGAGTGCTGACAGTGGAGCTGGTTGGAGGCTCTGGAGAGGGAACCCTACTGGCAGATCCTGGGCAGAACAGAGTGCTTGTGGTTGCTCACAGACAAGAGCACAGGCCAGGAGAGGAGTAAACTCCTCTCCCTTGTTGTGCCACCTTGGAGGAACTGAGAAATTACAGGTCCCTAGAGTATACCTCCCTCTTGACAAAGGAGTCAAAAGTCAAGTAACTGACTGGGAAAATGGCCAAAAAAGGGGAAAAAGTAAGACTATAGAAGGCTACTTTCTTGGTGAACAAGTATTTTCTTCCATCCTTTCGAGTGAGGAAGAATAATGCATACCATCAGAGGAAGACCTAAAAGTCAAGGCTTCTGCATCCAAAACCTCCAAAATAAATATGCAGTGGTCTCAGGCCATGGAAGAGCTCAAAAAGAATTTTGAAAATCAAGTAAGAGAGGTAGAGGAAAAATTGGGAAGAGAAATGAGAGAGATGCAAGAAAAGCATGAAAAATGGGTCAACGCCTTACTAAAGGAAACCCAAAAAAATGCTGAAGAAAATAACACCTTTAAAAATAGGCTAACTCAATTGGCAAAAGAGGTTCAAAAAGCCAATGAGGAGAAGAATGCTTTAAAAAGCAGAATTAGCCAAATGGAAAAGGGTTCAAAAGCTCACTGAAGAAAATAGCTCTTTAAAAATTAGAACAGAACAGATGGAAGCCAATGACTTTCTGAGAAACCAAGAAATTACAAAGCAGAATGAAAAGAGTGAAAAAATGGAAGATAATGTGAAATATCTCATTGGAAAAACAACTGACCTGGAAAATAGATCCACAAGACACAATTAAAAATTATGGGACTACCTGAAAGCCATGGTTAAAAAGAGCCTAGACATCATCTTTCATGAAATGATTAAGGAAAACTCCCCTGATATTCTAGAACCAGAGGGCAAAATAAATTTTGAAAGAATGCACTGATCACTTCCTGAAAGAGATCCAAAAAGAGAAACTGGTAGGAACATTGTAGCCAAATTCCAGAGTTCCCAGGTCAAGGAGAAAATATTGCAAACAGCTAGAAAGAAACAATTTGAGTATTGTGGAAATACAATCAGAATAACACGAGATCTAAAAGCTTCTCTATTAAGGGATTGAAGGACTTGGAATATGATATTCCAGAAGTCAGAGGAACTAGGATTAAAAGCAAGAATCACCCACCCAGCAAAACTGAGTATAATACATCAGGGGCAAAAAATGGTTGTTCAATGAAATAGAGGACTTTCAAACATTCTAGATGAAAAGACCAGAGCTGAATAGAATATTTGACTTTCAAATACAAGAATCAAGAGAAGCATGAAAAGCATGGAGGAGATATGGGCATATTTAAAGGCAGCAGGAAAAGAGACCACAGACACTGAAAATTTGAGAGGTGGTGGGGAAAGGAGAAGACAGTGGGAGTAGCATTCAATTTCATCTTTTGTCTTTGATGTTCATTCATGTCATTGGAATGGTTGGAAGCACATATGATTTCCTGATTCTGCCCACTTTACTCACATCAGTTCATAAGATGATGCATCAACACCAGAGAGATTTAATCAGAATAATTTAATCAATGAAAACGACCCTAAAATGAACAATAAGAAGGAAAGATAGGGAAAAAAGAATATATGTAAATCATTTTGCAGATGTTAAAGGCCTTGACAAATACTAGCTATTAAGCAATAGAGAGCCTTGGAAGCACTTTTAACAGAAAGATGATATGCAGAGAAGAGGATGAATGTTGGAAAATAGGATAGGATTTAGGGATGATGGTTTTTGTTGAATGATTTGGGAACTATCATCTTGATATCCTTAAAGGATTACTTCTCTTTGCACTGTAATTTTAAGAAGAGTAATTGATTTCCTGGAAGTGAAGCCTCATAATTTTGACATATTCCTGAGAGCTATTGAAATGAAACAGTGCTAAATAGAAAGGGAAGAATTAATATGGGCTTACTATCACTTTAGCTTCTTTAGGCTTAGCTTCATTAGTACTCTGAGTGTTTCTACTTCAGAGATATTATTCAAAGGAAGAGATTTTTATCTGTCTTTCTGTTTTTAAACCTTTCCTCATAATTTTCTAGAACTATAGTGCCTGAGTTGGAAGAGACCTCTGAGGTCATTGAGTCTTATCAATATCTCTAACAAATGGTCATGCAACTTCTTTTTGAAGACTGCTAGGGATGGGGCACTCATCACTTGTGAGGCAGCTCTTTTTGCTTTTGGACATACAACTCTAATTGTGAAGAAGTAATTCTTCATGTAGAACCAAAATCTGTTTCTCTGAAACTTTGCCCTGTTGTTCTTCATTCTGACTTTTATGCCAGCCAAGTCTAATACTTCTTCTTTATGACAACCCTTTAAATTTTTTGATGATAGCTATCATATCCTTCTCCTTAAGTCATCTCTTGTACAGGTTAAAGATCTCCCGTTCCTTGAACCAATCCTCATATAGCATAGTTTCCCTTTTTCTTTGCCATTCTAAATTGTCTTCCTTTGGACATATGATTTCACCATTCGGATTTTCATAGTTCTTTTTTTCATTAAAAATTTTTTGTTCTGAATTTAAAACATGAATATTTTCACAGATAAATAACAGAAAAAGAGGATTGCTTAGAAAACAGTGAGTCTCTCTTTGTATAGCTTTTTAAAAAGTATATGTTTAATTTAACATCCCAGCACCTTGCTCATTCTTGTCCCCTTTCTGCTCTCATTTTAGATATTTTGTTAACATTTTTCCTCCTTTTTTTGGCATTACTATCATTATCCCCTTATCTACTCTTCTCCCTCATATCTCTGTCCTCTCCCCCCAAAAAATGAAAGTTCTTTCTTGTTAACAAATATGTATAGTTGAGGAAAACAGATTCACATATTGGACATGTCTGAAGTGTGTGTGTTATTCTACATCTCTAGCCCGTTACCTCTCCGTCGAGTTGTGTTGGTCTTATGGAGCTGTTATTATTTATTGTGTTGGTCTTAGGTCTTTCAGTTGTTTTTATTTGTAGTATTGTAATCACTGGATAGATTGTTGCCTTGGTTCTGTCCAATTCACTTGTCATCAGTTTCATACTAGTCTTCTCAGAATTTGCTGTTTTGTTCTTTATTACCTGCCACTGACTCTTTAGTTTATCTTTTTTTTGGGATGGGGGAGTAAGGGTAGGTGGAGTGTGGAAGGGCCCAGTAGTCTCTCATCCAGGGTGGAAGTACAGTGGCCCTTCATGAGCCAATCCCAGTACTGATTAGTATGGAAGTTTTAACCTGCTCCATGTTTTTATGCCCCAGGCCCAGTTCTCCCCTCCTCCTACTCCCTGGGTCTCACCGTATTGATGTTGGACTTAATGTAGTCACCCTACAACTGTAGCCCTACAGCTCAGAGCTCCTGAACTCTTGGAGTCTCTTCAGTAGCCAGGAAAACAGGCATGCACCACTCTTCCAGGCACCACTTATTCTTTTGTCAAGTCAGCTTCTTTTGGCCTTTAGTACATTGAGAGGTATTCACCAAACTTTTATTAAGCGCCTGTATATGCCATTCATCATGCCAGGTGAATAGAAGGATACTGTTTAGATGTGACACAAATCTTGCCCCTATAGAACTTATGGCCTATTAGTGGAATAAGATGCAAACAGAAATAACTGTAACATACAATATTAATATTACATGATCAGTACATTAGAGTGTTACAGAGGAAATATTATGGTGAGGGCTAAGGAGAGAAGGAAAGATCTATATCCTGGAAGATTTTCTGGAAGGAGTAGAGAAATTTGACTCGTGAGCTGTAATCAGAGGTGATCTGAGGTTCCTTCCACCTCTGCTGGATGAAATGTTCTCCCTCTACCTTGGACTAAAGTCCAGGTGAGCCCTGACTCCTTAACTGGTAATTCCCTCTGGTTGACAAAGAAGCTGTGGTGCTTGTAATGCTCATTTTCTCCTATCCAGCACTGAGGAAAGAGAAGTCCTTACGGTAATTGTTCTCCAGCAGAGTTGAGATCATAAGTAAATAGTAGTGCTAATATCATTCTTTTAGCTATTTCTGTACAAATCTGGGGCGGCTTTCCTCATACAAAACCAGAAGTGGGGCTTTCTGTCAAACAACAGACATTTATTTAGTGTTTTTTTACATCTGATTCTGTGCAGGGTACTGGGTAGTGACAAAAGTGGAACAGCCCTTGGCTTCAAGGAGTTCTTATTCTGTTGGTGACAACATGTATACATCTAAGTACACACAAGGTGACCTTGATGCCATTTCTGTCCTCACTGAAAGCATCTGACATTGGTGAAAACATCAGGCTAAATAATAGCGTGGGAGCAAGAGTTTGGGTACCAAAATCATTGGAGGAAGAAAAGAAGGAAGGCTTGAGTGGTGGAGGCACACTCCAGACTTGGAGCTTGCTGGGAATTTTTTTTAAATGCCAAAGTAAATTCTTTTTTTTTTCTAAAGTAAATTCTATCAATGTCTGTTATTGCTGGAAATGTTACATGCCAGATCACCTTTTAATAACCAGTGGTACATTTTATTACTTATTAACAAGAAATGATGAATGTTGGAAAGAAAACATGACAGATTTAGTAATGTCATAGACAACATTTTCAATGTGTTATTTGATGTAAAAATTTGAGTGCTAGGGTCAGTTAAGAGAAAACAGTGAAATGTTACTTGTCATTCTCATCATTTTGGACATTCTTTAAGACGGAATCCATTTTTAAGAGGATTCAAAAATGGAGAGCTACATATTCATAATTTTTAGACCAGTAAACTAAAACAGCCATCCAAATTGTGCTTATCCCTCTTCTTCTCAATTTCCACCCATAAAGAAATCTGTCATTTCTTCTCTGATGATAATGTACAGGTTTCATCCTTATTACTGCAGTATTGCTAGCATGAAACATTTATGAGCAGCCATGTTGTATGCACTCTCTTGGTTTTGATTTTCTTAACAAAGTGTTTTTGTGACACATGAACCTTGATTATTATGACTGTAAATTTTGTTATTTAATCAGTAAGCCAAATACTGTGCCTAGGGAGACATAGAATTTTTTTTTTATAAATTTATAGAACTAAAGCTCTCAGAATAAGTAATTTTAAAACTATTTAAAAATTTAGTGTATTTTTCTTTTAATTTTCTGTAATTATAACCCAAATTAAGCTGTAGTTGACTGAGGAAAAAAATGACAGTACACAAAATTTAGAAATTTATTTTGAAGATCTTGGAGAGACAGTGGGAATTTTGGCTGAAAACTCTATGCTTAGTCTATTCTTGGTCAAAAACGTGAAGTATATATGTAGATATGTAAATGTGTAATTATAAGAAACATATATATAATGGCCAGAGAGGTATTTTCGAGCTAGTATTAGATTCTTTGTGAGTATTATAAATATTGTGCAAATTAAATTGCTCCAGTAAATAACTCCATAGCATAATATTTATAAATAGAAAAGTTTTGACATCAAGTTCATTTGCATATTTTTCAAATTGCCTTTATTTTCTTTACTATTTTTTGACTGTTTGCTCTTTTCCCCTTTCAATTAGCCTCCTGTCATCTGTGTTCTGAAAACATTGAAATTACCTTGAGTTTATGGTCATTTCTGACCATATGAATGGTCAGGTAAGGTACTGAATGAAAAGGTAAAGTGCTATTCTTATTCCTGGGTCCATAGTTGACAGGGGGTTCAGCTTTGGGGAAAACTGAAGGGTGTCTTCAGGTCTGGAGAAACTAGGGCAACCAGCATTTACATTTGAGCTTGTTTGTTGAATTTTTCTGTGGACTACCAGAGAAATCTTGTTGTGTTTGTCCTTCCTTGCCGAAGACCATGCCATCAGAGAAATAATGACATGACTTGCACTTGACTTTGCTTTGAGTGAGGGAGGGCTGTGCAGGTCATCAGCCTCACTTCCTCCAGAGCCATCTGAATCCAGTGACCAGATATTCACCAGGATGACTGGAGATGACTCAGGATGCACTGGGAGATCTTGGCCCCTTTAAGCCAAGGTCTATTCAGGTATTCACTTAGGGTGAGGTAACAACCCATTCATTAAATAGGCCTGTTTAAGAAGTAGCCAGGGGTGGCCCCTTTAATGAGGCAAAGAAAAATGAAGGAAGGAAATAGCAATAGTTACTATTGATAATCACTTTGAAGCCAGAAAAGTCCAGGAGACAGCCCTTAGGCAGATGCCTAGTTTGGTAAAGGAAAGGAAAGGGGAGGGAAAGGGAGGGGAGGGAAGGAGAAAGGAAAGGAAAAATAAAGAAATCTAGCCAGTAAAACCCAAATTAACTGGGCATCTTCTGGCCATCCAAATTTACCTTCCTTTGGAGAGAAGCAAGAAAGGGAAGGGGAGACAGACAGTAGAGAGAGGAGCTGAGTTGTCTACTCACTGATTGTCGTGCGAGAAATCTTAAAAGGTTCTGACAAATGGGTCGAGGGTGGTTTCCAAATGTCTTCCAGCAGCCACATGTCTCATGTCTCTTAACTCAGGAGCTGCATCTGCTTTGATTAGAGGAAACCTTTGAACCCCTTCTATTGTGTTGACATACATGCTACTGAGTCTAGCATTCTATAATATTATAACAAAAAATTATGAATAGTGCATGGATATAGATTGCATATAAAGGAGTCCAGAGGAGCAGCTGTTGTGACTTGACTGCTAAATACTTTCTTTGTCTTGTGTTTCTTGGTTATTCTTGGATCCTCTATCACAGCAGGGTTAGTCAGCTTAGTCATTCCCATATTCTTACCGTTTGATGCTCTGTTCCTTCTGTGTGAAATGCCTTCTTTATACTTAACTTTTAGTTCCTCTTCTTTACCCCCTTCAAACCCAGGTCACGTCTCACTTTCAGGAACATTTCACTTGATTGCATTTGATTATTCTTTTTATTGGCATCATTGTAGTAATGGGGTATCGTAGAGTTGTTTTACACTTAATGATAAATGATACTTCCCTGAAAATAATGTTTCTATTTGTTTCTCACATGTTTTCTGATTCCCCAACCAAAAGTTCCTATTATATGATTTATGGGAGAGTTGATAACTTTCTTCTTTTGGTGAGATAGCATGGTATTGTGAAAACAGTCCTGAACTTGGAGTTAAAAAACTTAGTTTTTTAAGGGCACCTAGAGGGCACCATAGCGGACCTGGAATTAGGAAGACTTGAGTTCAAATCTTGTCTCACATATTTACTCTCTGTGTGATCCTGGGCAAGACACTTCCCTTCTGTTTACTTCAGTTTCCTCAGCTGTAAAATGGGGATAACAACAGCTCCTACCTCCCAGGGTAGTTGTGAGGATACAATGAGATCATATTTGTAGAGTGCTTTGCATACCTCAGAGCAGCATAGTTTTGGGTTTTGTCCCCACATCTTACGAGATGCATCTCCTGAGACAGTGATTTAAATTCTTTGTACTTCATTTTTTTTTTAATTTTTAATTTTTCTTTTTTTTAACACAGTTTATAATAGGTAAAACAATTCAAACTTTTGATCATGTGATATTTCTTTTTAAAACATTTACAATATGACCCATAAAAGAATTTTTTTAAATATTAACCAACTGAGACACAAATAATATTTATGTTCCTAACTTCACAAGCTCTTGACCTAATTGTCTCCACAGTATTGCTAAGAATTAAAGGACCCTAACTTATTGTTGTTGAGCTAAAGTCCTATGCCTAATAGCTTAATTTTAGACTTAACCTCGGATGTTCCCCTACCAACAATCTATAACTTAATAGATCTGGTATTAAGCTCACAAACCTTTTGACTATAGGAAATTGCCACCAAGAGTAGGGACATTGCAGGGAACCAGTATCTCCCCAACTTCATGTCAGTTCCAGGTAGGAGTAGATTGTCAACCTGCATTCAGTCAGGCTTAAAGTCTGCCAGGTGTCAGTGGGGAAATTGAGTCAGGAGACTCCTACCTCAGCCCAGGCTGAACAGCCTCTCTCCCACCCTTCCCATGAGATCACCTTTTGCAGTTTATACCAGCATCTCACCAGCTTACTGACATCATGGGATGGAGGCTCAGAACTGCCTTTCTTGCTTTCCATACCTGGAGTTAGACTCAGAAGAAGAGTCACTTAATAGTCCCATAGCATCTAAAAAATGGCAAGTTCCAATAACCAGGTTTCAAATATGATTATAATTTCACTTTGACTAAGGAACATCTTTTGAGGCAAGCCTTAAGTGGCTTACATGCCTTTCTATACAGTTCTAGTTCCTGATTAAATAGCAATCATAAAATCAAATTTACCATTAAAACCTTAACTTTTCCATCAATGCCAAATTTTACCTGAGGCTACCTTCCTCTAGGAAATTTAGACTGAAATTCTTTTCCCCAAACTAAAGATGTCATTGATTTATTTTCAGTAATTAATTCAGTCAGTTGTTTTGATACTAATTGCTTTTACCTCACTTTGTAACATGTCCAATTTGTCTCCCCATCACTCCCCTCCCCCCACTTCCTAATACCTTGCAATCTGATTACTCCTTCCCTCAATGTACCCTCCCTTCTATCACACCCCACCCTTGGGCAAGGTAAATTTCTCTACCCCTTTCCTTGTATTTCTTATTTCCTGATTATATGCAATAAAAATTCTCAACATTGCTTTCTAATACTTTGAATTCCAACTTCTCTCCCTCCTCACCCCTCCCCAGCCCCACTGAGAAGGCAAGCAATTCAATACATACTAAATATGTGTTCTTTTGCAAAAGACTTCCATAATAATCATGTTGTATAGTACTAATTATATTGCCCTCTGTCCTATTCTGTTCCCCCTTATTTTTTTCCCCTGCAATTGACCTTGTCCCTTCCCAAAAGTGTTTATTTCTAGTGACTCCCTTCTCCCATTTGCCTTCCCTTCTAACAATCCCCTCACACCACTTGTCACCTCTTCTCCTTCTTTCCTGTGGTGTGATATAAATTTTCATATCAAATTTAGTGAGTATGTTATTCCCTCCTTCAGCCACATGTGGAGAGAGTAGCTTTATTCCACCCCTCTCCTCTTCTCCCTTATTTCCTCAGTTGAATAAGATTTTTCTTATCTCTTTTATGAGTTATAGCCTGCCCCATTCCATTTCTCCCTTTCTCTTCCTGGTATTTACCTCCTTCACCCCTTAATTTTTATTTTATTTTATTTTTGTGTGGCTATCATCTCTTCTAATTCAACACAACCTGTACTTTCTATCTATATATGTGTATGTGTGTATGTGTAGGTGTATGTACAATCTCTCCAATTACCCAAATACTGAGAAAAGATTCAGGAGTTAAAAATATTTTCGTACCATGTAGTAATGTAAACAGTTCAGCTTTAGAGAGTCTTTTATGATTTTTCTTTCCTGTTTACCGTTACATGCTTTTTTTGATTCTTGTCGTGGGAAGTCAGATTTTTCTATACAGATATGGTCTTTTCCTCAACAAGTATGATTGAAAGTCGTATATATCATTGAATGACCATTTTTTTCCCTTGAAGTATTACAATCAGATTTGCTGGATAGGTGATTCTTGGTTTCAATCCCAGTTCTTTTGACTTCTGAAATATCTCATTCCAAGCCCTTCAATCCCTTAATATTGAAGCTGCCAGATCCTGTGTTATCCTGATTGTATTTCCACAGTACTCAAATTGTTTCTTTCTAGCTGCTTGCAGTATTTTCTCCTTGATCTGGGAACTCTGAAATTTGGCCACAATATTTCTAGGAGTTTCTCTATTTAGGTCCCTTTCAGGAGGTGATCAGTGGATTCTTTCAATATTTATTTTGCCCTCTGATTCTAGAACATCAGGGCAGTTTTCCTTGATAATATCATGGAAGATAATGTCTAGGCTCTTTTTTTGATCATGGCTTTCTTGTAGTCCTATAATTTTTAAATTATTTCTCCTGGATATATTTTCCAGGTCAGTTGTTTTTCCAGTGAGTTGTTTCACATTATCTTCTATTTTTTTTTCAAATTTTTGGTTTTGTTTACTAACTGCTTGGTTTAACTCAAAGTCATTCATTTCCCTGAACTCAATTCTCTCTTTCAGCAAATTATTTTGTTCAGTGAGCTTTTCAACCTTCTCCTCCATTTGGCTAATTCTGCTTTTTAAAACCTCCTTCTCTTTGTTGGCTTTTTGGATCTCTTTCCAATTGAGTTAGCCTCTTTTTAAAGCTGTTATTTTCCTCAGCATTTTTTTTGGTTCTCCTTAATAAGCTGCTAACTTGTTTTTTAAGGTCTTCTATTGCCTGAGTCCAGTTTAAGTTCCCTTTGGAGTCAGAGGCCTTGATTTCCTAATCTGAAAGGATGGGGAGAGACACCTGTTCCCCAGGAAAGTAACCTCCTATGGTTTTATTTTTTTTCCCTTTTTTTGGGCATTTTCCCAGCCAGTTACTTGACTTACGAGTTTCCTCTCCAAACCCACCTCGCCTCCAGTTTCACCAAGCCAGCATTTGGGGGCTGAGATTCAAATAAGCTGCTCCCAAGCCTCAGCGGCTTTCAGTGAGGGGGTTTGGGGGAAGCTGCTATTCAGTGTGAGATTAAGATCAGCTGCTCAGGTTGGGGCAGGGCCACCACATAGGGTTCAGTTACCTCAGGGGTTTTCTGATGAGACCTTTAACAATGGATGCAGACTACTGCTACTGTTTTAGGAGGCTCATCTGCTGCTGCCTCCACTGCTGCCACCTGAGGAGGCCTGAGTTATGGGGACACTCCACTCCCCTCTAGGCCAGCTTAAAAGACCCTCTCATTGACCTTTGGCACCTGTGGGTTGAGGGGATCTGTGCTGCTGCTGGAGATTCTGTCCCTGCTCAGATCTGCTCCTCTCAGTGCCACATGGCCAAGACAGGGCTGGGCTCTGCTCCAGGTCTGGTGGGACAGACTTTTCCCGTCAGTCTTTCAGGTCTCTCTGGGACAGAAATCTCCTCTACTCCGTTGTTCTGTGGCTTCTGCTGCTCTAGAATTTGTTGAGAGTCTTTCTTTACAGGTATTTTATGGGCTGTGGGTAAGAGCTAGTGTATGTGTGTCTTTCTCCTCTGCCATCTTGGCTGCTCTCATACTTCATTTTTCTTCTGTGAAATGGAGTGAAGACTTGCACTGCTCACCTCAGTAGGCTATTTGAAGAGATTTATTGTTTGGTCTTCTATAGCATTAGTATAATACATGCTTAGCAAACATTTATTTTTGATATGCAATGTCTCCTACTATATATTCTAGAACTGTCAAACAGGTTTTCATTGCCTATGTTCTGATCTTGGCCTACCTGAGACCAGCCCCCTAGTTGTTTAAATTTGTTATTTCAACAAAACAAGACTCATTCTGTACTTAATAAAAAGAGATTTCCTTAGCCCATGTAAATGGCAGAAGGCTATTCAACAAGTACAGGCATCTTACACCGCTTGAGTTGATTCAGCTAAGTAAATTTGTGTTACCCAAGTTGTACATTGTCATCCCCCAGCCCAAGCAAGATCAGCGAGAGCTGCTGGAGCTCCTCCTGCAGGCTTTGTATTTAGGCAGCCAAGAAATGATATCAGCATCCTGGGCCTTTAGCCCTTTGAGTCTACAAATTCTTGACGCCTGTGATGGAAAAAAAAAAAACTGGCCTAATTCACATTGGGGCAAGAATTAGTTTATTACTCCTACTAAATAATGTGGAATGTGTGGATATTGTACTTTCTGTGGAAACATTTCAAACTCAACATGGCCAAAACAGAACTCATTTTTCTCCTCAAAATCTTCTCCCTTCCAGAATTCCAAATTTTTGTTAATGGTACTTCAGACTTCCACATCAACCCTCTTGCTCTTTCCCCGCTAGTCACAGAAGAGAGAATATTAACATAGTGAATAGACTACTGACCTTGGAGGCCGAGAGTTCTCACTCCACATCCTACTTCCGATGCTTATAAGGACCTCTTAACCTATCACACTTTGGAAGGAGAGCTGTACCTAAAGTAGCAGTACCTCCTTTACAGGGTTCTGTAGAGTCTCAAATGAGATACTGATGGCAGTGGATGTGAGCAGACTTTAAAGTCATAGCTCTCCTACCTTTTGTGACTAACCTCCTTGAGAAGACTGTCCACCAATATATGTCTCCATTTGTTTTCCTTTCACTTTCCTCATAAGTTTCTGCCATCTGGCTTCCAAACCTCATCATTCAACCAAAACTTCAGTCTCTTTGCTGAATCTTCAACCAGGTTGTTATCTCCTAATTCTGGGTGTCCCACAGGGCCATGTCCTGGTCCTTTTCTCCATCTATACTATTTCATTTGGTGATCCTGTCCTTGGCTTCCATGGATTTAATTATCTTTTTGACTGAGTTCCCAATATTCCATTTCCCGTATCCAGCCTTAACCTCTCTGCTGACCTCCAGTCTCACATCTCCAGCTGTGTATTTGACACATTGAACTGGATGTCCCTTATACCACATAAACTCAACATGTCCAAAACTGAACTCATTATCTTTTTCTCCAAATCCGCCCCACTTCCAAACTTCCCTATTACTCTCAATGATATCACTACCATCCCAGTTATCCAGGCTTTTAACCCAGGTGCTGTCCTGGACTTCTCACTGTCTCCTCATCTCCAACCTGTTGTCAAAGCCTGTCAATTTTATCTTTGTAACATCTCTTACATATACCTCCTCCTTCCCTCTGATATTGTTACCATTCTGGTGCATGCCCCTCATGACTTCACACCTGCTGATGGATCTGCATGCCACAAGTCTGCCCACTGCAGTTTATGAGCTGCCAAATTGATCTTTCTAAAGGACAGGTCTAGCCATGTCACCCTCAATAAATTCCAGTGGCTCCCTATCACCTCCTGGATCAAATAGAAATTCTCTGGCTTTTAAAGTTCTTTATAACTTGACCATCCCCATCCCACACCCCCCATCTTTCCAGTCTTCTTACACCTTATACTCTCTTATGTTCTCAGTTCACTGACACTCCTTGCTGTTTCTCAAATAAGACATTCTATCACCCAACTCTGGGCATTTTCACTGGCTGATCCCCAGGTATGGAATGCGCTCCCTTCAACTCCTTAACTCTGTCTTTTTTTTGACTTCCCTGGGTTCTTTCAAGTGCTAAAATCCCACCTTCTACAAGAAACTTTTCCCAGTCTCTCTTGTGCTTCCCTCTGCTGATTATTTCCTATTTATCTTGTTTGTACATAGTTATTTTATCTTGCCTATTAGATCACTAGCTCCTTGAGAACATGGACTATCTTTTTCCTTTCTTTGTATCCTTAGTGTTTAGCACAGTGCCTGACATAGTAGAGATACTTAATAAATGCCTATTAACTAACTTCTGTCGTGTATGTAGGGCCTGAAAGACTTGGCTGATTTCTCACCTCCACAACCTTGTCTCTTTCTTTCTGTGATTTTAGATAAATATTGAAGTTTGAGCCACTAAGGGAAGAACAGCAGAAAGATTTAAAATCAACCTGAAGAGTTAGTTATAGACCTTGACTATTTAAATTCCATTGTGGTGTTCTGGTTTGAATTAGAGCTAATAAGTGGTGAGAGTTTTTTCTCTCTGGAATGAGTCATCAAATTGCAAAGAAATTTCCTCACCCGTATTGAAGTTTCTGTGTTTGTATATCTATTTGGTACTCCTGATAATGCATAAACTAGAAAGTTTGGGATACAACTGTGGACCGACTCTCTTTAGATAAAGGAACTTGTCTTAAGGCATGATAATAATAGAACACCAATATTAGTGCAGTTAGGAGTGAACCAGGTGAAGCTCGTCCAAAACCAGTTATTGATAATTATCTTAATTCTCTGCATTAGAGTAGTGGAAGAATTTATCCACTTTCAAGCATATTATGGATGTGTAATCTTTTTGGTACCAT
Organism: Bettongia penicillata ogilbyi; assembly: GCA_023548195.1. Classification (NCBI taxonomy): domain Eukaryota; kingdom Metazoa; phylum Chordata; class Mammalia; order Diprotodontia; family Potoroidae; genus Bettongia; species Bettongia penicillata. The sequence goes on from JAJHZJ010000177.1 coordinate 11,394,849, forward strand.
ACCACTGTGTTTTGGGGGTTTGTTTTTAATATGTTACTTGAATATTTTTATATATTAGGAACAAAAATTGAGTCAGTTTTTTATTTTTTGTACTGGGTTGTACTCTGCATATACTAAAGTCTTTATAGAAGAACTAGGATTAAACATTTCTAATTTAAGCTTATTTTCCTTCAGAAAGGTAATTTTCACAGTAGATTCTTTTGTTTATTGCTTGCCACTTCCTTTTCTCTTTGGTGACACCCTTCCTTTCTCCCCCACCCAGTGTGGCAACAGTATCTTGTGGTAATCATTACATATTTTTAGATTTTTTTTTTCTTGTCTTGAACGGTTTAGTCCTGTTGTAACCTGTTTCTCTATATCATTTGTAATACTATGTTTGAGGAAAAACCTGTTCAGCATAAGTTAGTCTAGTTTTTGATTCTCATCACGTTAACTTTGTAATAATATGTATATATTAGCTAATACTAAATGTTTTTGACAACTTGTTCCAGACTGTTATAGAAAGATCTCTTATCTTGCAGAATTATAATGTAGAAATTGTGTATGATAGTTTAATCAAAATGAAAGGGTTTAGAAGTGCTGCCTAAGATAATTTTTTTCTCTAGTCTAGAATATACATCATTAATTAAATTGGACATGTTTCTTTAGAATGCAGATTATTAATCTTTAGTGAAACATATCTGATAAGTTTATCTTTATGAAATGTAAAATATAGTCCACTGATGTCTCTGGAATGTAAAACTTGGTTCTTGGATTTGGAGAGAAATTACTTTGAAGGATTCTTTGGTTGAGTTCTATTTCACTCATTTTAAGTGCATGATTTAATCTTGGTGATCTGTATGAAAATGTAGAGAAATTTCAAACTTTATTCATTTGAGTTGTTTATCATTAAATATAGCAACACCTTAGCTTCAGGAAACTTTGTAGAATGAGTAATTCTGGATAGTCTAGTTTTCCAAATAACCAAGGTTTTTAAATCCAAGCTTTTAAACATTTTTAACCTTTTTAAGTGGAAATCTTCAGAAAATGTATTACACATTTACCTCCTTCCTCCTTAAACAGATTACTGACCATCATTTAACCTTTCTTTGATTCCCTTTGATCATCTGATGTACTATACTATTACAATAATTCCTTTAGGGCTTTTGGAAGTATGTAATACTGTTTGTTCCTGCCTTAAATTTTACCAGAAGAATGTGCTCTTTAGTTATGCTTGCTTCTAATAGTTTTCCTATCTTCTTATTGGTATGTTTGCCCATAGCACCTCTGCTTTCCTAATTTACTGTTTTCAACCTATTATGGGCTGGCATATGAAATATTTAAACTAATCTGTGAAAGGTGTAAGTAGGACCTAAGTGAGGACCCAAAGGGCTTTCCTTTAATTAATTTCAGTGCATGGATTTTGTGATATCCATTTGAATCACGTAGACACCATTTTTTGTTTTCTGTCTGGTTCCTGGTAGTTGAATTAGACGTGGTATAAGAGTACATACACTGAGTATTGAGTGTAGTTGCATATATTCTTAGAAATATTAAACTCTAGTCTTGAGTACGTAAAGTTGGACTGCAATTACACATGTCTATCATTAGGCTATTCCTATCTATCATTAGGCCATAATTTTTGCGTTTTCACTGCCCTTCTAACCTGAACATACTTGGACATTAACTTGGAAATAACAGGATTGGTGGCAAAATGCAGATGGTTGATGGACCCTGAGAAAAACTATTTCTTCACACGTTTTTGGACATAGCCAGTGTGGAATTTGTTTTGTTTGATTAGACATATTTGTTACAAGGTTTTTATTTCCTTTTGTTGTGCTTTTTCCTCTAGGTTTTATGTGTGTATGTGTGTGTGGGGGGTGTGTGTGGAAATAAATGCTTTATAATAACATAAAATTTATTCAAAAAAATATCCTGGCTCTTGTAAAATCATACCTATAGTAGCTATTGTGAACTTATCTTGATTTGTCTGGAGCTGTGACTTTTGGTTAACACTATCATACCTGTTCATAATTCTGACCATTTTCCATTTCCACAATTTATGTCTGTTACTTGCTAGGTGTGGTAAAAATTCAAACAAAAACAATTTTTGAATTCCTATGTGTTGATTGTATCAGAAATTTTATGATGCTTATATCAGATTTGTTAATGATTTCAATTGCCAGATTTTCTCTGGTTTCTGGTTGATAAGCAAAATAAGATTTGAACAATAAATATCTTCTTGCCCTTTGTGAGTCTTCTCAGAGAAATTTGAGAAGATACTTTTTATTTATGGAAAACTCATTCTGAGGTCTTAACTTGAGATTATTCCCTTTTTTGCTTCTGTTTTATTTTTTGGAGTAATTATGTGGAGTAAAAATCATTGGAAAAAAATTCAGGTCCAGTAATGTATATGTTTTTGCTTTTACTATTTGAAAATATCCATCTATCTATATGAAATTTAAACTGAACTCTAATTCTAAATCTCCATACTTTGTATTGTGAAGGAAAGAAGTTAGTGCCTGCAGAGATGAAACCAGCTATCTGCTATTTTCTCTCCTTTTTGTCCTTTTCATGTTTGGTATTCTCAAATAAGTTACATCTCCAACATGTGGATTCTTAATGAAAAATGTAGGCATTGTTACAATGATGTATATAGGTGGAAAATAACTCCATGTGTTTTATGGCATCATCTTATCAGGTTTTAATTTCATGATATCTTATTTTCATAAAATTGCTACATTTCAAATGTTGATTTTAAAATACACAACTTTTTAAAAAGCTTCTTTGGATTGTTGTGACAACCCATTAGATAATTTGACAGACCCTCAGGAAATATAAGATCAGAGTTATGAATTACAGGATGCTAAACTAAAACAGGCATAGTAGCTTGAGGTCCTATAGAGAAATATAATTTCTCAACTGAAGGAAAATACACATAACGAAGTACAATTTTGAGGTTAAGATAACATCTTATCAAGGCCCTTGCCCTGACCTAGTTTCCTTCCTCATGATCATTTTGGTAAAGAATTTAAACAGATCTGCTATAGTGTTAGTTTCTTTTCCATGACTCCTCTTTTCCCAATATATCAGCCTTTTTTTTCTGTTAAGTGAATGGGAAGCAGTGATAGTAGATCCCTGTATATGCCCACCCTTCTTTTTATAATACACACCATAGCTAACATTTATATAATGCCTTGAAGTTTACAAGTATTTCTTGTCTTCTTTGATCCTCATGCCACTGAGGTAGCTGCTGTTATTGTTATTCCCATTTTATGGATGAGAAAACTGAAGCTGAAAGGTCAAGGGATTGGCCCAGTATTTGAGGTAGGATTTGAATCGAGTTCTTCCTGAGTCTACAATTCCAAAGGAACACAGTTTTCTTTTCACTGTGTTGTCTAGCTGTCTCTGTAGACAATGAAGCCTCATATACCCCAAATATTGTACAGTTGTAGGATAATTTAATTTGAGCTTTTGAGGGAAGGAAATGGAGAAGAGAGAAGATAGCCTTTAAGGACATATTTTTCCTTATATTATTATTGTGAATTTTTACCATATTAAGTAGCATATATGGTAAATGCAATTGGTTTTTTTCTTTGATAAAATATTTGGCCTTAGGCCCATAAATAGGAAAATGAATTCTAGTTTTGAGGGTTGGGTTGTAGATGTAGAAGGTGTAGGAATTCTAGGTGTAATGGGTACCAAACTCAATATTGCTGCTCCCTTGCTATATCTGATGTGACCTTATTGTTCATGAAATTTTAAAATGCTTGTTAAACTGAGTTTCAACTCAAAGTGAAATAACACAAATTCCTGGCTCATAGTTGTTTTATGATATTGATAACATTAGTGTTTATTGATATAGAATATTTGATCACATCTTTAAGGAGCTGTGTTTTTTTTAATGTGGAAGTGTAAAATAAGAAGGAAGTGACTGTTTTCTATATTATAAACCATAGAATAATCTTAGAGTTGGAAAGCCACTCAGAGGTCATGTCCATGAAATACAAAACACTTATACAGCTATGCTAATAGGTGCTCATCTTGCTTCACTTGAAGACTTCCAGTTATGGTGAATTCACTTCTTCTAAAAGCAGTGCAGTCCCTTTTGGACACTTCTAATCAATTAGGAAATTTTTCTTTATATTGTACCAAATTTTTATGTTCTTCAGCCTTTACTAATTGGTTCTGAGGAGCTGACCTAGGAACAAATGAGCGTCTTTAAACTCTCTTGCATGTGAAAATCTTTTAGATACTTAAAGACAAGTATCATACCTACTCCAACTTCCCCAGTTCTTTAATTGGAGCTTCTATGATATGATTAATAGGCCCCTTATAATTTTAGTTGCCATCTTCTGAATATCCTCTGTGGTGTACAGAATGGAATGTTGAAGATAAAGCCTGACCAAAGTACAATAAAATAGAACTATATGAAAATTATTCATGTTATTATAGCTATTATAGTTCCAGTGTATAATTAGGACAATACATTATAGTTCCAGTGTATAATTAGGACTCTATCTCACATCTGTCTATATTTCCTCTCTAGGTATGCCACTCTTTTGTTTTCTCTAGGAGTATTTCATCCCCTCTGGGTGTTTTTTTTAATGTAAAAGTTTTATGTATCAATATGGTAAAACTGGCTAAAGGAATCTCTTTTAAGGATTTTTATTTCTTTCAATGAGTAAATACTAGCTTAAAGTTTTAAAAATACTGTTAAAATTGATGCTCTTGAATAGGAAGTAGGAGTTAGTCTATTTTAAGGAATTGTAATTTCATTGATCTAGATATTCCCTTTACTATTGAAGATTGCAACCCCTCTTTAATTAATAACTATCCTTCGAGATTTTGTATTGGTTAAAAATTTGATCACCTTATTGCCAACCTCGTCTTGAATTTCTGTTAAATTAGGATTATAGGCATTAAATGGGACCCATGCTTAAAAAGCCTTTCAAGCTTTGTAGAATCTGCTTTCCCTCCCCCTTCCAACTGAGAATGAAAGGAAAGCAAAACCTGTTACAAACATGTAGTGTCAAGACAGATGTCCTCATTAGCCACAGTCAGATCCAAAAACATATACATATACATGCATCCATACACATACACAAGCATGTATGTGTAAATGTCCATATTTTATGTATGTGTGTGTCATTCTGTACTCTTTCACCTCTTAATTATTCCTCTGGAATCATGGTTGATCATTGTAATGGTCACAGTTACTAAAAGTTGTCTTTACAATATTGTTGTCATTTTGTAAATTGTTCTCCTGTTTTGTGAAATCATGACTAGCTAATTAGGAAGAACCAGTGGCTTGTTACTCGTTCATGGATAGAAATTGAACACACAGGATTGATGATCTATAAAGGAGAGCTCAAAAAGTATTCAGTAATAGTAGAGCCAAATGAGAACTTTTTTTTTTCATTTTTCATTTTTAACAGTTCATATCGCATAAAATAATTCCAACTTTTGGTCAGTTGATGCTTCTTTTTAAAGCATTTACAATATAGACCACAAAAGAATTTTTTTTTAGACATTAATCAACCAAGACACAAATAATATTTATGTTTGCTAACTTCACAAGCCCTTGACCTGATTGTCTCCACAGTATTACTAAGGATTAAAGGACCCTAACTTATTGTTGTTGGTCTAAAGTACTAAGCCTAATAGCTTAATTTTAGACTTAACCTTGGATGTTCCCCTACCAACAATCTATAACTTAATAGATCTGGTATTAAGCTCACAAACCTTTTGACTATAGGAAATTGCCACCAAGAGTAGGGATATTGCAGGGAACCAGTATCTCCCCAACTTCATGTCAGTTCCAGGTAGGAGTAGATTGTCAACCTGCATTCAGTCAGGCTTAAAGTCTGCCAGGTGTCAATGGGGAAATTGAGTCAGGAGACTCCTACCTCAGCCCAGGCTGAACAGCCTCTCTCCCACCCTTCCCATGAGATCACCTTTTGCAGTTTATACCAGCATCTCACCAGCTTACTGACATCATGGGATGGAGGCTCAGAATTGCCTTTCTTGCTTTCCATACTTGGAGTTAGACACAGAAGAAGAGTCACTTAATAGTCCAAAAATGGCAAGTTCCAATAACCAGGTTTCAAATATGATTATAACTTCACTTTGACTAAGGAACATCTTTTGAGGCAAGTCTTAAGTGGCTTACAAGCCTTTCTATACAGTTCTAGTTCCTGATTAAATAGCAATCATAAAATCAAATTTACCATTAAAACCTTAACTTTTCCATCAATGCCAAATTTTACCTGAGGCTACCTTCCTCTAGGAAATTTAGACTAAAATTCTTTTCCCAAACTAAAGATGTCATTGATTTATTTTCAGTAATTAATTCAGTCAGTTGTTTTGATACTAATTGCTTTTATCTCACTTTGTAACATGTTCAATTTGTCTCCCCATCACTCCCCTCCCCCCACTTCCTAATACCTTGCATTCTGATTACTCCTTCCCTCAGTGTACCCTCCCTTCTATCACACCCCACCCTTTCCTTATCCCCATCTTCTCTTTTTTCTTGTAGGGCAAGATAAATTTCTGTACCCCATTCCCTGTATTTCTTATTTCCTGATTATATGCAATAGAAATTTTCAACATTCATTGCTAATACTTTGAATTCCAACTTCTCTCCCTCCCTACCCATCCCCACTGAGAAGACAAGCAATTGCATACAGACTAAATATGTGTCATTTTGCAAAAGACTTCCATAATAATCATGTTGTGTAGTACTAACTAAATTGTCCTCTATCTTACTCTATCCCCCCTTATTTTTTTTATTCCCTCATTTGACCTTGTCCCTTCCCAAAAGTGTTTATTTCTAATGACTCCCTTCTCCCATTTGCCCTCTCTTCCATCATTCTCCTCACCCTACTTGTCACTTCCTTCCCTACTTTCCTGTAGTGTAAGATAGATTTTCATATCAAATTTAGTGAGCATGTTATTCCCTCCTTCAGCCATATGTGGAGAGAGTACCTTCACTTTTCCCCTCTTCCTTTCTCCCATTGAACAAGATTTTTCTTAGCTTTTATGAGTTATAACCTGCCCCATTCCATTTCTCCCTTTCTCCTCCTAGTATTTTCCTCCCTCACCCCTTAATTTTTATTTTCTTTTGTGTGTGTGTGGATATCGTCTCTTCTGATTCAACACATCCTGTATTCTCTGTCTATATATATATATAGTGTGTGTGTGTGTGTGTATGTATGTATGTGTGTGTATGTATGTATGTACAATCCCTCCACCTACCCAAATACTAAGAAAAGATTCAGGAGTTACAAATGTTTTCTTTCCATGTAGGAATGTAAACAGTTCAGCTTTAGAAAGTCTTTTATGATTTCTCTTTCATGTTTACCTTTTCATACTTCTCTTGATTCTTGTGTTGGAATGTCAAATTTTCTACACGGTTCTGGTCTTTTCCTCAATATGAATGCCTCAAAGTCCTTTATATCATTGAATGACCATTTATTCCCTTGAAGTATTATACTCAGTTTTGCTGGGTAAGTGCTTCTTGGTTTTAATCCCAGTTCCTTTGACTTCTGGAATATCCTATTCCAAGTCCTTCAATCCCTTAATGTTGGAGCTGCCAGATTCTGTGTTATCCTGATTGTATTTCCACAGTACTCAAATTGTTTCTTTCTAGCTACTTGTGGTATTTTCTCCTTCATCTGGGAACTCTGAAATTTGGCTACAATATTCCTAGGAATTTCCCTTTTCGGGTCTCTTTCAGGAGGTGATCAGTGGATTCTTTCAACATTTATTTTGCCCTCTGGTTCTAGAATATCAGGGCAGTTTTGCTTGATAATTTCATGGAAGATAATGTCTAGACTCTTTTTTTGTTCATGGCTTTCAGGTAGTCCCATAATTTTTAAATTATTTTTCCTGGATCTATTTTCCAGGTTAGTTGTTTTTCCAATGAGATATTTCACATTCTCTTCCATTTTTTCATTCTTTTGGTTTTGTTTGGTGATTTCTTGGTTTCTCAGAAAGTCATTAGCCTCCATCTGTTCCATTCTAATTTTGAGAGAACTATTTTCTTCAGTGAGCTTTTGAACCTCTTTTTCCATTTGGCTAATTCTGCTTTTGAAAGCATTCTTCTCCTCATTGGCTTTTTGGACCTCTTTTGCCAATTGAGTTAGCCTCTTTTTAAAGGTGTTATTTTCCTCAGCATTTTTTTGGTTCTTCTTTAGTAAGCTGCTAACTCATTTTTCAAGCTCTTCTATTGCCTGAGCCCAATTTAAGTTCCCTTTGGAGGCACTTGAGGCAGGGGCCTTCACTTCCTGTGACAGTATGCCTTGTTCTTCCTCATCTGAAACGATGAGAGGAGATACCTGATCACCAAGAAAGTAACCTTCTGTGGTCTTATTTTTTTCCCCTTTTTTGGGCATTTTCTCAGCCAGTTACTTGACTTCTGAGTTTCCACAACCACCTTGCCTCCAGTTCTGCCAAGCGAGCACTGGGGGCTGAGATTCACATGATCTGCTACAGTCCCCCAGGGACTTTAGGCGGGGACAGGGCTGCTCTATTCAGTGTGAGATAAAGATCAACTGCTCAGGTGAGGGCAGGGCTACCACACCGCTCTGGTGTGACAGACCTTTCCCATTGATCATTCAGGTCACCCTGGGCTAGAAATCTCCTCCATTTTGTTGTTCTGTGGCATCTGCTGCTCTAGAATTTGTTGAGAGTCCTTCTTTACAGGTATTTTATTGGCTGTGGGGAAAGAGCTAGTGTATGTTCATCTTTTTACTAAGCCATCTTGGCTCCACCCCTGAGAACTTTTTTTGTAAAATTTTTAAATTTTAAACTTAAATACAAAATAAAAGAAAAAAGAAAAACTTAAATACTAAAATTAAATAATACAAAATAAAAAAGACAAAAAAGCGTTGCTGTGTGCATAGCAGAACATGAGAGAGGATTCAAAATATGCAGCAATAAATTTCCATTTCAAGAAAACTTGTGCTTTCTGGTTGCTGAGTTCCTTAAAGTGCCATGGACTGCCCTTTCTGCGGATTGCGGCGCGCAGTGCGGGTTCCCGGGAAGTCTCAGGGCCCTGGGGGCCCACCTGTGCCCCTTGGAAGCCATAGTTCTAAAGAAATTAAGAAGTCAGGATTAAAACCAAGAATCACCTACCCAGCAAAACTGAGTATAATACTTCAGGGGAAAATATGGTCTTTCAATGAAAGAGGACTTTCAAGCATTCTTGATGGAAAGACCAGAGCTGAAAAGAAAATTTGACCTTCAAACACAAGAATGAGAAGAAGCATGAAAAAGTAAACAACAAAGAGAGTCATAAGGGACTTACCAAAGGAAATGAAAAGATCTTGCTTAGGCTTTTGAACCCAAAGTGCTGGCTTTACTAGTAAACTCCTGCTCAGGAAATTAAGAAATCTTGCCCAGGATTTGAACCAAAATGCTGAATACTATTAAACCTGTTCAGCTTTTGATGAAGATGTGTAGCAGCAGCAGTGATGCAATGGGAAATAGACCAAGAAACGAGTTTCCACTGAATGATGATGTAGATTTGCCACCTCATTATCTTCAGTCATCTCCACCATTGTTGTCCTTCATTCACGTCCAATTCAAGACAACTTTTACACTCTCCTCTTTCACCTTCATCAAGAGGCTTCTTAATTCTTAACTTTCTGCTCTCAGCGGTATTGTCTTCATATCTGAGATAATCGATCTCCCTGTGATCTTAATGCTGGATTTTGATTTGTCCATTCTGGCATTTTGCTTGATGTACTCTGCATGTAAGTTAAATAAAGTGACGATATGCAAAAAAAAAAAAAAAAAGAAAACTTTTATTATAAATACTGCATGTAGTGTTGAGAGCTTTCCATCTTTGCTTCCTTGTAAGTTTTCTTTTGTTTTCTGCTGTGAATTTTTTACTTTGTTCTTTTTTCCCCCTTCCTCCCCACGCTACAGTTAAGTGTGGATATGTTCATATAGAGATATACATATATATACACACATACCTACATATATAGACATATGCACCAAGATATGCACATTCATACATATACCTGCACACATATGCACTCACACACTTATATACTTAGATACCTATTATCATACTCATGTATAGTCATATACATTCATGTGTATCTACGTACAATTATACTACCAAATAAGAATTTTTAAAATTAAAATAAGTCTAATTTAAAAAATCATATTAAAATTTAAATATAATTTAGAATCTAAATAGAGGTTTCCCAAGTGGGTGATGCTGCCTCCTGGTGGTCACTGGACACTTAAGGGGCGGTGGTGGGGAGCCTTGGGTGCAGTTGGAAGGCCCTGAGTGAAAGTAAGGAGGAGGTTCTACTGTATATAAGGTATAATGTGTGCAAGGAAGAAAAGAAAATAGCGTTCTGAAAAACCGGCCATGTCATCATCAAAATGTCAATGTAGGGAAAAAACTCAGATTTACAATAAATTATTAAATTTAAGATGAGTCATTTTAAATATATGTATGTAATAACAAAAAAACATCAAAGGATTAAGATTTCAAGGGGGCGCTGAGCAATTTTTTAAAAAATGGATAGTGGGCCAAATATGTCTAGGAACCTCTGACCTGAAAGAAATAAAGTAATATTAGGTATGAAGAACTTGAATAAACCTTGGCTTTCCTTCGTGTTCAGAAACGTGTGAATGCAAGCTTTGTAAATGTTATCCAGAAGTAGCTTCATTTGTATCAGTCATCCAGATGGCTGCTATTTATAGCATGCATTGCTGGTTCTTTTTTTTTTTTTTTTTTTTTTGTAATTTTACATATAGAAAAAATTAACTACTTTTCCCTTTTTAGTGTTTATCTCCTTCATACCATTTAATTCTGACTTGGAACACAGTGAACTCTAGCTATTTGCACGACTGACAAAATGAAGGGAAAAGAGCAGGGTGGGGTTAGATTGGTGCTGCAGCTGCGGGAGCCAGGGAAATAGTAAAAGTTCTATAAAAGAAACCTGGTGTAACATGTGTTGAATTAATTCTTCAATTTGCAAGTTATAGTAATACAATTAGTCTTTATATGTGGTATCTATATAATTCTATAATATTACATCTAGATTACATTACTATATTCACATAAAATCTTAGATCTGAAGTTATATTTCAATATTGAGAACTTTATAACTGGTCAAAAGTTATCTCTCCTTTATATGTTGAAAATCATGGGGATTTAAGTGTCTATTTACTTTCCTTATTTGCCCTTAGAAACAGTTTGCAAGTTCTGGCAGGTTCTGTTCTGCTGGAAAGGCTTCCTATCAGAAGACTTTTCTTTAGGAAAACATCCCAACTCCTTCCACCAATCCTCATATGGCAAGAACTCAAGATTCTTCATTATCCTGGTTGCCTTCTTTTGGAGGCTCCCTCATTTATTTCTGTCCTTACTAAAATATGAATTTGAAATGAGGGGCCATTGTCAAGAGCCAGAAAGTATGTACTTTATTAAACTTGTTCTGTTTGACTCCAGGAGCACTGAGTAGAAATTACAGAGACAAGTTGAGGTTTGATGTCAGGAAAATTTTCTAACATTTGGTGTTATTTAAACATGTAATGGGCTGCCTTCTGAGGCAATGTGTTCACTTTCATTGGAAGTTTTCAAGCAGTGCCTGGATGACCATTTATTTGAGTTTGTTAATAATGGGAATTCCTACTTTTGTTTAATATGGGTTAGCCCATATGACTACTGAAATACTTCCAGTTTTAAAAATTTGTGATTCTTTGATTCTCTTTCTTCTCCATTACCACATGTGGAATATCCACATATGTGAAGGCTAGGATGTTAGAAATAATTTTCCTTGTTGTCAAAAGATACATGCCATGGCATCATATTGGGTATTTGTAGGTCTTGTATTCTCATTTATCGTCTTCTTTTGTTTCCCTTAGGAGGAGGTGGCAAGCGACATGGTCGAAGTAAGAAATGGAAGGAGATGTTAAAGTTACCCCACATCAGCCAGTGTAATGAACTCAGATATACCATTGGTGAGCTACTAATGCATTTTGTATGTTTAAATCTTAATATATTGCCAATTGTTTAAATAGATCTCATTAGATATTACTACATAGTGTTTCAATGTATCTTTTTTCTAAGGTATCAGATTCACATTTGTGAGACAAGTTCTTCTCTTCCCATATCTCTTTTCAATGAGAAATACTGTAGATTTCTTAGCCTCTAGTCAGGAAGTGTGTGCTGGTTGACTTAAAAAAGAAACCCCAAAATATTTTCAGTATTTTCCTGTTTTATGCCTTAATTAATTTTTCTGAAATGTTCTTTAGTGCTTGAGGAGTTTTACTTTGCTTGGGGAACATAAATGCTTTTTGAATCAACCATTTAGTATTATTTTATAAGGATGACTTCATAAATTGGTTACAGTTCTTGTTTACAGATTTAAAGCCTTTTTAAAAATTAAGTAATGAATGCTTGCTGAATAAATGGAATATGAAAGCAAAATGTAAATGTCTGCACTGGAAATCTTCTTAAACTGAAAAAAAATTAAGTGTTATAGCATGTTATTACTTACTTTAAATGTCAATATTAAGAATATAATCACCCAAATAAACTTTTAAAAAATTTTGGCAGTCAGGAGCCAAACAGGAATCATTCCTTCCCTCCCATCCCTTAACTTACTACTTTATTAATAACTAAATGAAAGCTCTAAAAATGGTGCTATGTATATATTACTGTCTTGTTGAAGAGACAGCAGTTTGTTGTAAAAAGCCCCGGATTTGGAGGCAAAGGATATTAGTTTAGTCCTGGCTTCTGCCCCTTGGGTCTCTTAATCACTCTGCTTCTGTGCCTGCTTCTCCAAGGTGAAGGTATGGGACTAAGTAATCTCCAAATTTACTTCCAGTTCTCAATTTATGGTTGTAATAAATAGCTTTGTTTTTGGAAATTATGGATCTATAAATTATAAAGTTCTTTGAACTCTCTTTTACTTAAAAATTAGATGTTCAGATGAGCACGGGAAGTTATTTTGCTATACTTTTGGTATTTTCATCTTGGACAAAATGTATTGAAGTAAGTATAGCATTGGCATGTGTTATGGTTTCAAATCAGTGAAGTAATTGTAGATCAGAGAATCTCTCAAAGGGACTTTTGACCATATTGTTCAAATAATGACAGTCTTAATGTACAAATTTAAACATACAATAGGCTACTACATTCTTTATCATTTGTAAAGAATTCCAAGGAAGGAATATTCATCTCCTTCCTTTTAAATTAGCCATAGTAATCATTGCCCTTCTTGTTCCCAAGGCATTTTATTCTGATCCTAGAACCTTGAACATATAGACATGCATGATCATATACTGGGCAGTATTTTATATGGTGAAATATATTAAGAAAAAGATGAACTAAAAGTTGTGGATCAAACTAAGTTCCTGATGTTCAAAGAAAAACTTTAATAGATTGCAAATTACAATCTTTTCTTAAAATGACAAGTGTTAGTATTGCAAATGAGTCAGGCAGGTCTGTATGCCAAAAATATTTTCATTAAACCAATTATCCTGTGAAAATGGAATGTACTTCTGTGAGTAATGCACATTTAGAAAACAGGGGTCCTTGGTACTGTTGATTAAATAGTGTATTTGAGTGTGCTCTTGGCTGTGAAAATAGCCAGATGGAACTGACATTTTCTACCTTTTTTAAATTAAATCACACCAAGTCATGTTTATAATATTTAAAAGTTACCTAATAATACAAAATGTTCTAAATATCTTTGCAGTAAAAACATTTACATTTTATAACTCCAACCTTAAAAAATGATGCTAGAGTTTTGTGTGGCGTTTGGGGCAGGGGAGAAGTGGTGCAAAAGGTGTTGTTTGGCTAATCAATGTTAATTAACCTTTAGTTTATTAGTATTAATATGTGCCATAAACCCATATTTAACAGATGATTGTGACTAATGAAAATTAAAACTTTGTAACTTAGACTCTACTTCTATTACAATTCATATGTTGGTTTTCAAAGAAATGTGATTTCAATGCTCAATTTAGCTGCATCATATCTACTGTTACTATTACTGCAAGTTAATAAAATATGAAATACCATATTTAGCTCCTGGTCTTTTTTTCAGACAAATTTGAAAGCCTTTCGTTTCATTGAATGGCCATTTTTTTCCCTTGAAGGATTATGCTCAGTTTTGTCAGATAGGTAATTCTTAGTTGTAGTCTTAGCTCCTTTGCCTAATGAAATATTACATTCCATGCCCCCCAATCCTTTAATGTTGAAGCCACCAAATACTGTGTAATCTTGATTGTGGCTCTCCAATATTTGGATTGTTTTTTTCTGGCTGCTTTTGCAACATTTTCTCATTGACCTGGAAGTTCTAGAATTTGGCTATAATGTTCCTGGGAGTTTTCATTTTGAGATTTCTTTCCAGAGGCGATTGGTGGATTCTTATGTCTATTTTACCCCCTTGTTTCTAGTGTATCTAGGCAATTTTCTTTGACAATTTCTTGAAATATGATGTCCAGTTCCTGTTTCTGATCATGACTTTCAGGTAGTCTAATAATTCTTAAATTATTTTTCCTGGACCTGTTCTCCATGAGATATTTGACATTTTCTTCTTTTTTTTATTCTTTTGATTTTGTTTGATTTTTGATGTCTCATGGAGTGACTAGCTTTCACTTGTCCAATTCTAATTTTTAAGGAGTCATTTTTGTCAGTTTGTTTTTTTAACTTCCTTTTCCATTTGACCAATTCTACTTTTTAGAGAGTTATTTTTTTCAGTAAATTTTTGTACCTTTTCTTCTTTTTTTGTGCTTCCTTTACAACACTATTGATTTTTTTTTTATGGTTCTCTTGCATCATAATAATTTCTTTCCCCAATCTTTCCTCTATCTCTCTTATTTGATTTTTAAACTGAGTTCTTTTTGGGCTTGAGACCAATTCACATTTTTCTTTGAGGTTTTCTGTGTTGACATCTTAACATTGTTTCCTCTTCTGAGTTTGTGTCTTGATCTTTCCTGCCACCATAATAACTTTCTATTGTTTTTGCTCATCTTTTCCAGCCTATTTTGTTACTTTTAAAGTAGAACTTTGTTCCTGGGGTAGAAGGCATATTGTCCTGGGCTTCTTGTGACTGGGGGTATAGACTCTGGCTGTTTGTCTGTTGCTGTCCTGGGACCCCTCATGCTGTCTTGGGGCAGTAGAATGTCTGATGGCTCACTTGACGCTGCCCTGAGACTGGGGTTCACGTGAGGGTGAGGGGAGTAGGAAATGTGAGAGATGGCTGGTGCTGCGCAGCAGGTATCTGGCCACTCACCTGGTGTTGCACTGAGGCCTGAGGCAGGGGTGGAAGTTTGGGGGAGGAGTTGTGTTGACATTTACTGTTAACTTAGTGCTGTGCTGAAGCATGTGGAAGGGGCCTGGTGCTGGTGTTTGGTTGTTCACCTAGTGTTACAGTGAGGCATATAGGGGCACCTCGTACTGTGCTGGGGTTCTCCTGGTGCTGGGATGAGGTGGGTTTGGGGGGTGGCTGGTACTGAGTGATAACACCTGGTGCAGCACTGAGGCACCTTCGGGGGGCGGTACTGCTCTAAAGCCCATGGTGGGGAGAGGTTCTGCACAGGAGCTGCATAGGAGTGGGGCTAAGTGCTTGCCTGCTACTGCGGCAGGACTCTGGAGCCTTAGTCACTGACCTGCAGTGGGTCTCAGGCCTCTTTTTGACTTGCAGAGGCAGTGCCTGCCCTAGCAGCACTCCTCTTTACCTGAGTGAGACAGACCTTTTCTGACAACCTTTGAGGTTGTCTTAGGCTAGAAAATTGTTTCACTCTGTCTTTTTTGTTGGTTCTGCCATTCCAGAATTCATTTTGGGGTGCTATTTTATAGTCGTTTGGAAGTGCATATGGGAGAGTTTAGGAATTTCCTGTTTACTCTACCATCTTGGCTCCTGGAAATCTGTGAAATATCATGTTATACAGGTACTCTTACTACATTTGTTAATATAGCAAATGGTAACAGAGTGCATCTCCACTTCATGGTTTGTTGATTATTTTCCTGATTCTCGCTTCAGTTCCCTTTTCCTTCTTGAGCTGGAAGGTTTCTGTTATTCCTTTGTGTTCCTAGGGTGCTTTCTCTGGATTGCTCCTTTGCCATGCTTTACTCCTCCTTGTGTTACGTTTACATGCATCAGTATCATATCTCTGCAGTAGTCTTATGTTGCTTTTTATTTCGGTATCCCCATCCCTTAACATAACGAGTTACACAGACTTAACTGATGTTTGTAACTTGTTGGATTAAATGGCATGATTAGTGTGTTAATCTTGATCTCCTAACATCATCCTTACAGTTGTGATTACTATTTGTATTTTCTTTAATCTATCAGTTCTTTTACAAATTCTTAGAATTACAAATTTATGTTTTATTTAGAGCATGGAGTCATTTTGATACGTACTTCCAGTTCATTTGCTAGTCATTTAGAAAAATAATAGTTAATAGTAATCAATATTGGCTCTTTGAGCATTTATCCCCTTTGTTTTAATCCATGCAAATGAGAGGGATGTTCTCTATGCAGTTGTCACAATGAATAAAGCTGAACAGCTATTCCTAGTTATAGGTGGTTTATTTGCCCTCCTTTTATGAAAGGAAAATTATATCTACTTTAAGTAATGTCATAGAGAGGACTTTTTAATCTTTCTTTTTTCTATTTTTTTGGGCTTTCTTCTTAGCTTGTATATGACTTTACTTGAAAATATTGCACTTATGTAGATTCTGTTTGCTTTTATTTTGGAAGTTGTAAATGACAATTTCCTAATTAGTTCACTTAACTATTAGCATTTTGTAACAAAGAAGTTATCCTGATAATCTTAAGCTTTTTAGCTGTTAGCTTACAGTGAAAATATGTTAGCAATAACATTTTCCCTATATTACCCTATAGATTAGTTGGCTAAATATTGAAACTGATGTATTTTTGTTGAACTTTCTTAATCCTTCAGACAGCTCATTCTTAATGATAAAGATATGTGTATATATCCTTATCTAACTTACAGATATTGCCTTAAAAGTTTTATGTAAATCATATCATTGTAAGTCAATAATATTTCAAATGTATTGAAGAGAATTTTGTTCTAAAGGAATTTAATGAGGTCATTATACGGAGTGTCCCCAAAATCTTAATGCAACTTAAACTTATGAAATCTTATTTTTATTAAAATGTATTAAAGCTTAAACTGTACTAAGACCTTTGAGAGACTCTCTATAATCACCAATTAATTGAATCACATAATCACAAAGTTCAAAGGAACCTCATGGTCATCTAGTCTAACTATTGCTGAACAAAAATACCTTCTATAGCCCTTCCAACCACATCCATCCAGCCTTTTCTGTCACCTTCCTAATGATGGGTAATTCACTGCTTCCTTCTGACAATACATTCTACTGCTAGTTCTGATTGTAAGGAAAGTATTCATTATATCAAGATGAGATTTGTGTTTTTATTGCTTGGGTCATGGACCTTCCTCCTGTCTGCCCTGTGGAGTCTTGTAGGCAATTATAATCTGTCTTCAAATGGCAGACTTGCAAATACAGTAATGTATTTTATATTAATAGTATGGTCTTTCCCTTGGCCCCTCTGGAAAGTCCTCTCTTTTCTAGGCTAACCTTTATAAATTATTTCCACTAATCTCCATATGGCATAGTTTTCATTTATTTCCTCAGTCTTCTTTGAACACACTCAAGTTTGTGCCTTTCCTAAAATATGATACTTAGAAGTGAACATAGTACTCTAGATATGACAAGGACAAAGTTTGATGACTTATAACTTTCTGAGGATACTACTCTTATGTTAATAGAGGCCAGATTTATTTTATTTACCGTCATGTTGCTCCATTGTTGACTCATAGTAAGCTTTTCCTATTTCCTCTTTTTTGGCATCAACAACTCGTTTAAATAGGTCAAGTTGAATTGCTTCATTTCCATGCCTAGTTTGGTGTTGATTTTGATGTTTGTTGTAACAAGTTAGTGATCTGACTGTACATAGCTGATTCAAGAATGGCTCCCATAAGATTGACCAGTTGTTCCCAGTTTCATTTAGAATGAATTTGTGTGCATGTATGTATGTGTGTATGTATGTATGTGTCCATTTTGTTATTTGGTATTCATGTTCAGCAGCTACTGGGTGTTTTCCTGAAGAAAATATTTCGTAGCTTGTAAGAATTTGTTCTTTTATTTCTTATTTCTGAATCATGTTTTCCAATATAGTTATTGACCATCTTCCTCTATAGCCTTCTCTGAAGTCATTGAATATTGTTCTTTTCCATTTACATTGTAAACAGCTAGGTGATTATTAAATAGAAATACTGGACTTGGCGTTAGGAAGTCCTGAGTTCAAATCCTGCCTTTAGAACTTATTAGCTATGTGACATGGGCACATCACTTAACTTCTCTCAGCTTCAGTTTCCTTATCTGTAAAATGGGGAAACTAATAGCACCTTCTTTACAGAATTTTTGTGAAAATCAAATGAGATCATGTAAAATGCTTTGCAAACTTCGAAATGCTACATAAGTGCTAGTTGTTATTTTTATTGTAGTTGTATAAATTGTTATTTTCTTGGCTTTTCGTACTCAGTGAGTTTGTATGTCTCACCATACTTCCCTATATTCATCCTATTTCTTTTTTCTTATAACATTATAACTTTCTACTACATTGATGTACCACAACTTTTTTTAGTTGCTTTTCCTACTGATGGGGCATCTCCTTTGTGTCTAGTACTTTGCTTCTACAAAAAATGGTGCTATAAATATTTTGTTTTATATGGGGGCAGGAGACTTTCCTTCTTTTGTCATTGACCTCCTTGGAGTATATGTATCCTACTGAAGCCTCTGGGTCAGAACGTATGATATTTTAATAAATTTTAATAAATTTAGTAAATATTGAGTAATTTCAAATTTTTTTCTAGAACAGTACCAGCAATTAGTGTCCTTATTTTTCCCCTAACCATTCTATCACTGAAGAGTATACATGGTTTTCATCTTTTGTTATTTTTACGAATTTGCTAAATAAGAAGTGAAATCTTGGGGTCATTTCTTTTATTAATAGTTTTTGACATTCTCTCATTTGGTTGCTAATAATTTGCATTTTTTTGAGAGCAGTTTGTTCATATCCCTTGAATATATACAGATTGACATTTGTCATGTATTTCTTTTAGTTGACTATTTATCTTGGAAATCAGACTCTTAATGGTGATATATGATGGAAAGATTTTTTTTCCTCACTTCCTTTCATTTCCTAATTGAATTAATTTTATTCTTGCAAAAAGCTTTTCAATTTCATGTAATTAAGTAGGTTTTTATCTTTTAAAATTGCTTTTACCCCTTGTTTTGGTTAAAAATTTATCCCCTGATGTTCTTTGTGAAAGTTTCCTGTACTAGCTATCTTTTAATTGTTTTACAATGTGAGCTTTAAGATTATGAGTGGGGAGAGAAGGGAATAAACATTTTATATAGTACCTACTATGTTCTTGACACTGTGCTAAGTGCTTTATAAATATTATCTTATTTTATCCAGCCACATGTGCAGTTTGATTGTATTATGGTTTCTGGTTTAGGATCTGTATTGTTTGTCCCAGGTGTACATATACTGTTGGCAAGTTCTGTAGGAGACATTCTTAACCTTTGTTGTTTCAGTAAAGGTCCTTGATATATGTTATAGGCTGATATAACCTATGGACCTCTTCCCAGAACAGTGTACTTCAATGCATAAAACTCAGAGGATTGTAAAGGAGACCAATTATATTGAAATGCAGTTTCAAAACATTAAAAAAATAAGTTTACAGATTTTAGGTCGTGAAGTACTTTTCTGTAGGGTGTTCATTTGGCTGTATATTGAAATCTACAGTAGAATTCTTAATTTGCCACGTAGTCTTGTTCCTGACTTTCTGGACTTCAGATTCATGCCCTTATTAGTGTCTCATCCTGGAACTTCCCTTAGCATCTGGGGCCTCCTCACCGTCCAATATCTTTATATCCTTGTGCCCTGCTCACAATGGAACAAGTTTATAGAAAGCATGACATGAGCTGTAAATAAGTCATATCATTCTGAGAACATTCAGATTGGGCAGGAGGATAAATAGATGGAAAATGAAGCAAATTTGTCTGCACTATTATGGTATTTTATTTTCATCATAGTAAAAGAATGATGAGAATTAGAACCTAATGTCTTAAACTCCCATGTGCTTATAAGGAAGCATGGTAGCACATCAGAAGACAAAGTTGAGAAGGTTGGATAGACCTGACAAGTACATGTCAAGGAAATTGTACCAAGGCAATTCATTCTAGAGATGACAGTCATGATAATAACACTAATGATGGGATTCTTTTTAAGGATATTTGTTTGATGAAGTTTGGATTCAGTCAAAGGGACACATTTGAGGAGCTACAGGGCCACATGTGGCCTTGAAGATGCACCACCCCAGGAATCTAAACCAAATTTTTGCCAAATTTTTTTCCAGTTTTCTCAGCTATTCTTGCCAAATAGGAAGATCTTTCCAAGGTAGTTCGTGTGTTTTTTGGTTTATCAAACAATGAATTACTGAGTACAATTGTTCCCATTTCATCCTTGTCTAGGTTGTTCTTTTGATCCATTAAAAATATTTTTTAAACAAGTAATCAAGCTTTTATGATTACTGCTTTGTAATATTATGTGAGAACTGGAATTGCTCTTATTTTATTCCTTCTTTCTCATTTCCCTTGATGTTTTAGAACTTTTGTTACTACAAATTAATTTACTTTGTCTAACTCTGAAAAGCATCCTCTTGATAGGTTGATTGGTAGCATCAAATCTATAAATTTCAGTAGTATCATTTTAATTAAACACATTTCCCTAGTTTATGCATTACTTGGTATTAGTAATTGGGTTCTGAACAAAGTTTCCCTGTGATTATATTTATCAAGATATAAATCTTGAAGAGAGGAGCCAAGATGGCGGAGTAGAAAGACTCACGTATGCTAGCTCCGAACCCACAGCCCATATATTTTCTGTAAAAAAAACTCCCCATAAATTCTGGATCAGTGCAAGCCGCTCAGAAACACAGGGGAGGAGATTTCCATTCCAGAGAGCCCTGGAAAGCCATCCCCAGGGGTCCGTCGTGCACCGGACAGCGGAGCCCACCCCTGGGCTGCCCTGGCTGCACGGCCCCAGAGGAGCAGATCTAAGCAGGCTTCAGGGACAAAACCTCCAGCGGCCGTGGAGGTCCCTCCACCCACAGGCACTACAGGTCAGTGAGAGAGACTTCTGGGCTGGCCGAGAGGGGAGCGGGGTATCTCCATGACTCAGGCCCCCCCTCGGGAGGCAGCGGCAGAGGGAGTGGCAGCCCCGGGACTCCAGGAGCAGGCAGGAGCTCAGGGCAATTACCAAAGGTCTCTGCATAAACCCCCTGAGGGAACTGAGCCTGGGAGGTGGCCCTGCCCCCCACCTGAGCACCAGAACTTAAGCTCACATTGAATAGCAGCCACGCCCACCACTGAAAGCCCCGAGGCTTGGGAGCAGCATTTGAATCTAAGACCCCAAGCACTAGCTGGGCAGATCTAGGTGGGGGTGGAGAGGAATCTCAGAAGTCAAGTAACTGGCTGGGAAAATGCCTGGAAAAGGGAAGAAAAATAAGACCATAGAAAGCTACTTTCTTGGGGGACAGATGTTCCCGCCTTTCATTTCCGATGACCAGGAACAATGCTTACCATCAGGGAAAGACATGGAGGTTGGGGCCTCTGTATCCCAGACATCCGAGGTGGATGTCCGGTGGGCTCAGGCCATGGAAGAGCTCAAAAAAGATTTTGAAAATCAAGTTAGACAGGTGCAGGAAAAACTGGGAAGAGAAATGAGAGAGATGCAAGAAAAGCATGAAAAACGGGTCAATACCTTGGTAAAGGAGACCCAAAAAAATGCTGAAGAAAAAAACACCTTGAAAAATAGGGTCACTCAATTGGCAAAAGAGGTTCAAGAAGCCAATGAGGAGAAGAATGCTTTCAAAAGCAGAATTAGCCAAATGGAAAAAGAGGTTCAAAAGCTCACTGAAGAAAATAGTTCTTTCAAAATTAGAATGGAACAGATGGAGGCTAATGACTTTCTGAGAAACCAAGAAATCACCAAACAAAACCAAAAGAATGAAAAAATGGAAGAGAATGTGAACTATCTCATTGGAAAAACAACTGACCTGGAAAATAGATCCAGGAGAGACAACTTAAAAATTATGGGACTTCCTGAAAGCCATGATCAAAAAAAGAGCCTAGACATCATCTTTCATGAAATTATCAAGGAAAACTGCCCTGAGATTCTAGACCCAGAGGGCAAAATAAGTATTGAAGGAATCCATCGATCACCGCCTGAAAGAGATCCAAAAAGAGAAACTCCTAGGAACATTGTGACCAAATTCCAGAATTCCCATGTCAAGGAGACAATATTGCAAACCGCTAGAAAGAAACCATTTGAGTATTGTGGAAATACAATCAGGATAACACAAGATCTAGCAGCTTCTACATTAAGGGATCAAAGGGTGTGGAATAGGATATTCCAGAAGTCAAAGGAACTAGGACTCAAACCAAGAATCTCCTACCCAGCAAAACTGAGTATAATACTTCAGGGGAAAATATGGTCTTTCAATGAAACAGAGGACTTTCAAGCATTCTTGA
This sequence comes from Bettongia penicillata ogilbyi, assembly GCA_023548195.1. Lineage (NCBI taxonomy): Eukaryota > Metazoa > Chordata > Mammalia > Diprotodontia > Potoroidae > Bettongia > Bettongia penicillata. The sequence goes on from JAJHZJ010000177.1 coordinate 11,417,461, forward strand.
TGAAAAGACCAGAGCTGAAAAGAAAATGACTTTCAAACACAAGAATGAGAAGAAGCATGAAAAAGTAAACAGCAATTATGGGACTTACCCAAGGTGAACTGTTTACATTCCTACATGGAAAGACAATATTTGTAACTCTGAAAACTTTTCAGTATCTGGGTAGTTGGTGGGACCACACACAGACGTACACACACACATGCACACATGCACATGTACATGCGTGCACACACACACACATACACAGAAGCACACACACACAGAGACAGAGAGCACAGAGTGAATTGAATAGGATGGGACCATATCTTAAAAGAAATTAAGGTACATGGTGAGAGAGAAATGTAGTGGGAGGAGAGAGGGTGAAATGGAATAGGGTAAATTATATCTCATTGAAGAGGCAAGCAGGAGACTTTTTAGTGGAGGGAAAAAGAGGAGAGCTGAGAAAAAAACATGACGTTTCCCCTCATCACATTCGACTAAAGGAAGGAATAAAATGCACACTCATTTTGGTATGAAAACCTATCTTTCAATACAGGAAAGTGGGGGAGAAGGAGCTAAGCAGGGTGGGGGGGATGATGGAAGGGAGGGCAATGGGAGGAGGGAGCAATTTGAAGTCAACACTCTTGGGGAGGGACAGGATCAAAAGACAGAATAGAAACAATAGGGGGCAGGATAGGATGGAGGGAAATACAGTTAGTCTTACACAACATGACTATTATGGAAGTCATTTGCAAAACTACACAGATATGGCCTCTATTGAATTGCCTGCCTTCCCAAAGGGAATGGGTGGGGAGGGAGGGAGGGGGAGAATTTGGAACTCAAAGTTTTAGGAACAACTGTTGGGTATTGTTCTTGCTACTAGGAAATAAGAAATACAGTTAATGGGGAATAGAAAGTCACCTGGCCCTACTGGACAAAAGAGAAGATGGGGACAAGAGAAGGGAGGGATGATAGAAGAGAGGGCAGATTGGTGATAGGGAAAATTAGAATGCTCAGTGTATTGGGGTAGGGAGAGGGGATAAATGGAGATAAAATTTGGAAGCTAAAATTTTGTGAAAATGAATGTAAAAAGTTAAATAAATTTATATTAAAAAAAAAAAGTAATCTTATGTGATCCTTACCTACATGAGAGACTTTATGCAGAGGAGGAACAGAGAATTTAGGGGGCTACATTTTCCTCTATAGATGCAAACTTGGATGTACAATCAATTGTTTACTGTAAAGATCTAGTCGCCTATGGAAAAATCCTTTGGCAAAGTTCCTTTCTCATATTTTCATCAAAGATAGAATAAAAAAATGAGAAAATGGACATTTTGGTTATTGTAGTTAAATGTTCTCTTGGTTACCTTTTTTGGAGAAATATCCATAATTTGTTCCATTATTTGTTGTCTTCCACTCCCTAGATTATTTTAGAAAAAAAAAACCTAACTTTTAGTGCTTTCATGATTGTCATCTCTAGTATGAATTGCCTTGGTACTGTACAATTTCCTTGGCATGCACTTGTCAGGTCTGTCCAACCTTCTCAACTTGGTCTTCTGACATACTATCATGCTTCCTTATAGAGTACATAGGAGTTTAAGGCGTTATGGTCTATTTCTCACCATTCTTTTACTATGATGAAAATAAAATACCATAATAGTGCAGACAAATGTGATTCATTTTCTATCTACTTGTCTTCCTGCCCACATCATTTCTGAATGTTCTCAAGATGATATGACTTATTTAAACCTCATGTCATGCTTTCTGCAAGCTTGTTTTTACTTCTGTTACTTTTTACTACTTTATGAAGTGATGCTGCTCATAATCTTGGTTTTTTTTCTTTTTTAAACGTGTTCTTTATTCTGAACTGGCCGCCATGCATCTCTTCAGGGAAAGGAGAATAAGTCTTTGCTGGTAAAGGCAGTTTCTGTAATTTTTTTTGTCTTTCCCATTATTGTAGTTACTTTTAAAAATCGATATCTATGGGAAATGGTGATAACCAAAATTAACTGATTAAGCAGTCTTACTTTTTGTCAATGATGGCCCATTTGAATGGTTCAAGTTGAAACTGTTGCAGTTGATTTTAATTCCATCTTATCTCTATTTCTTCTAATTTGACAATGACATTTGACCTTTAATTTGTGAATGGTCTCATTATATACATAGATTATTCTAGTATGATTCCCATGTAATCTTTCCTGCCTTTTCAGATATGGCTTATTTCTCTTTTTTTTTTATGATAATGTATTCTTTTGTCTAGTACCTTCCAGCTGGATGGAAGTTTTTTCTTTTTTAACTTGCTTATTTTTAGTTTTCAACATTCATCTCCACAGGATTTTGAGTTCCAAATTTTCTCCCCATCTTTTCCCTTCCCCCACCCCAAGACACCATGCATTGTAATTACCCCTTCCCCCAATCTGCCCTCCCTTCTGTCACACTCCTTCTTTCCTGTATCCCCATCTCTTCTGTTTTCTTGTAGGGCAAGATAGATTTCTATAACCCATTACCTGTATTTCTTATTTCCCAGTTGCATGTAAAAACAATTTTTAACATTCATTTTTAAAACTTTGAGTTCCAACTTCTATCCCTTCCTCCCTCCCCACACATCCCCACTGAGAAGGCAAGCCATTCAATATAGGTTATACATGTGTAACTATGCAAAAAGACTTCCATAAAAGTCATGTTGTGAAAGACTAACTATATTTCTCTCCAGCCTATCCTGCCCCCATTTATTCTATTCTGTCTTTTGACCTTGTCCCTCCCCCAAAAGTGTTTACTTCCAATCACCTCCTCCTCCCATTTGCCCTCCCTTCTGTCATCCCTCCACCCCACTTATCCCTTTCTCCCCTACTTTCCTGTAGTGTAAGATAGATTTTCATACCAAATTGAGTGCGCATATTATTCCCTCCTTAAGCCAAATGTGATGAGAGTAAACTTCACTTTTTCCTCTCAACTCCTCCCTTTTCCCCTCCACTGAAAAAGCTCTTTCTTGCCTTTTTTCTGAGAGATAATTTGCCCCATTCCATTTCTCACATTCTCCTCCTAATATATTTCCCTCTCACCCCTTAATTTTATTTTTTTAGATATCATCCCTTCCTATTCAACTTACCCTGTTCCACTCTGTTGATATGTATATAATTCCTCTACCCAAATAGAGAAAATTCTCAAGAGTTACAAATATTATCTTTCCAGGTAGGAATGTAAACAATTCAACTTTAGTAAGTCCTTTATGATTTTTTCCTGTTTACCTTTTCATACTTCTCTTGATTCTTGTGTTTGAAAGTCAGATTTTCTATTCAACTCTGGTGTTTTCATCAAAAATGCTTAAAAGTCCTGTATTTCATGGAATAACCATTTTTTTCCCTGAGGTGTTATGCTCAATTTTGCTGGATAGGTGATTCTGGGTTTTAATCCTAGCTCCTTTGACTTCTGGACTGTCATATTCCAAGTCCTTCGATCCCTTACTATAGAAGCTGCTAGATCTTATGTTATCCTGATTATATTTCCACAATACTCAAATTGTTTCTTTCTGGCAGCTTGCAATATTTTCTCTTTGACCTGAGATCTCTGGAATTTGACTCCAGTATTCCTAGGAGTTTTTCCTTTCAGATCTCTTTCAGGAGGTGATCAGTGGATTCTTTCAATATTTATTTTACCCTCTGATTCTAGAATATCAGAGCAGTTTTCCTTGATAATTTCATGAAAGATGATGTCTAGGCTCTTTTTTTTTTTTTATCATAGCTTTCAGGTAGCCCCATAATTTTTAAATTGTTTCTCCTGGATCTATTTTCCAGGTCGGTTGTTTTTCCAATGAGATATTTCACATTGTCTGCTATTTTTCATTCCTTTGGTTTTGTTTTATAATTTCTTGATTTTTTTTCATAAAGTCATTAGATTCCATTTGCTCCATTCTGATCTTTAAGGAATTATTTTCTTCACTGAGCTTTTGGATCTCCTTTTCCATCTGGCCAATTCTAATTTTAGGGCATTCTTCTCCTCATTGGCTTTTTGGATCTCTTTTGCCATTTAGTTTAGTCTATTTTTAAAGTGTTATTTTCTTCAGTAGTTTTTTTGGGTCTCCTTTAGCAAACAGTTGATTTGTTTTTCATGACTTTCTTGCATCACTCTTATTTCTTTTCCCAATTTTCTCTCTATTTCTCTTACTCGATTTTCAAAATCTTTTTTGAGTTCTTCCATGGCCTGAGACCAAATGATATTTTTCTTGGAGGCTTTGAATGGAAGAGCTTTGTCTTTGTTATCTTCTGTTTGCATGCTTTGATCTTCCTTGTCACCTAAGTAATATTCTGTGGTCTGATTCTTTTTCCAGTTTTTGCTGGATATAATCTTGGTTTTTTTTCTTTTTTAAACGTGTTTAAAAAGCCAGCCATTTACTTGACTTTTGAATTCTTTGTCAAGGCAGTTCTCTGCTTCCAGTGGGAATGGGGATGTGTACTGTCAGCCACTAAATCCCCCCCCAGTCTATGGGCCCAAAACTCCAGAAACAGTGCCAGCAGCTGCCCCTGCTGCTACTGTGGCTGCCAAGCCCTCTCCCCTCTCTTACCACCCTGGGGCTGGGGCTGGATCACTCCACTCTCCAGCCCTGGTCCCACAGGCTTTTCCCAGTGACCTTCCAATTTGTCCTCAGTGTTTTGGGGTCCTGAAGTCTAGAAACTGTCACAGGTGCAAGAGATTTGGGTTCCCCAAGGCCTGCTCAGGTCCCCTCTGTGCTGGCATGTCCTACACTGGACTGCACTCTGCTCCCACCATGGAGCAATAGACACTTCCCAGCAACCTTCTAGGCTGTCTTGGTCTGGAGCTTAGTTCACTCCGTCGTTCTGTGGGTTCTGCAGCTCCAGAACTTGTTTAGAGACATTTTTTACAGGTATTTTACTGGGCTTGGCAGGAGCACTATAGAAAGTCCAGTCTTGGCTCCATCCCCCCCTTATCTACTCATCTTGGATGGAAGTGTTGGTAATATTTTGATGTGGGGCTTCTGATGTAAATTGTCCAAGTCACTGGACTCTTTCGCTCAGACCTGAATCATGTTTTCCAGAATACTTTTTATCATCTTTTCCCTGTGCCCATCTTTGATTTAAAGTCATCAATCATCAAAATGTATGTCTATCTGATTTGGAGGATCAATTGTGAATAGAATTTCTTTAATTCATCTTCTACAATAAATGCTGACATATGAGCTACAGTTGATCTTTTCATTAATGTTCATCATGTGTGTTGCAATAAAAGATGATCAGGCATCCCAGTAGATATGTTCAGACAGAGTAGCACAAGTATGTCATAGTTGAGACAATAGGTATTTGCCATCCAGTTTGTTGTGATAATTGAACTCATGGAAGTAGATGAGATTACCAGAAAAAGTGAGTGTAATTTGATATTTTCTTTTTTCCCAGTTACTTGTAAAAACAATTTTGACATTCTTTTTAAAATTTTAAGTTCCAAATTCTCTCTTCCTCACCCCCTGTCATTGAGAAGGAAAACAATTTGACATAGGTTATGTGCAAAACACATTTCCATGTAAATCATGCTGTGAAAGAAACACAGACCAAAAATCAAAACAAAACAAAACCCCAATAAAAATAAAGAAAGTAAAGAAACAGGTATCTTCGGTCTGCATTCAGGCTCCACTCCTTTTTCTGGAGGTAGACAGCACCTTCATCATAAGTCCTTCAGAATTGTGTCTTGGATCACTTATTGCTGAGAACAGCTAAGTTATTCACAGTAGATCTTCATACAGTATTGCTGTTACTGTGTATAACAGTCTCTTGGTTCTGCTCATTTCACTTTGTATCCGTTCATATAAGTCTTTGCAAGTTTTTCTGAGAGTATACTATTCATTTTTTCTTATAAGACTATAGAATTCTATCACAATCATATACAATAGTTTGTTCAGCCATTCCCCAGTTGATGGACATCCCCTCAATTTCTGATTCTTTGCCACCACTAAAAGAGCTGCTATAAATATTTTTGTCCGTATAGGTCCTTTTCCTTTTGTTTTTTATCTCTTTGGGATACAGATGTAGTAGAGATATTGTTTGGTCAAAGCGTATGTATGGTTTTACAACCCTTTGGGCATAGTTTCAAATTGTTTTTCAGAATGGTTGAATCAGTATACAACTTCATCAATAGTATATTAATGTTTTAATTTTCCCACATCCCTTCTAACATTTGTCATTTTTCTTTTTCTGTCATATCTGATTGGTGTGGTGGTAGCTCAGAGATGTTTTAATTTGTATTTCTCTGGTCAATAGTGATTTAGAGCATTTTTACACGTGAGAATAGATAAGTTTGGTTAATTTGTCTGAAAAGTGACTGTTTATATCTTTTGACCATTTATCATTTGACTAATGGCTTTTATTTCTATAAATTTGACTCATTCTTTTTATTTGAGAAATGAGGTCTTTATTGGAGAAATTTACTGTAAAAATTTTTTTCACAGAATGACTACCAACTATGTATTTCCCTCCATCCTATTTTCCCTGTTTATCCTATTCTCTCTTTCCCTTCATCCTGTCCATTGTGTAGTGTTTTATTTCTGACTTTTACCTCCTCTGATCTTTCCTACTTTCCTGTAGAGTAAGATAGATTTTTACACCCAACTGAATGTGTATGTTATTCCTTCTTTGAGCCAATTCTGATGAGAATAATATTCACACACTTCCCCCCTCTCCTTATTTCCCCCATCTTCCCTTCTACTGTAAAATCTCTTTTCTGTCAGATAATTTGCCCCATTTTACTTCTCTCTTTCCCCTTCTCCCAGTAAATTTTTCTTTCTTACTCCTTAATTTAATTTAATTTTTTTTAGATGATCATCCCATCATATTCAGCTCACATCTTTGCTTTCTATTTATGTGTACTCTTTCTAACTTTCCTATATAATGAGAAAGGTTTAGTTAGAAGTTTGCAGAGTTTTAGTTACAAGTTGTTTTTCCATGTAGGAATGTAAACAGTTTAACCTTATTGAATCCCTTATGATTTCTCTTTCCTGTTTGCCTTTTTATGTTTCTTTTGACTCTTGTATTTGGAAGTCAGATTTTCTGTTCAGTTCTTGTCTTTTCATCAGGAATACTTGAAAATCCTCTATTTCATTGAATGTTAATTTTTTCCCCCCTGAAAAGTTACACTCCATTTTCTAGGTAGGTGATTCTTGGTTGTAGTCTTAGCTCTTTTGCCCTCTTTAATGTAGAAACTGCTACATTTTGAATTGTTTCTTTTTGGCTGCTTACTGGTGTGGCCTAAACTAGATTATATTTCACTCTCACCTTGGTGCAGGAGACATTTCCTGCCAACCTTCTAAGTTGTCTTAGGCTGGAAAATTGTTTCACTCTGTCCTTTTGTGAGTTCTACCACTCTAGAATTTGTTTTGAGGCACTGTTTAAAGGTATTTGGAGGGGTTTGAGGGAGCATCAGGTGAGTCCCTGCCTTTTTTCTGCCATCTTGGCTTCACTTCAGTGAAGTGAGTTTAGAGAAAAGAGACAGGGACCCAGAGTAGTCTCAGGAGATATCCCAAGTGAGGGTAGAAGAAAGACTATGAATCTCTAGAGATTCAGGACCAATCAGTCAGGTAAAGCTGAAAAAGCTGTTCCTGGAGCAAAAAGGAGAGAGTATATAGTATAGAGAAAGTACTCAGTAGTGTAAAGTACTTGGGAAAAAATCAAGGAGGAGGAGGATGAACTAAGCAGGTTGTGGGATTTATTAATTAAAAGATCATTGCTGAGTTGGAGGGGGCAATTTCAGTAGAATGGTGAAATTGGAAACCACATTGCAAGGGGTTGAGAAGTAGGCAGAAATAAAGTGGAGGCATTAAGTATAGATTCTTTCTAAAAGCTGAGCAGTGAAGGAGAAGATAAGGCAAGACCAGTAGCCAAGGATGGATGACAGTTATTTATTTAATTAGAGTTAAGTCTATGAAGAGAGAAAAACAGAGACCAGAAAGAGTTGAGGAACTGGGAAAATAACAAAGAACTGAGAAATTTCTGGTCATGGGAGGGTATTATGTCCAAGTTCATGAGGATGGAGGCTGCAGTAGAAAATAAAGGGCAAGAGATGGTGATTAGAGAAGAAATCTTAGAACTTGAAATTCAAGATATCAACATTTTCAGGTGAGAATGTAGGTAATTTAACAATTTTGCCTTGAGTAGGCTTTCATTTTGCTTTCATTTGGAAGGATACTTTATTCTAAAGTCCCATTCAACTCTAAATCCTACAGTTGTAAATGTAGAAGGATACTTATGTGAGTTCTTTTCTTATTTTTTTGAGGCAATCTTACCCAGCTTAGATGTGTAGTCTTGAGCTGATCTTAACAGAAGCTCTGACTTCCATTTCTAATGTGGGCAATTTTGCCCCTCCTCTTATTCCTAGAAGGATCACTATATTAGTGCTGTACTTACTGTAGTGCAGAAATTTGAGCTCAAGCAAGTTCACCAACTTCAGCCTCCTAAGTAATAGGAACTTCATGCACATGCCAGGCAACACATGTTTTTGTTATCTGTAGCCCCCTGCATCAAGCATCTCTACTCAAGATTTCTAGATTTTTTTTTCCTTTTACACAGCTAATTTCATTATGTAAGAGTAACCTTCTCAGATGATTGATTAATTGAGGCATCACTTTTAGTGAGATTTCATTTGAGGATGCTCTGGAAAAGAGCTTGTCTTCCCTAGACTTGAGTAAAAAAAATAAAAAGTATCAATCAGTAAAAAAGCATTTATTCATCACTTATTCAGTCATGGTAAGCAATGGCGATAAAACAAAAAGGAAAACAACAGTCCTTGCCCACAATGAACTCATATTGTAATGGCAACATCATGTTAACAACTAGGTATATACAAGATATTTACAGAGTAGATGGGAAGTGTTTTCAGAGGGGAAGGCACTGGCATCTCACAGGACACTATAACAGGCTTTCTGGAAAAGACAGATTTGAACTGAAGGAAGCCAGACATTCATTCTAAAGGGCAGCTAGGTGGCACAATGAATAGAACACCAGACCTGGAATAGGGAGGACCTAGGACAAATCACTTCACTCTGTTTGCCTCAGTTTCCTCAAATGTAAAATGACCTAGAGAAGGAAATGGCAAACCCATCTAGCATCTTTTCTATGAAGAGTCAGATGCCACTGAAATGACTAAACAACAATGACACAAAGGAACTCTGTGAGGCAAAGATGAGGAAGAAAAACATGATGAGGAATCACCATTTCTAAGACAGGGATTTAGGAGACAGAATGTTAGACAGAAACCTCAAGTAGGTAAATGTAAACTGGATTGTGGAGAGAGCATGGAAGGAACCAAAGTATACAAAAATGGGAAACAGGAAGGAGTGAAGTTATGAAGAGCTTGTATTACGTTAACAAAGGTCTTAATATGTATTAGGTATTCACTGGAGTTATTTGAGTAAGGGGGTGACCCAATCAGACATCTACTTGAGGAAAATCATGTAGCTTTTACGGAGAAATTTGAGGCAAGGTGACCAATGTAAGTTGAGGTGAGGACCTGAACTAGAGTGATAGCCATGTCCTACATCAGCAGTGTATTTATTGTTTTTTATATATTTTTCACCCTCCTTAGTGCCCAGGAGATGTGTTGAACCTTGATTTACATTAAAAAAAAATTCACAACTTAAATGACCACTTTTGTTCCAGGTGTGACCCGAATTTTAAAATGTGGCTCATAGAATTCCCATACTCCACAATTTACTAACAAATGTATTTTAAGTGTTTTATGCAGTAATTGAAGAACTGCTAGTGTATGTGATTTAAACAGCAATTGTAACAGAAATAATGATGTCAAAAGTGACTTATTTTTTCCTAATTTCTGCTAAGTAATTTTTTGTATTACTTGAACTTTGATTTTCCACTTGATGATGCAATGGAATTTTTTTTCTTTTACTATGGAAGAGAGCAAAGTTTGAATATTTGTAATGAAGAGCAAATTAATTACTAATCACTTATAGAAAGGCATTTCTTTGCGTTAACATTTTGTAAGCGTAATTTTGAAGACGGATACTTTTATATTTTTACAATAAAGATATGTGTTTATTTAAAATTGGAAAATCCATCAGATTGACTTATCTAATTGGTAAAATTAAATTCATGAATTAATCACTTTAAACATTTTTTTTTATTTCTTCTTGATCCAGAACAAAAATTAACATTCATATATCCTCAAACAGATCATTTTGGGGGACTAAGCAAGTGCAAAATATCAACCAGTTACATGGAATACATAGGATATGCAAATGTAACACAATATAGGAGTATAATATTTTCTCATTTCACATAGACGAACAGTAGAAAATATAAATCATTTGCAGAGAGACTGATTTGGAAGACAAGAGAAACTCAGTTCTTTCTTACTCCTAGCATAATCATTTGCCATGGGAATACTCAGTTGCAAGGGAATGGTAGTATATACAGTACATTTTCTATGATGAGTAAGGTGTTTGAGGTACTATGACATAGAGTTCTGGATTTGAATTCAGGAAGACCTGTTCAAATCCTACCTCTGATCCCATCTGTTTGACAGTCATCAGGTCACTTAACTTCTTTGAAATGAAATAGTGTATGTAATAAGTGTTGCCAGTTTGAAAACATTAAATAAATGCTAGGAGTTACTTTATTAAACAAAAACTTTTTTTTTTTTTAAGTCCTAGCCTTCTTTTTCCTTTCCCCACAATCTACCCTCACCCCCTCCCCCTGTCCGGTCTCCAGCTGTGCTTTCAAATACAGCTTTCTTTCGGTGATAGAATGAGTTGACTTGAAACGAAAACAAATGTGCCACATGCTCCTTCTTCTGAATTATCTTTACTCTCCCCTTTGCCATCATTTGAAATGTTTATTCATGAGGGTGAATCTTTTGTTTTCTATTAAAAAATTGGTGAGTATAATATTATTAAAGTTGCAAATAATGTTTTGACTTTCATTATGTCAAGTGTAAACTAAAATTTAGAAAATCACTTTGTACTTTCTAATAGTTGTTTGCTTTTTCTTTCTATACTCAGAAAAGGACTATAACAGTCTCTGTGACAAACAGCCCATTGGAAGACTACTTTTTAGACAGTTCTGTGATACAAAGCTTGATCTAAAGAAATGCATTGAATTTCTGGATGCAGTGGTAAGCACCTCATCACAATGTATCTTGACTGCTTAGTCACATTTTTCAAAAGATAATAGGAACATGCTATTGAAGAAAGTAAATCACTTCAAGTTCTTCATTACACTTGAGCGATGATGTAAGAGTGAATTAGCCAGTTTTCATGGAGTCAGATTATCATGGTAAAGAAATTTCTTTGGCGTAAAATTGTAATCTATATAGTATTAAAGCTTATATTTTAATATATCCCATGTTATCTCCCTCCTAGATAACTTTTAAATGGCCTATTAGTTTTATTTTTGTTATGCTTATTTTATTTGGAGAGAAATTAAAATTCCAAGAACTGCTCTTTTAGTTGTCTGAAAAGTATCTTTTCATTTCCCAGATGTCAGATATTCATAATCCTCTGATACACTGAGTCTAAAGGATATGAAAGACATAATGTTATGAGAGGCACAGTTAGGCTGAGCAGAATTTGCCACTTGTTAAGAGATGTCTTTGTATACCTGTTCTTTGTTTCACAATTTCTATGGTTGCCCTTTTGTAGTAGACAAATTCTGGCTCATGTGGTCCAGTGGTTCAGGCTTGATATCAGGATGAAATAAGACGTGTAGATAATATAACCTTTACCAAAGGAAAACTCACTCAACAATCACATGGAAAGGGTATTCAGCAGAAATAGAAGTGGTTCAGTGGGGAATATTTCCTCCACATTTTACAGTGTAGTCAGTGTACTGACTCTGCATTGGGAAGTTTATTAAACCTAAGGAATCCTGACTACTAGTTGTCTTAGGTGATTATAAAGTTAAGTAGACCGTTGAAGTCTTAGTTCCTTTGACTAACTCTCAAGGATGATTTCATTGCCTTTCTAGGAGAAAAACCATCCTTTGTTGAAGGGCTCTTCCATTCTTCTTAAACCAAGCATAGCAAATTTGTAGTTTGGAACGTGGCCTAACCCTAACCCTATCTGACTGAACTGGATTAGTAGTAGGTGGTGTGCCTTACACATCTAAAGAAATTCTAGTTTTCTACCCATGTTTGAGTATCTCTTTAAAAGCAGAAGATTTCAAAACCTTGAAACTTACTTGGATGGAACTAAGAATAGTGGTTTATGGTCACTTCTAGGAGCAGTTGCTCAGAGGACTTTTTTCATTGTGGGCAGTGGATGTAACTCTGTGTAACCTAGTATTTATCTTCTTTTGCAGACTGTTTCAATCGACTAACAAGTGTTTATTGAACTCCTACTGTATGCATTGAAATGTGTTGGCCTTCCTTAGAGTTAAATTCTTAGCTTAGACTTACATTCATTTAAAGCTGTTATACTTTGGAAGTAACAGTAAACTACTATGCTAGTGTTTTCCTTTTGGCTGTAACTCTGGATGCTCTTACTCAGCCATGTTTTCTCATTAGACTACTTTGCATTCTCTTGGGTGTCTGCCAGAGATCCTGTCAAATTTTGTCAGAAATTTCAAACCAAGTAGTAAGGGAAAACCACTAGATACTGTGATCAAAACAGAACTTGTCCAGTTAATTCGGAGAAGGTTAGGATAGGACTGATTTCGGTATAATGAGCAAGCATATATTACATGCCTCACTCCTTGGTAGGTATTGTAGGGGATACAGAAGAAATATAAGACTTAATCAGTGTCCTGAAGGAGTGCACAATCTAGTTAGTGAGAAGGACTAACAAATATGAAACTGTACACAATCAGTGAGAAGTAACTAGATAGAAAAAGAATCTATTTTAAGTTGACTGAAAGCTCAAAATGAATAAACAGTTTTCCGTGGCAGCCTCCCAAAAGCTAATTAGATCTTAGATAATATTAACAAACATAAAGTGTCCAGGTCAAGGATGATGATTGTATTGGTCAGACTCTATACAGAATGTGTTGAGTTATAAGGAACCTTGACAATCTTTATTGTGTCCAGCGTAGGTCTGATAGGATGATGAGGAAAACTTAAAATAGACATATAAGAATTAGTTGAAGTGTAGAACTCTTTCTACCATACTACACTGTTTCTGAAAATTACAGGGGAGCAGATTGCAGTTTAATTTAAGAAGGAACTTCCTAAAAACCAAAGCTGTGTAAAAGTAGAATGAGCTGCCTTGGAGAGTAGCGAGTTCCCAGACACCAAAAATGTTCAAGCAGAGGCTGGGGGGGGTTTGTTGGGGATGTGTTGTAGATGGGCTCCCTCAGGCAAGGGACTAACCTATTTATTTACCTATCTATTTATTTCCTTATTTACAGGATCATAGATTTAGATCTGCAGATGACCTAGGTTAGCCCCCTCCCTTTATGGTGAGACCCAGAGAAGTGAAGGAATGACCTGTTACACAGATAGTGCATAGCAGTGGTAGGTCCTCTGAGAGAGCATTCTTTCCCTTACACCAACTGCTGCCCTTTCAGAGTTATGGAGCTGATCAACTTTAGTGGAGAGATTAACCTGACATGGAATCATAGGAGACTGTAGAGTTGGAACTCATTGTTCATTTGGTTCAATTCCTTCCCCTGCCCCCCATGCCGCCAAAACTATGAATTACATCCATAAATCCCTACAAAAGTGATCTTTCATCCTTTGTTTTCACATATCTTGTAACAGGAAACTCACTGTTTCAAAAAACGATCCATTCTGTTTTTAATCATCATAAGGCAGCCTGAAGGAATGGAGAGAGAGCCATTTGTAGGCCAGGAAGACCTGACTTCAAGTTCCACCTCTGATAAAGCTTGATTGTATCACCTTGAGCAAATTACTTAACCTCTGGGTGCTCTAGGCTACTCTCAGAGACTCTTGAGTTTCAGAGAAGATGCTGATCTCCAGATGTAGATGGAATTTATTTCCCCGCCTGGAGTGGGGGGGGTAGTTTTTATTCTTTACAGTTTTTATTCTCTCTGAGGTCCCTTCCAATTCTAGGATTTGGAGTCTTTGAATAGAAAATAATTCTGTAGAAATCAGGATGTATTATTAATGCTCAGTAAGATAGTAAGTCACATTTCACTTCTTTCCTGGAGCATTAGGGACACACTGTTGACCTAGCAGCTTCCATGCTCTTTAAGATTACCATATACAGAAAAGTCTATAACAGGGAGTGATTCTAAAGGATGGGACTAGGTGGTCCTTTAATTTGCTCTTTGATCAATAGATGGACAAATGAGCTATAGGCTTTGTTTAAAGACCATTAGGACAATTTTAATGGTTTGTTTGCAAATCATTATAGTTTTGCAATAGGTAATTTGATCCTTACAATAATATTTTCGATTTGATTTATGTATTCCTTCATCTAACCAATATTCAGAGGACCTTCTATATGAGAGGCCTTGTGTACTAAGGAGAGGGGGGTGCAGTGGTAAGTAAGGCATAGTTCCTTTCTTTATGGGTATTTTCATCAACTAACTTGGCATTAGAAGAGGAAAAAACCTTTATCAAAGGGTTATCCCTCAGATAGGAATGCACCAACAACTCAGACAGGACTAATTAAACACACTTAGTGTTGCACGCCTGTCCTGTTTAAGGGCAAAGTCTTCAGGTTTAGTCTGCAGGGCAGAGAAGGTACTGTTAACCTTTGGAAACCCATGGGCTATTGTGTAGTCATAACTCTCAAGTTTTCCTTGAAAAATATCCAGAGATCCTGGTCCTTTTACACTCTACCCAGTAAATAGGTTTCCTTGAGTTTTTTCAAGTTGTTACCTCCTTACTTTTGTTGCAGGAGTTGCATTCACAATTAAATCCATTTTTAAGTACTGTTATTAGTTTTTATTATGTTCTTTTATAGCCTTTAAGAGCATTTTATACAGTCTTAATTGTAATCTGTGATTAAATATTTTTGGTTAGAAAGGCATTTCTGAAATGCAGGCCTATGGGCAGATGATTCATTTTATAAAACTTCAATTTGCTACAAACTTTGTAAAGGAATATGTCTGTTGTATAAGTTGAGTTGTAACACAGGGAGATGGTTGTAGATGCTTTCCCCACCTTGGGGAGGGAAGTGTTTGTCAGAAAGTTTTTTTGAACAACACAAGAATACATTATGTGTGATTTCTGTGGCTCCCTTCTAATTTGAATAGCTCTAGTTCTCTGTTTTGAACCTTGAGCTGGATAGTGCAGTCAGATTAAGAATGGATCCATGTTTGATCTAGCTGTCACCCATACTTTTAGTCTCCTGCCTCAAATGAACTGCCCCTCAAAGTCACTTTAGCAGTAATTTAAGCCTTTGACAAGAAGTACAAGTGGCATTTGTTGAATGTCTGTAGTGTGCAGAAAACTGAGCAGGTTGCTTAGGTTGTTAACTGTGACCTGATTCAGTTTGGAAAAGTCTCTTTGGGGAAAGTAAGCCACCACTGAAGTAACCTTTCAGTGTCATGGGACAAACATGATGCTAAGAAAACTCACAGAAGCTTTTTTTTTGAACCACCCTAGGACAGAAATTTAAGTAAGAAATCTAGAAGGCATTTTTGTGGCAGTGACTTCAGCTCCAAGGCTGAGTGAACTTCAGGCTCTAGTGATTTGAACTGTCTTTTGTCAAGTCGTATAGCAGTAATCAGTAGCCTTTGAGGGAAGCATTGTGGAATAGTAGAAATAAAAAGCTCTGGAATCAAAGGCTTACTACCTCTTTGACCTTGGGTAAGTCCCTTACCCTGTCTGGGGCTCAGTTTCCTCATCTGTAACATGACGGGGCTCTACTAGGTAGACATGGACATCCCTTTCAGCTCTTGACCTATGCCCTTAGGAAAATCAGATGTTAAGTCACTTCAGAGGCTATCATGACCAAGATAGTGACAGAGGTCCCTTCTGTGGACTTTCCAGAATTCTTCCTGAAGCAGTATCCTGATTCTGGAGAGCTTACCCTCATATTTTAGACACCTAAAATGATTGTCATCTCTTACTAGATTACAGCAGAGAGCATTTTGATACATTTGCCTAGCACATTGGACTAGGTTGTATCAGACAACTCTGCCAAAATGGTGGTTGGGCTAAATTTTGGTTTGGGATATGTGTCTGTCTGTCTGTCTATGTGAGTGCAACATACACATACACACACCTGCCAGTCAGTAATTAAGCAAAATTCAGCCCAAGCATTGTGTGTGTGTGTGTGTGTGTGTGTGTGTGTGTGTGTGTGTGCGCACAAGCACGTTCCTGCATATACTTATATATGCACGTATATCAGCGCATTATATCAGGGGCAAAGTTTTATACGTCAGAAATATCCTAATTGCTGAGATTTGTTGAGCTCTCAAGTAGTTCTTTTTCTTTTAAGTAAATATTATTATTTAGTTTTTATATCCAAGTGGAAGATAGAAAGTTCTGGTCTTTCAGCAACTTTTCAGAGTCTAGATCTTTGTTTCTGTCTTAAATTTTGTATTTTAAAAACATTAAGGTGAAGTGGTGGATATTATCTTATTTAAGCCTCAGAGCAATTCTATGAAGGTAGGTACTGTAAGTGTCTGGGTTTTTTGGTGAGGAAACTGAGGCTTGGAGAAATTAAGTGAATCACCCAGTGTGGCACAGCTTGTGACTGTTATATTTTGAATATGACCACAGGCAGATCAGCTTCCCTGATAATAATGTGGCAAAAAAATAATTATTTTTGGAGAAATAGAAATTATTTGCCTGTAATCTCAGGTGTCTAAAATCCTATTATCTAGGGTAGACTATAATGGATTATCATTTACCATCTCAGCATAAAGTTTAAATGATAACTTAAAAATTATCTTTTAAGTAACAAAGAATATGGCAAGAACTTTTTTTAAAGATGTTTTCACCTCATTTCTTGATTCCTCTCATGCCTTGGAGTAATTTTCATTCTTCCTATATCCAGCTACCCTACTTTTTCTTTTCTTGCTAAATGTCTCTTAGTGCATTTATGTGGATGCTAATTTAGAGAATGCGTGTTCTCTTTTTTTTAAGGAATGTAAGAAAAAGGAAAAGGTATTATTCTGGTAACCTCTGGAAGAAGTGACCTTAGAGTTATACTGTTGTTCATTCACCTTATTCTGTATTCCATTCCTTAAGCTTATAATTGGCACCTAGAAGTAGTAATGTGGAAAAGGCTACAAGTAAAAAATTTCTGTTTTGAATTGATAATTCATTTTCTTTCATTATTACTTTTTTGAAGAGTTGAATAACTTTCAGAACAATTTTTCCAGTTTAGCACTATGTACTGGTTGTACTCTAGAAATTAAATTTTAAACATTCAAAGTTTGACAGTATCCATTCATGTCATAAGCTTGTATATATTAGGAAACCAAACATGTCTAGCACTAAGTTAAAATATATATATATATATATACATATATATGTATATTATATATATTTTGCTAAATGTGATGAATTTTGTTTTGATGTATACTCTAGATCTTTAATCTTTCTATTCAACTTTATGACTAAAATAGTGCTTAATGATATAAGGTAGTAAATCTAAGTATAATCATTGAATACTAGAATTAAAAAGGGGGAATCAGCAACCATATAGTCCAATACTTATATAATATGATACTTGAATCCTGTCTACCAGATCCCCAACTAGGCATCATCACATCCCTTCTTGAGTACTTCTGTTTAAAGAAACTCAATCCCTAAGCCTGTTGTATTTTTGGACAACTCTAATTATTAGGAAGGTTTTCCTTTTATTGAGGTGAAATCTGACTTCTTGTAACATATGCCTGTTATTCTGTTTTGCTTTCTGGACCAAAACAAAGTAGTATTAATCGCTATCCAAAGTTATAGCTCTTCAAAAAGTTTAAGAAAATCGTCATTTCCCCTCTTCCCTCTCCACTCACCTTCCCTACCTTCGCTATCTTTCACTTGGATCCTTAGATATTCTAATTAGAAGACTGATAAAGTTGCCCTCATATAGAAAAGTTATAGGGTAGAAGTGAAGAGACAAGCTATAGGCTAGTGTTTCCCAAACTTGGTAAATTAAGATATAACCACTAAAATTTGGTACACCATTAAGTAGCACATAATCCAGGGCACAGGCCCTGGGGTTTGAGGCACCAAAGGTTGCTTTGCTTCCACAGTAGGGAAATGAATCAGATGAAGCTTCTTCCATTTAGGCACCTTTATTTATATAAAATTAGACCTGTTTTCCCAAAGATTGATGGTAATCTACAGATTGTTGGTTGAGAAATAAAGATTTAGTCTTAACTCTTGAAAAATATTCATATGTCTTGAAAACTGAACAAAGATAAAACCAAACTTCTTTTTATGTGATCTCTAAAACCTAATTCATTATAACCATTTGTATGCCTAAACTATTCATTTTTTTTAATCCAGTTTAATGCTCTCAAGTAACAAGCAAAGAGCATAGAGAGAATTTCGGAAAGCAGTGGGGCAGCTAACTTCTTAGTTTCTTAACCGCAGTAGTAAATGACAATTTGTCCTTAAGTTAGCTTCCTTCTCTGTAAAGTGAGGTTGGACTAGAGGATCTCTTCAGACCCCTCCCAAATCTAACGTTATGTGAGTATAAGTTTACTAAGTAGATTACATTAGTGAAAAACGTGGAGACTATGAATTATTTTATCAAACAAGTGGGCAATTCACTATGGTAGGGACTGGGAACTACAAGGATGAAAAAAAATCACCTGTAGTCCAGAAGTTTACTCTCTGACCAGGAGCTGAGAAGTTTGTGAGACAGGGCTAAAGGAAACCAAAATGCATTAGGAAATTTTGAAAGGAAGAATTGGTTTAGAGAGGTTATAGAGTAAAGGGATCAAAGAAGACTTAACTGAATGCAATAATCACACAATTTAGATTTGAATGGTTTGTTCTATAGGTTGGTATGTATTTTGGGTTTTTTTAAAAAATGTATAAAGCATAGACTTTCCCCCCATTTTTCTTTCCTAGGCAGAATATGAGGTGGCTTCAGATGAAAATCGAAGAGACACTGCTCTGAAGGTTTTAGACACATACTTCAACAATGGGGTATGTTTTATTCTCTGGCTGATAATTGTTTGTAACTTGTTATTCTTCATATTCAAACTTAAGACTTTTGAGATTCCAAGGGAACATATTAAAATGCAAGATGTTCAAAGTTAATATTATGTCAACATTATTAATTTGCTTTTTCCTTAAAGGAAAATGTCAGAAGAAAATCTTTCATCATGCTGAACAAACTTTTAATTTTTAAAATGTTCTCCTGTTCTAATTTAATTTCACTAGAAATTAACTAAGACTTTTACCGAGTCATTATTGGTGGATGATTTTATGTTTTATACATTGTTTTATCATATTCTTGTAGCTAGCTTTTCTGTTCCTGTGTGTATGGCATAGTTCCCTTATCATGACTTTCTTAGGCTAAAAATGTGCTACCTGATATAATGACCACGATTATTTATAGTTAGTTATATATGTAAATTTGTTGCTGTTTGGTTATTTCAGTTGTGTCCAACTCTTTGTGAACCCATTTGGGGTTTTCTTGACAAAGATACTGGAATGGTTTGCCATTTCTAACTCATTTTACAGATGAATAAACTTTGGCAAACAAGGTCAAGTGATTTCCCAGGGTCACACAGCTAGTAAGTATCTGAAGCCAGATTTGAACTCAGGAAGATGAGTCTTCTTGACTCCAATCCTGGGCACTCTCTCCACTGTGTCATCTAACTGCTCTGTGTGTAAATGTGTTACCTAATAATAGTTATTGTAGGTAATTGAAAAAATAATGAAAGTGCCCTGCCCTCAAGAAGCTTATAATTAGGTAACTAAAAATAATAGTTCCCATAGTGCTTTAGGGTTTCCAAAGTTCTTTTGTTGGAATAATCCTACAAAGTAGATAATATAAGTGTTTTTATACCCATTTCACAAATGAGGAAGCTAAGGCTCAGAGGCAAGTATTGGAGCCAAGACTCAAACCAAGGCTTCTTACCCCAAGTCCTAGAGCTCAGAGTATATTGCCTTCCTATGGAGTTATGGCTGTCCTAAAAGTGAGAAAACCAAGCCTTAGAGAGATTCAGTGACTTGTCCAAGGTCAAACAGTGAGAGGACTAGAAACTCCTGGGGATCGTCTGACTCTCCATTCATTGTTTTTTCCTGCTCCACAGTGAGTGACCATTGTCACAAAAGGGTGCATGATAGTGTTGTGGTTTGGGAAGGCTTCTTAGAGGTGGCAGCACTTGAGCTGGGAAGTGAGAAGTGGGGAGCTAGAGAAAAATGGGGGTGGGGGACAATAGAAATGGAGAAGGTAGGAGAACAAAAGCACAGCAATAGAGAAGGTGGGGAGATTTACCACACTAGTGGAGGGCTCTGGAAGGTGCCTAGGGATGATAAGGTTCAGAAGACAGGTTGAGATCTGTTCCTGAAGGTACTTGACTGCCAGGCTAAAACGTTTAAATTTTTAAACAGTTTGATAATGTGAACTTATACAAAAAACTTATAGTTTTGTAGAAAGGTTACTCTCATTCTGTGTGTAGAATAGATTGTGGGGAGAGGTGAAAAACACTGGAGGCAAGACCAGTGGGAAGGGTATTTATGGTTTAGGGCAGCAGTCTTAAAATCTTTTTGATTGCTTACCTCAATCAACAAAAAATTTTGAGTTCAATGTATACATGCTTCTCTACTAATGATTATGTGCATTACAAAACTCACAAAATTGAGATAAAGAGATAAATATGAAATAATATTAGTTTCTAGAGTTAATAGGAAACCATTGGATTTTTTGGGGGAGGTAGTGGACAAGCCTGTGCTTTTGCTTTTGAGCTGGGTGAAAGACAGATTAGAGTGGGGAGAGTCTTGAAGCAAGTACACTTTTATTTTTTTTTTAATTTATTTGTTTTCAGTTTCCTACAGTCACTTCCATAAGTCTTAGATTTTTCTTCCCTCTCCCATACCTCCCTGAGACAGCATGCAATCTTATGTGGGTTCTATGCATACATTCTTATTATACACATTTTCATATTAGTCATGTTGCAAAGAGGAATTAAAATGAATGGGAGAAACCATGAGAAAAACCTGAACAAAACAAAACATGACAAGAGAAAAAATTCTGCTTCGTTCTGCATTCCAGTTCCACAGTTCTTTCTCTGGATGTGGAAGATGTTTTGCCCTCAGAGTCCTTTGGGAATGTTTTAGGTCCTTGCATTGCTGTGAAGGGCTAAGTCGACCAGAAAAATTCCTCACACACTGTGGGTGTTATTGTGTACAGTGATCTCCTGGTTCTTCTCCTTTCACTCAACATCAGTTCGTATACGTCCTTCCAGCCCTTTCTGAAGTCTTCCTGTTCATCATTTCTTATAGCGCAATAGTATTCCATGCCATTCATGTGCCACAACTTGTTCAGCCATTCCCCAATTGAGACATCCCCTCTTTCCAGTTCTTGGCCACCACAAAGAGAGATACTATAAATATTTTCGTGCACTTAGGACCCTTTCCCATTTCTGTGATCTCTTGAGGATACAGTCCTACAAGCAGTATTGCTGGGTCAAAGGGTATGCACATTTTTGTAGCCCTTTGGGCATAGTTCCAAATTGCTCTCCAGAATGGTTGGATTAACTCATAGCCCCACGAGTAATGAATTAGTTTTCCAGTTCTTACAGGGACACTTTTAGGCAGCCATTGTGATAGTCCAGGGGAGAAGAGATAAGGAGGGTGTAGAAAGAAGGGGACAGATGTTTCAGAAGTAAAAATGACAAGATTTGGCCACTAATTGTATATTTGTGGTGAGGGAAATGAGATGAACACAATATAAGTTGTAAAACTGGTTGACTGGAGAGATGGTGATGTTCCAAATGTAATGTCATCCAGTTAGGAAGCTGTTAGAATAGTCCAGATGAGAGGTGATAAAGGCAATGAAATTGGAGAGGAAGGGATGAATTTGAGAAATAGCAAGGACCTAGAAGAGCATGTGCATTGCATTATAGCTAACACAAGCTGATTAAATATTTACATTATTTTTTTAGTTCACATTAATTTTAAAAACCATGCATATATTCAGAGGTGTTTTTTATCTCACTGTCAAGGTACAATAGGAATGATGAAGGAATAAAAATTTACCCATTTTCCTTGTTTCAGTTTATACTTTTGTTATTTGAAATTAAAGACTTTTTTTTCACTATGTTGAAGATAAAACAATGTAATGTATCTTCCTCATTATTTGATTCTTCCAATTTGTCTTAAAATAGCATTTGAAAAAAATAATTTTGCTATTCATGGAGAAAGAACTGAAACCTTATTATAATGCTGTCATTGGGGGTTTTGTCACAGAACCTACTTCCTATTAAAATAGCCATATTGTGGTTAAACTGTTTTGGTGTTTCAGAAATGAAACCACATTGTGATATGAGAACAAATCATGTCAGAGAATTATCTTTCCTTGTCTGACGGGGCTGCTTACCTGGGAGTGGTGTATATAGTTTACCTAGATTTTAGCAAAGCATTTGAGAAAGGATATCGTGCTATTCTTCTGGAAATAATGGAGAGACTGGGTGACCTGGTAGTACATTTGGATGAATTCAGAGGTGTTTGAACAGCTGGACTCAGAGTGACTGTTAATGGTTTGATGTCATCTTGAAAGGAGGAATCCCTTAGAGTGCCCCTGGGCTATAGATATGGTCCTGTGCCACCTGTATTATTGACTTAGATAAAGGTATATATAGAATGTAAAATTTGCACAAAACAAAAAACCAAAAATATCCTGACAAGTTAGAACTACAATAAGGTAAATTTAACAGAGATAAATGTAAAGTCTAATACTTCCATGAAAAATATCTCCCTTCACAAGTGAAGGTATTGGTATTGGAGATGGAAAGAGAAAGATAACTAGTTCTTAGCCTTAAATAGATCTAGGGATTTTAGTGCATTATCAAATCAACATATCAATGGTGTGAGGTCAGCCAAATATTCTGATGTGACCTGTACTGTACTGAGTAACAAAGCCCCTAGAAACAGAAGGTGAGAGTCCCAAATGATTCTGCCATGGGGAGTCCCATCTGGAGCTCACTTGTGAGTGTCATGGTTTAGCAAGGACCTTGACGTGATACAGAGGAGAGCAGCTAGGGGAATAAAGCATCTTGAGTTCATGTCATGTGATAATCATTTGAAAGAACTGGAGCTGAATTTAACTTGGAGAAGAGAAGATTCCAGAGAACATGAGAACTATCTTCATACAGGGGAAGGAAGTAGAGTCGAAAAGAGACTGGCCTAGTCCTGTTCATGCCCATGAAGCAGAACCAGAAGCAGGATTAGAGCTGAAAAAAAAGACAAACTAGCTTTTCTGTAAGAAGTCCCTAATGCTGAGAGCTATCCAAAAGTAGGATAGGTTACCTCAGGGTATGGTGAGTTACGTTCCATTCTACTCTGTAGGCAGATTTCATTATTTTACTTTGGATATTTTTTTCTTATGATATTTTAATACTTCAAAAATCTGTATTTTTGTAAATGTAGAGCTTCGATTCACCTTCATTACAATCTCTTTACCTCATAGTATGTTTTCATTAGTTGCTTTAGCCAGTGAAATTCATTTCCTGAATGAAGATCAACCTTCTGGTAATGAGCCAGTCTCTGTTTAGGTAAACTGGTCCTCTGACAACAGCCACAGTCCATCGCCAGACCTGTTCGTAAAGCTCTTTCAGCTTTAGAGGACCTGCCTGAACCTGTACTCTGTAGGTATAAACTTCAAAGACTCGCTGCAATGACGTCCATGGCTCAATGAGTTGTCAATGTGGGGCCACTGTGAAAGGTTCTTAGGTGTTAAGTGGTCAAAAAGTTCATTTTTAAAATTAGATTGCTGATCAAAAACTGGAAATCAAGGGGATGCCCATCAATTGGGGAATGGGTGAATAAACTGTGGTATATGAATGTAATGGAATACTATTGTGCTGTAAGAAGTGATGAACAGGAAGACTTCAGAGAGGCCTGGAAGGACTTATATGAACTGATGCTGAGTGAAAGGAGCAGAACCAGGAGAACTTTGTACACAGCAACAACCACAGCATGCGAGGAATTTTTCTGGTAGACTTAGTACTTCATTGCAATACTTGGACTTAAAAAATTCCCAATGGACTTGAAGCAAAATGCCTTCCAATCCAGAGAAAGAACTATGGAATTTTATCACAGAATGAAGCAGACCATTTTCTTTTCTATTATGTTTTGTTTGATTTGTTTTATGATTTCTCCCATTCATTTTAATTCTTTTATGCAACATGACTAAGGTGAAAACGTATTTAATAGGAAGGTATGTGTAGAACCTATATAAGATTGTACGCCATCTCAGGGAGGGAGTGGAGAAGGAGGAGGAAAAAAATCTAAGTTATATTGAAGTGATTGTGGAACACTAAAACAAATCAGATAATTTAATAAAAAAAAGAATTAGATATACAAAAATATAAAATTAGATTGCTGAGATGATTGAAGTAGAAAATGAACCGTATGCTAAAAGATTCAAGAAAATTATTGTTTTAGTCATGAACCAGTAATAACCTATGACTTTAGCCTTTACTGTAAAGGGATCATGCAGGAGCCAAGTTGTTCCAGGTGTTGATGTCCAACTTCCTCTTTCTCCAGTAATAAGGAGATAGTTTGGTATATGTCCAGTCACCTGCAGACAAATATTTGATGTCCTTCTAGGATACAGTATAAATTCTATAGAGCATGTAAAGTCCTTCATAATCTGGACACCCCAAACTGCTTTTTGCCCCCTTCTAATGCTCTGTGATCCACCCAGATTCACTTTAGTGATATTCGTCACTTTATCTCCCATTTCTTTATCTTTGTGCTACTACTGGCCCTCCCCCATACCTTACCCTTCACTTCCATCTCTTAGCATCCCTTGAACTTCAAGGTATAATTTAAAAATAAATCTATGCATCCATCTTTTGCCAGCTCTTCTTATTTATCTGGGATACAGCAATATCTCTCTTTTTGTTTCTGAAACAAATATATATTCACGGAAGTTTTTAACCATTGTTGTCATTTTCTCCATGAATAAATTTCTGTACGGTTTTTCTTTTTTGGTTAACATTATCTTTTACAGTTGAATTTTTGGTCAGGCTTGTACTTGTACAACTTGTACTTTCAAGAAACATATAGTTTTTGAGAGAATGGCACTGATAAATAGAACTAGTGAACTATATCAAGAGAAGTTTGTAAAAATTATATAAAATGTACATACACACACATATATATGTATACACACATTAGTGAATAATTTTTAGAATTATGTAAACAGTCTCCATAATACAATAATAGTTAACATACATTGAATCGTTTCACATTTATTGAGTGTTCACTGTTCACATTTATTGAGTGTTATGAATTTTTTCTTCTCATTAGTTATACTGTTTTTTTAACCTCTTTTTGACTTTGCAGTTTAAAAATTCTGTCTTGAGTAATAAAAATGCAACTGTCAGCTTAATTTCACATTATTAAGAAATCAGAACACATTTGAAAATATATAATTGGAACTGGTTTTGTATTTCTAGTTTCAGTTACATACAAATTCAAATTTTGCCAAAATTGAAGTAAAGTCTCTATAATCAGTCAGTTAATTTGATTAACCTTTTCCTCTTCCTTCCTTGACAAGTTTTGCTAATGAAGGATTTATTTTAAGATTATTAATTGTGCTTATGTATTTGTTTTGCATTATGTGAAGTCTGCTGCCCATTTACCAGAAATACCTCAGGATATAGTGAAAGAATGTAAAGAGAGGCTGGAGCAGAGCCCTTGCAAAGAACTTTTCAAAGATTGCACTAGGTAAGTGAAGAATGCACAGCACTGTAATTAGTAACAAAAACTGTAAAATATTGTGTTGTCATGACCAGAAGTTAAGGTAACTTTTTTTCCTGCTGTCAATTAAAAAAAAACTACAAATATTATCAGAGTATTTTCAAAATTCAAATAAAATTTCCTTATCAACTAACTTTTAAGTGAAAGCAAATAGGTTCAAAAGTAAGAGCAAATTAATAGTGAACTGAAGAATCACAAGTTGAACTAGAACTCCCTGTGATTTATCAGCTGCCTCAAGATTCTGCCTACTGTTTCTCCTAGCATTTCATTCTTAGTTGTGAAAATAGCCTATTAATTAAACATAGACTTCCTTTAAAACATCCTTCTTCTGGAACCTTGAATAAATTATTCTCTTTGCATGTATGGCAAAAACGATGATCAAATTCTAAGGTAACCAAAGCTCAGATCATTTAGGAATTTCCTGATTAGTCCTAGGAGATAGAAGCATTATGGAAATTTTCAAATTTCAGCAGCCTAGTATCTTATTGATCTCATCCCCAGGCGAAGTTTTATATTAGCCTCAGTTGAAGTTTTCCTTGGTTTTACAGCCCTTTATTGCTTCTAGTTCATTATCATGTTATATTTCTATAATCCTTTTACATTAAAAATGTAAAATGCTTTCTCATCTATACTTCAGTATCTTTATAATAGCTTTCTGTGGTTATTGGAAAGATGGCGTATGCCTCATATTAGACAGATATTAGAGGCATAATTTGAGCAGAATCATATGGCTATTTGATGGTGGTGCCATTATTAGGACCACCAAGTCACTCCATGTTCATCTAGTCATGATATTCATAACCTGGGATCTACCCCACTGGAGTTTATATGCAGATTTCAGCGAGTCTGTGAGTTTGGATGACAAAATAAATTACATCTTTATTTTCACTAACCTCTAACTGAAATTAGAAGTTCTTTGTGGATGCTTTACAGTAAGGCACATGTATGAATGACAAGATAAGATATTAGAGGAGTTGTGACCTAAGTTCACAGAGTGAGTTCTTTTGGCAGTCAGATCATAGACCCTTCTATGTATCTTGTTTATGGGGAAACAAGTAAGAAGTAGAGAAAAAAAAGAACTAGAAACAAAAGTTGGTGCCCATCAATTTGGAAATGGCTTAGCAAATTATAGGGTAGGAATTTAATGGAATATTATTATTTCATAAGAAATGATGAAAGGGATGGATTCAGAGAAGCCTGGAGAGATTTATATGAGCCAGTGCAGAGCGAAATGAGCAGAACCATTTAATGTGAAAAACAGGGTTGGAGGACTGTAGGAGAATACATTTCCACATAACCCCGCCAACCCTGAGTTTCAAGTGGAACATGTGATTATTGGTGAGCTGGCGCATTTTTGCCTCGTTTGTGGGGTTGAATTGAATTTGGCCATTGTGATCTTTTTTTTCAAATATATTTTGGATTTTTGTTAGAGTTACAAAAATTTTTTTTCTTTTCATTATGTTGTTTTTGTTGCATAGTTTCTTTTAATATAATCAAGAACAGCTATCTATTCCTTTACAATTCATATTTATTGAAAAGTAAAGTCTTCTTCCTGTCACAGTTAAGTACTTTGTATTGTTTTCTTCTACCTTTTTTATAGTTTATGGGTGTTCATTTTGGAGATTTTTTTGTAATTCACTTAAGTATATCGTATGAAATGTGGGTTTAATGCTATCTTATATTGCTAGACAAATCTACATTTTCCTAGGTACATTTGTTAAATAACTCATTCTTTAACCAGTTTTTATTTCCTCTAGTTTTTGTATGCTTTTTATTGTGTCTATTCCATAGTACAGAAGAGCTCTAGATTTATCCTCAGGGAGAGAATTGTTTTTAAATCCCATCACTACTTCTTTGGGCATCTGTTCCTCATGTGTAAAATAAAGATGCTGTAGTTAATTACTTTTAAGATTTTTTGCATCTACAAATTTGTGGTTCTATGATCCACTGATTTTTTTAAAATTATTTTTATTTTTTGACCAGTACCAAATGTATTTGAAAATAACAGCTTTGTAATATGTTTTAAAAAGCTTTTTTCTCCTCCAGCATCCCTTTTTATGAGTTTATCTGCTTGTTTTTCCATATAAATTTCATTATAGCTTTTTATTGATTCTATGAAGAAACATCCTTGGTATTTTGATTGATGTTGCATAAATTAATTTTGAGACTATTATCATTTTTCCCCTATCAATCTTATATATCCTTGAATATTATTTCTCTTATTTCAGTCTTTGTGCATTTATGATGGTATTTATACATTCCTAGTTAATTCCAAAATGTAAGATAGCTCCTGTTTATGTCGTAACTAGGGTTTATTTTTCTTTTTTACATTTTCTTGATCTGTATTAAATGCCTCAATATGAATTAAATTAATTATTTAACTAATTAATTTAATGCCTCAGCATTAAACAGTGAGGCAGCGATTAAATAAATAGTAGGTTAATATAAGAGAATATTATAATGTAACTAAGATTGACAAGTATGAGGAGTATAAAAAATGAATACCATTATAAAGTAATTCAAAAGAAGTAAAACCAGAAGGGAGAACTTGCTGTGATTATATAAGAAGAAAAGAATGACTTGTCAAAGAATCTTGATAGAGAATTAATGAAAGTGATTGAAAAGTTTATACATTGACTTTTATAATTTGAAATTATAAATTGAATTTCATTGATTTAAATGTAAATATTTACAAAATAATTTCATTGTAATATTTCATATTATTTGTAATTCATTTTTAAAAATAACTATAAGACTATTAAATATCAAAAAACAACAGAAAAAACATGAACCAAAGTATATTGAATAGTTGTCCAATAGTGTAAAAAGGAACAGACCCTGCAAATACAACTGTAAGCCAAATTAGTTTTCACCTAGAAAGAACTGATATTAATATACACATTAACACTATAGATGTATGCCATAATCCATTATCATCCTCATCTATTTAAGGAATATATTTTTTAATGAGCACTTTACAATTTTTATCATTAGCATGTTCTGAGAGACTTATCTGGATACTTGGAGTAAATATTCCCAAATAGTGTTCTACATGTGAAATTCTGTATACCATATCCATTTTCCTATATTTTTAAATTAAAAAATGCCACAGTAGAACCACAGTAGAGTATTTCTGTAGTAACACCAGTGGCAGCAAAAGTACTAGAGAGTCAGGATTCCTGATGTTCAAATTTAACCCATTACATACGGAATTTGTTCCCTGAGTTATGCAAAATTCCATGTATTCAGTTCTTTTACAGTAGATAACTCATTTTACTCAATCGACCCATCAATATAAAGTCATATTATAATGCAGAAAGGCATAATTGTGTACAATATTTTTCTAGGGTTGTCCATGATTATTTAAGTGGAAGACCATTTGAGGAGTACCAAGAAAGCATGTTTTTCTCTCGCTTTTTACAGTGGAAATGGTTGGAAAGGTATGGAGTGTGTGTGTGCGTGTGTGTATTTTTTTTTCTTCACATTGTTCATGATGAAAATAGCAACCTTTAATATTTTATGTAAATTTCATTGTAATTTTATGAAATTCTATCGTAGAAACTCTTTATTATTTGCATTGTTTATCCTGGAAAGTTAGTAATAAGTCTTTAGTGCTGAAATCATTGAAATAAGTAATAAAATTTTTCTTGGTTCAGCTCTCTATGTTATTTTATTTTATTTTTTTATGCATGTTAGCCTTCTATATAAGGCATTTAGTGATTAGAATTTATAAAATCTTTGGAAAATCATTCATTCCAATTCTTTCTTTGCTTAGAAAACAAGACTAAAATAACAAGAATATTCTTTAGAATGCTTTTTTTTCTTCTTCATGTATCCTCTTTCCCCCTCTTTTTATGTTTAATAAAATTTAATGAAAATTATAATAAAGCTACTAAGTCCTGGATTAAAAAAATGGGCTTGGCCCCAAATGAGGGATATGAAAAGATATGACCTCCACTCCTTTGCAGTGGTCAGGGTCTGTACATATTGAACACTGTATATGAAGTCATATTTTTTTATGTATTGTTTAGATTTTCTTTTTTTTCTCTTTTTTAAAAAAAAATGGCATTTCTTCCAATTATATATAAAGACAATTTTTAACATTCACTTTTTACAAAAATTTTAGTTTCAAATTTTTCTCCCTCTCTCTGATATTCCTAAAATGGTGAGCAATTTGATATAGGTTATATATGTGCAATCATGTAAAACATATTTCCTTATTAGTCATAGTTGTTGAAGAAACAGTCCAAATGGAAAAAACCACGAAAAAGAAATTTAAAAAGTGAATATAGGATACTTTGATCTACATTCAGAATCCATCAGTTCTTTCTCTGAATGTGGATAGCATTCTATATCATGAGTCTTTGTAATTTTCTTGGATCATTGTATTGCTGAGAAGAGCTGAATCATTTATAATTGATTATCACACAGTATTGTTGTTACTGTGTACAATATTCTCCTGGTTCTATTCATTTCACTTTGTATGAGTCCATCTAAGTCTTTCCAGGTTTTTCTGAAATCTGAGTGCTCATCATTTTTTAATAACTGCACGATAATATTCCATTAAATTTATATTCCACAGCTTGAGTTCAAATCCCCACTCTTTTTTAATGGATTCTCAGTCACCCTGCATTTGTTATGTGCTAAAAACTATGTTCCAGGCCCAGTGCTAGAGATACAAAGAAAAGCAAAACCACAGCCCCTGCCTTCAAGGATCTCACATTCTAATGGGAGAAAAAACCTGCAAACAATTATATATACAGTGGGGTGGAAAGGGTCAGGAAAAGCCTTTTGCAGAAAGCAAGATTTGAGCTGTATCTGTGCTGAGTCCTAGAGGCAGAAGGAGAGCATTCCAGTCATAGGGAGCAGCCAGTGAAAAGGCCTGGAGCTGTAGAGTAAGTGGAGGGGAGCCAAGTTAGAGAAGACTGGAAAGTCAGGGTGGGGCTTACAAGTGAAAGCCCTGCAAAGGCAAAGGATTTTGTTTTTTTATCCTGGAAGTAATGGGACCCAGAGGTTTTTGTTAGGGAGGTTATAAGATCAGAGCTATGCTTTAGGAAGGATCACTTGGGCTGTTGTGCAGTTGAGGTAAAACCCATCTAAGCCTGTCCAGAATATGTTGAAAGTAGTCAAGACGTGTGAGGTGGTACAAACTTACACCAGGGCTCAGCATGTGAGTGGTGGGAAGGAAGACAGAAAAGCCATGGCCAAGGGGGAAGCAAGGTTTAAGGATGGTTTGTTCCATGAATGCTCCCTAAGAGTCAAGGGTTATATGCCAAAGCTAGGAGCCTGGATACCTGGAAAGGGCAGAAACACTCTCCACAGAGTTAGAGAGTTGAGGAAAGGGGAGTGTCTGGGGGAAAGATAATGAATTCTATGTTAGACTTTTTGAATTTGAGGTAACTCCCAATCAAAAGGATAATTGCTCATGAAATGACCAGTTCATCAGTTTTTAAAGACTTCTTCAATGTGGTAATACCAGTCCATCAGCAGACTTTTATGAAGCACTTAACTATATGCCAGTTATTGTGCCAAGAGCTTGGTATACCAAGTTAAAAAGCAAAATCATTCCCTGCCCTGAAGGGGAAAAGAGGGAGCACAAAGCAAAGAGGCTCAAACACTTTTTTGAAGTAGACTAGTAGGATGTATGATCCTCCCCTGAAAAGATGGCAGACCTTTCCTACAGCATCTCTGCTGAGTGGGGAGTAGAAAGATCATCTTACTGCAGATGAGAACCCTTTCCCCCTCTATTGTTACCTGCCATTAGTATCCAGAATTAGTAAGGACTGGAGGGTAATTCTACATCTTATTGAAAATCCCTTGAAAAGCTTGGAAGGGTCGTTCCTTGTTAGAATCCATCCCATTGGAAGCAATCTGTGTTTCTTGTATATTATTCCTCTAGAGGGCTCTCTCAGTCCTGACCACAAGTACTGTTGTGCTTGTTAGCATTCACACATGTTTGTGTGTCCTCTCTACGTGATCACTTAGCCAAAGGAAAGATGCTGATCCTGTAACCAAGTAGAATCAAGCAAGAACTTGACTTGTTTACTCTAACACAGACTTACAGTGTGAGATATCTAACGTGTGCTCTGTTTTTGTTTTTTTACTGACTAGGCAACCTGTAACAAAAAATACATTTAGACATTACAGAGTTCTAGGAAAAGGAGGATTTGGAGAGGTGAGTAACGGGGGAGCTATCAGCAACAATTTTTGAGAGAGTGGAACAAAATGAAAATTGAACTGCAAAGTGTCAGCTGTAGTTAAATTATTATTCCAGTATTTATTTAAGTAATAAATTTTCTTTGCCGCTAATTTTTTGATGAGCATCCCAAAACATCTATGAAAATCATCACTGGATATTAATAAAAACATTTGATAAGTATATAAAAATAGGTTTCATATGCAAAGGACCTTATATCTGAGTGATTTCTCCTCAAACGTCTCTGAAGGATCATTCCCCTCCCACCCCCATGATTCAAGATTGTTCCTTTTCCATGAAATATAGTTGTATCATAAAAACTTCACATAAATACAGTAGGTCATTTCAGCTTTGCTTACAATTGCAGTTCAGATTGGTTTGAACATACATATTTATCACCCCAATCAGTAATTACTATAAAGATTGTGATTACAGCAAAATCTTTTTAGGAGGCCTACCCTAGATTTGTGAGTTATAGTCTGTTTACCAAGTCACGTTCAAGTACTCATATCTTTTAGGCAGTAGTCCCTGTGGTTGTTAAGCTTAGTTGCTTGAGAAAGAAATGCCATTGAGATATCCCAGTTGTTTTACAAAATATTTGTGGGCATATTTAAAGTACTTTTATTTGTTGATCGTTAAATACCTGCTATCTGTAGAACAGCAGTATACTAGTTGGCTAGGGGAAATAAAAAATGTAAGGTCTCATCCCTCAGGCTAGCAAGGGAGAGTAACATATATACAACAAATAATTGTAATACATACCTTCAACGTATCTTATGGTTTTCAAAGTGCTTTCCTTACAGCAACCTTGTAACATTGATAGGTCAGTTGCCATTGCACATTTGAGAAAACAGAGGTCCAAAATTCAATACATCTTAAATATCAGAACAAAGACTTGAGCCTTACGTCCTTTGACTCCTACACCGAGGTTATATCTATTACACTGTGCTGGATGACAAATTATAGTGCAAATGATACTTAATTGCATCCAAAACAAGTATGGTGTATGATACCTGTGGACCTCTTACCTCCACAAAGGAGTGTTTTGAGAGTATCCTTTCATCTCTTCATCCTGCTTGGTCTTTATAATTTTGTTATATTTACTTTTGATTTTGGGGGTTGTAGTTCTTTCCATTTACATTGTTGTGTTACTTTGTATATTATTTTCTTGACTGCTTATTTTTCTCTACATCAGTTCAGATAGATCTTTCCATGCATTTGTTTTCATCATACCTTATAGCAGAGAAATATTCCAT
This sequence comes from Bettongia penicillata ogilbyi, assembly GCA_023548195.1. Taxonomy (NCBI): domain Eukaryota; kingdom Metazoa; phylum Chordata; class Mammalia; order Diprotodontia; family Potoroidae; genus Bettongia; species Bettongia penicillata. The sequence goes on from JAJHZJ010000177.1 coordinate 11,450,707, forward strand.
TACATTCATATGCCACAGTTTGTCTAGCCATTTCCCAGTTGTTGGGCAACTACTTTATTTCCATTTCTTTGTTATCACAAAAAAATTCTGTTACAAGTATTTTGGAATATATGGGAATTGCTTTTGTATCGATGACTTCCTTAGGGTTTAAAGCCTGTAATATCCAAAAGATATGGATTTACATGGTTCTAAATTGTTTTCTAAAATGGTTGTGCCATTTTCGCACTCTACCAACAATGTATTAGTGTACCTGTATTTCCATAACCCTAACACTAACTATTGCTATTTTTGTCATTTTTTTCTAATTTGCAGGCTGTGAAGTAAAGCCTTAGTGTTGTTCTGATTTGCATTTCTCTTTTTATTAGTGATTTAGAGCATTTCTTCATGTAGTTGTGAATATTTTACAATTCTTCTTTTGAGAATTATTCATATCCACTTATCTATTGGGGAATGGCTATTAGATTGATACAACACACACAATACACACATATGTGTGCATGTGTGTATATGTGTGTGTGTGTATGTGAATTGTTGATATATCTTGGATGCCAAACCCTTATCAGAGAAATTTGGTACAAAGATTTTTTTCACACGTGACTGCTTCCCATCTTATCTTAGATACATTCATATTGTCTGTGCAGAAGCTCCTCAGTTTCAGATAGTCTAATTTATTGATTTTATCTTTGGTAATTGCCTCTGTCACCTGTTTGGTTAAGAATACATCTCCTGCCTGTAGCTGCAAGAGGTATATGATCTGTTGTTTTCTGATTTTTTTTATAGTATGTTAAATATGTCACATATCTGTTTTGAACGTATTGTGGAATATGGTGTAGTGTGTTGATCTAAACCAAATTTCTGCGACTGTTTTCTAGTTTTCCTAGCAGTTTTGTCTTGTTGTTTTATCAAATATGGGATTTTCCTTAGGTAATTTATGTTTCTATTTTATCAAACACTGGGTTATTGAGTTCTCTTGTTTCTGATTCTACTTTATCTAGTCTGTTCCATTGGTCTTTTATTTTTTAATCAGTACCAGATGGTTTTGATGACTGCTTTATAATACAGGTTTGAGGTTTAGAAGGGCTATTGTCCCTTCATCCCTACTTTTCTTCATTATTTCCCTATTTCCCTTGATTTTCTGTATCTTTTGTTTTTCCATTGAATTTTGTTATTATTTTGTCAAGCTCTGTAAAGTGTCCCATTGGTAATTTGATTGATATTCTTTAAATGTGTGCACTACTTTTAGCAGTATTTTCATTTTTATTATGGGTAGAATGGCCTGCCCACTCTTCCGCTAAGCTATTTAAGTTGTCCCTTTTTTCTTTAGGAAACATTTTTTAATTGAATCTGTACAAGTATTTTGTATGCTTTTGTAGGTCAGTCTCCAGATATTTTATGCATTTTGTATTATTTTGAATGAAATTTCCCTTTCTACTGCAACAGCTAGAGAGTAGATAGAGCACAGAGCCTAGAGTCAGGCTCAGCCTCAAATTCAGCCTCAGACATTTTCGAGCTGTGTGACCCTAAGCAGATCTCGTTACCTCTGTTTGCCTCAGTTTCCTCATTAAAATGAAAATAATAATAATAGCACTTACCTTTCATGATTATTGTGAGGATTCAATGAGATAATAACCATAAAAACACCCAGCGTCTGCCATGCAGTAAATGCTATAAAAATTTTGGATGTTGATATTAATAACACAGCACATATAATTAATAATAGCTATTGCTGGATGTTACTGCTTCTTGTATTTTGTTATTGTTACACAGAAGCGCTATTGATTTTTGAGAATTTATTTTGTAGCCTGTACCTTTGTTGACGCTATTTTTCTTAATTAGTATCTTTGCTGATTCCCTAGGATTTTCTGAGTAAAATGTCATGTAAGCAAACAAGGATAGTTTTTTTTCCTCTTTACTTACCTTTGTTCTTTCAATTCCTTTCTCTTATTGCTATTGCTTGCATTCCCAGAGCTATATCAAATAATAGTGGAAAGAGTGAACATCCTTACTTCACTCCTGTAAGTTACTGGGAAAGATCCTAGTTTATCCTCTTTATATATGCTTTTGATTTTAAATAGATGCTTTTTTTAAATGCTATTAAAAAAAGGTCTTTCTATGCCTATGCTATGAGGGTTTTTGTTTTTTTTTTTGCATAATAAGAGTGTTGTAGCTTATAAGACTTTTTCTGCATCTGTTGAGATGATCATGTGGTTTTGGATGCTTTGGTTTTTAATATGATTAAATATGTTAATTGTTTTGCTTATATTGATTTATCCTTGTATCCTGGTTATAAATCCCACTTGGTCATAATGAAATGATTCATTGGATAAATCATTGTAGTCTGAGAAGATTTTGTTTAAAATTTTAAAGTCTGTGTTAATGATATTGACCTATAGTTTTTTTTCTATTTATCTTTCCCTGGTTCAGATATTAGGAATATATTTGTCCCCTAACAGGATTCTGGTAGTGTGCTTTCTTTTTCAGTTTTTGAGAATAATTTGTGAATTATCAGTACTAATTATTTTTTAAAAGTTTGAATCCATGAAGACAATGAGTTTTTTCTTTGGTAGTTCTTTTATGTAATTACCGTTCAGTCATTTCCGTCGCGAACTCCTCATGACCCTATTTGGAGTTTTCTTGACAAAGATACTAGAGTGGTTTGTATAAAAGTAAGCATCCTGACATACTACAGGAGGGCCTGCTGTACAGGTTCTTAGATCTACTTTTCTAAAAGGAAGGCAATTTTTGAGGGGTCAATAATCACTTTAATCAAGCACATATATCATTCACTTAGTTCAGGGGAAAAAGTCAGCACCCTGAACTCCAGAGAAAAAACAGAAATCAAAATCAATCAACAAGGCTTCCAACTGTCTGATATAAGCAACACATACACCATAGATCAACAGACAGATCCAACTGCCTGACAAGTACATACGAACATAGTTACCAGAGAGAGAAACACCAACATCTGGGTTTTTGGAGGGGGGCAGTTGGGGGTGGGTGGGTGGGGGTGCTCTTTAGCTTCTGTTCAGAGTCTCATCTGGCCAAACAAACACTTCCAAAGGGTAAGCCCCAAAGTAAAACCTCACCTCAGAGTATTTATACACTTTTCAGAGCCAGAGGGCATCACAGCCCTTGAGAACTAGTGTCTCATTAAAAAAAAAAAAAAGGTATGGGCCTCCCGTAATCAAGTTTCCCTTAATTGGCAGCCCAGGGAAGATCTTTAACTCTCTGATTAACATTGCAGTTTGCTGTTTATTTCTCCAGCTCATTTTATAGGTGAGAAAACTTTAACAAACAGGGTTAAGTGACTTGCCCTGGGTCACAGAGCTAATAAGTAAGTGTTTGAGGCTAGATTTGAACTCAGGAAGATGAGTCTTTCAGACTCCAGATCTGACACTCTATCCCCTGTACCAGTTTGCTGCCTAGGTTCCTTTATGGCCAGATCTATTTCCTTTTCTCTGACTGAATTATTTCAGGTCTCTATCTTGTGATAGTTTATATTTTTGAAGATATTCCTGTATTTCTTTTGTTAACTTCTACCTGTGCATAATGTGTTCCGATTATTATTTTTATTTCTTCTTGCTTTTCCATGGCACTAGAAAGAAGGAGGGAGAATATAGTTCGGATTGTTTTGGTTTTTTATAAGCCTTTGTTGGATCTTTGGTTCTTTAAACCTTTGCTGGATCTTTGGTTATTCTATTGCTGCCTATACTGTGTGAAGTAAGGGAGGGGTGCTGAGTGGGTTCAGGATTGGTTCATGGATATTTTTTTTTAGCCTTCTTTTAGATTCTTCGTGTCGTAAACTATGGAGACATCTGAAGTTGTTTTGTATTTGGTACACACTTTCTGTCTTGAAGAGGTCTGAGAGGTCAGGGGAATCAGAGGAAATGTCTAGTCTGCTGTCTTGTTTCTCATATGACTCAGAGGACTCCACAGATATATTCTCAGCAATCCAAGTAAAAAGTACTCATTCTTTGACAACCTCTGATGACAATGGTGGCTCTACCACATGCCCTTGACTAAGAAACTTAACCCTGCCAGGCCTCAGTTCCTTCATTTATAAAATGAGCAACTTCAGGTCCTGTCTGATGCTATAATTTCATGATTCTTTGCTGAATTTATTAGGAATGTATTTTGACATGCTAAGAAATGGGACAGTATAGTTGTATTCTTTAAACATGAAGTCATTATGTAAGGTCAATACTTATTGATAAATATTTCAGCCAACTCAAAATTTTAGCACAGCACTTTAAATAAAGCTGAATATCTGTTCACGTTAATTATGCATGAAAATTGTGCAGGGGCTTAGAGTAGGAAGGAGATAACAGGTGTCGGAATATTCCTGGAGCACTGTCTTTTTAATCTCTGCATTGGATCCTAAGGTATTTGACTTACATGACTCCTCATAACCAGAAAAATGGAAAGATTGGTTGAGACTGAGTTATCTGCATAGAGATGATAATTAAACCCCTGGGAACTGATAAAATTATTGAGAGAATATAGATGGAGAAGAGAAGAGGACCCTAGGACCGAATCTTGTGGAAGTAGGAGGTGTGATATGGATAATGAGACAACAAAAGCAAATGAAGAGTGGTCTGAGAAGTTGGTGGAGAACCCAAAAAGAGTAACAGGAGCAAAAGTGTGTTCTTATTGAATTTGTGGGATCTACTCAAGGTACAATACACAGAATCCAGATCACCAATTCTTGACCATTCACAGAAAGATCTAGGAAGATACCTTTATCTGTATTGGAAGACCCCAGAAACTATCCCAAAGAAACGCTGTTTTAAGGATACCTTTCCAGAATCTGGCGGCCCCTTTGTACCACTCATAGTAGTGGTACTAAAGAAGAACAGAAAGATACAGTTGTATATAGGTGACTGGACTATAAACAAGAAAACTTGCAACAGGAAGGTATCACAGAACACCTGCACATACTTAACCCAAAGAAGGGCCACTTCATTCGTTACATGTCATCATGGATTTCCAGAAGCAGGCTCCCCAAATCTCCTTATAGAGTGACAGTAGGCACAGTCCCCTGTGTATGTGCTCTCAAACCTGGAGCCTCATTTGTTAGTCCCCTCATTACATTCATATAAAAAATAAATTAGCAATAATAATTTTTCCTATATATTCCTTTTCAACAATGATGGAAAAAAAACCCAAGGGTGTAATACTCTTACACTTAAAGTGTTAGCTCATTTTAAGAATAATTAAAACAGATTCTGGGAGGAAAAGGAGATAAATAAGCTAGTGGGAGTGATTCATGGGGAGTATTTCACAAGGACCTTACATATGTAGACAGTACATGAGAATTAAGAAGACTTATAGAAATTTTTACCAGTTGACTGAATTGTCATTATTGCTTTCTTTAGTGTAATGATGGTACTGTTATCTTAGTGAAATGAAACATTGTAACCTTTGTTGAATCAGTATTATGGCCACATTGTGTATCGATTCATTTTTATTAAAATCTTTGTTTTCTTTATTTCTTGTGGTCTTAACCTCTCTCAAAAAATATGGACCTGCACATGTACAAAAATATTTATTAGCAGCACTCTTTGTGATGACCAAAAACTGGAAATCAAGGGGATGCCCATCAATTGGGGAATGGGTGGACAAATTGTGGTATATGAATGCAATGGAATACTATTGTGCTATAAGAAATGATGAACAGAATGACTCAGAGAGGGCTGGAAAGACTTATATGAACTGATACTGAGTGAAAGGAGCAGAACCAGGAGAACTCTGTGCACAGCAACGACCACAGTGTGCAGGAGTTTTTTCTGGTAGATTTGAAACTTCATTGCAATGCAAGGAGTTAAAAAAAATTTCCAGTTGTCTTCTAAGGCAGAATGCCTTCCACATCCAGAGAAAAAACTGTGGAATTCAATCACAAAATGTAGCAGATCATTTCTGTGTGTGTTGCGTTTTGGTTTGTTAGATGATTTCTCCCACTCATTTTAATTCTTCAACACAGCAAGACTATAGTGAAAATGTATGTGTAGAACTTATACAAAATTGTATGCCATCTCGGGGAGGGAGGGGAAAATAATAATCTAAGTTATATGATAGTTATTGTGGAACACTGAAAATAAATAAAATTAATTAATAAAAAATATGGACGTGTATTAAGCTAATTTGCATGGCTCAGTGCCTGTACAAATCTCCTTAGACTTGATTTCTTTGATCTTCAAAAAACTTGTCTTTGATAACTTTCAAATAGATAAACTTCATGAAGTCAGATATTTAAATGTATACACCATCTCATTAAGGAGAGAAGTAAAAGCGGCCTAATCAGTATAAGGTGTAGCATCTAAATTTCCAGCCTTATAGAGGACTCTCATTTTTCTATCATCCTATTTGTGGTATTTCCCTGTGATGTTTTTAAAGTCGAAGTTAGCTCATTTTTTATTCAAACTTTTTATTTTGAACTTAACAGAAGATTGTTTCCATATACAAAGCAGAGCATTAAGTGGATTCCATATGAATTTTTCTTTCACACTTCTTCCTTTTTTCCAAACTGTCCGGCTTATTTGTGTTTCTTTTTGGATATCCTTCTTTTCTCTTTAGTGCATTCAAAAAATGTTTTGATTACCTGCTCTTTTTTTGTTGTCATGATTATTAATTCCACCCTTATGTCCAGCACCTTCTCCTCAATTATCCTAGAGAAAGAATTGGGGGGGGGAGGGAATCCTTGCAACAAATAAATATAGTCTCTCTCAGGGGTAGGTAAAATGCTTCATCATAAATCTTATAGAAATATGATTGACCATTTCTTTCATCAGAGTTTTCAAAGAGTCAAAGTTGTTTTTCTTTACAGCATTATTGTACTTGTTTTATGTCAATTCATACAATCCAGGATTCTGTGAATTCTTTTGTCATTTCTTATATTTCAGTAACGTTCCATTTCATTCATATACCATGGTTTGTTCAGCCAGAAGCAAGCTACAGTATCCACTTACATTCTAGTTCTTTGTTTTTCTCCTTTTCCTTTATAAATTTCCACTTCAGATTCAAGGAGTTTGTTTTGCTTCGGAATTTCCTCCCCAACTTAATCCTCTCTCTTAAAACCTCCCTCCTTTCCCTACTTGTTTCCTTTTGGGGCTTAATATATCTCTACAGCAAAATGTGTTCAGCCCTCCTCCTTTTATCTGTCACAAATAAGTGAAGTTCATCTGCCCACTTTTCTAATCACTTTTCCATATTTGTTGTCCTCTCAGGTACCCAGGTATGAGAAGTAGCAAGTTCATGCCCCGTACACACACCTTCCTCCTTCTTTCTTCACTAGTGCATTCTTCCTTTTAATCTCTCTTTACCTTCCCCCTTTCAAACCTCAAAACAGAACCAATCCATCATCCAGGACCTCTATGTTTCTTATTTCATTCCCTCACTACTCTTTGAAGACATTAACATACTGAAGGGACACTCTTTTTCCCTATTAGAATGTTTATATTGTATCATCCTACAGCTCAGATTTGTGTTTTAAAATTACTTTGGACTCTTCTTTTTGCATTTCAGAGTTTCTAAATTACCTCTGGTCTTTTCATCAAAAATAATTAAACATCCTTGATCCCATTGAAGATCTATTTTTTTTCCTTTTAGCTTATACTCATCATTGCAGGGTAAGTTATTCTTCATTAAACCTATGTATCTTTTGCTTTTTGAAATTTTCCCCCCAAAGATTTTCTCTTATCTAAAGTGGTCCTGTGTGGTCCCAGTTGTAGTTCCTTGGTATTTGAACAACTTTTTGTAATCTCATAATATATTTCCTTTAATAGTGGAGCTCTGTGTTTTGCTTAAGAGATTCCTGAGAGCTTTTCTTTTAGGGTTTCTTTCAAGAGGTGATATGTGGATTCTTTTTGTCCTTATTTTCAAATTTTAATAGATCTGGGTGTTTTCATTTATGATTTCTTTAAATAAAATGTCTAGGCTTTTTGTTTGTTTTTTCTAATTGTAGTTTTCAGGGAATCCATTAGGTCTTAAATTATCTCTCCTTGACTTTTTTCGGATCATTATTCTCTTTCTACGTGAAATATCTTGCATTTTCTTTTCTTTTAAAATTTTTTTCTAATATTTCTTGCTGTCTCATGGAGTCATTGATTTCTATTACGTTCAGGTTTTCCAGGATTCCATTTGTTATATAAGATTTAGCTTTTTCCCTTCTAAGCTATTTATTTTCCTGTTGGTTCCTTGCTCCCAGCCTTTTTATTTCTTTCTCCATTCCTGCTGTGTATTCATATAGTCCTTGTGGAAGATATATTGTTTTCTTTGAGGCTTTGTTTGCAGTTGTTACAGAGTGAAATCTGCAATAATTTTTTATACTGGTTGATGTTTTCTTTAATTTACTTACCTCTCTAGCTTTAGTTCCTGAATTAGAACTTCTAGTTTCTGTCAGAGCCAGACTTTTATCACTTTTGGATGGGGTCATTGGCCCTGATCCTTTTTGTCCTGGGTCCCCTGAACTCTTGGCTTCCCTCCACCTTTTGGGGTTAGGACCCCTTGGATCGTTCAGGTTCAAAGTTCTAGATCTTCAGGGCTTTCTGACCACTGTGGGATTTTCTGAGAGGATCCTTCGTACTTTCTGTCTCTAAAAACAGAGCTGCAGGTTATTTGTATCTCTGGCCCCCCAGTAGTGTGGGGAGGCCGGGCCTGTTTGCCTAGGCTGGCAGTGAATTTGCTGACTAGCCTGTTCCTATTGCCCATGGCCTTCTCACTGGTTTTATGATTCATTTGGATTTCTTGATCATTGTTTGGTTTGGTGCAATTTTCTGGTTTTTCTGGAAGAGGGCTGTTTGAGGACCTCCTGTTTGGGCATCTATCTTGGACAGAAATCTCACCTCACATTTCCTGTGGCAATTCTGATTTCTTACTTATGAGTAAAAGAGTCTTATTCAATTTGATAAGAATGTGCCAGACACTGAACTTATGTACTAAGGAAATGAAAATAGTCCCTACTCCCAAAGAAACTATATTCTAAAGGGTAAATTACATACAATCGCCAGCTAGACCATTGATGGTCTAGTTTTCTGCTATACCTGAAACACATTTATCCCAAGGGAAGGTAGAGCTTTTTATGAAGGGCTTGACTATGCTACCATTCGTCTCTTACTGTGGCATCTTGGAAGTAGGTGTGTGTGTGTATGTGTGTGTGTGTGTGTGTGTGTGTGTGTGTGTATGTGTGTGTGTTTTCCAGGAATGGAGGCCTGCACAGGGCACTTTGCTAGATGAAGAGTTTGGAATACTTCCTTTTTGGTATTGATTGAAAAGGGAGGGAGGTTTTTCAAATAGAAGTGTTTCTCCTTTGTTTAAAAGTCCATTCAGGGATTCATCTTGCTGTCTTGAAGCACATTTCTCTCATAAGTGGAGGTAGAATCCTTGCCATTGACTCTGCTAGTCTCCTCCTTTCCTGCATTTGAAATATGTTTCAGGATGAGAAAGGAGGCCAGGAATTCATGAAGGGGGTTTTCTAGCGTAATGAAGTTGATGCCCTTCGTTTGGATAGCAGTGGAGGAGGATCTGATAAGTTATAAAGATATCTATTGTCTTCATTCATGGCTCTGCCACAGATGGTCTAGTTCTCTGGTAGACCTGCGACATACTTGCCCTCCCTAGAAAGAGAGCTTCGGAGGAAAATTTTGGCTTGAGGAGGTTGACGCACTTTTGAAACTGCAGTGGATTTCTTTGACTCTCAGTGGTAGAGAACCTACAGTGGCTGGCGTTGCCAGAAGAAGAAGATTCCTTCCTTCAAGGAGATTTCCATCTGACCAACCAGCAGCCTATATATATATAGGTGTGGATACTCTCCCCTTAGATCAACCATGAATATCATCACAAATCCATCACTGATGCTGTGGGGCTACTGCTGGGCCTGTTTGAAGGCAAAAGAGAAAGAGATGGAGCAGAGCTTTTCAAGGCAGACATTAGATACTATCCACCACCACCATAACTCTTACCTGGTTACTCCTAAACAAACATTCTCTGGAATAGGGATGCCAGTCAGTATTATTATTTTTCTTGCTTAGGAATTCGCATTCTTCCCCTATTTCCCTCCATGGACCTCAATTTCTTTATAAAATGAGAGTAGGTGTTAAGTAAATCATTTCCATAGGATTCATTACAGCTTTGATTATAGGACTTAATGTAAGTTTTATGAATCTCAATAAAAATGTTCTAGGAGGGGAGAGGAGCCAAGATGGCGGAGTAGAAAGACGCACGTATGCTAGCTCCGAAACCCACAGCCCATAAATTTCCTCTAAAAAGAACTCCCCACAAATTCGGAGCAGTGGAACCCACACAGCAACAGAGGGGAGGAGATTTCCATTCCAGAGAGCCCTGAAAAACCAACCCCAAAGGTCCGTCATGCACTGGACGCGGAGCGGAGCCCCTGAGCTCCCAGAGGAGCAGATACGAGCAGGCTTCAGGGACGGAACCTCCAGCGGCCACAAAGGTCCCTCCACCCACAGGCGCCACAGGTCAGTGAGAGAGACTTCTGGGCTGGCCAAGAGGGGAGCGGGGTGTCTCCATAACTCAGGCCCCCTCGGGAGGCAGCAGCAGCCCGGAACTCCGGGAGCAGACAGGAGCTCTGCTCCATTACTGAAGGACTCTGATTAAACCCCGTGAGGGAACTGAGCCTGGGAGGCAGCCCTGCCCCCCACCTGAGCACCAGAACTTAAGTTCACATTGAATAGCAGCCACTCCCACCACTGAAAGCCCCGAGGCTAGGGAGCAGCATTTGAGTCTCAGACCCCAGGCACTAGCTGGGCAGATCTAGGTGGGGGTGGAGAGGAATCTCAGAGGTCAAGTAACTGGCTGGGAAAATGCCCAGAAAAGGGAAGAAAAATAAGACCATAGAAAGCTACTTTCTTGGGGGACAGATGTTCCCGCCTTTCATTTCCGATGACCAGGAACAATGCTTACCATCAGGGAAAGACGTGGAGGTCGGGGCCTCTGTATCCCAGACATCCGAGGTGGATGTCCGGTGGGCTCAGGCCATGGAAGAGCTCAAAAAGGATTTTGAAAATCAAGTTAGACAGGTGGAGGAAAAACTAGGAAGGGAAATGAGAGATGCAAGAAAAGCATGAAAAACGGGTCAATACCTTGGTAAAGGAGACCCAAAAAAATGCTGAAGAAAAAAACACCTTGAAAAATAGGCTCATTCAATTGGCAAAAGAGGTTCAAGAAGCCAATGAGGAGAAGAATGCTTTCAAAAGCAGGATTAGCCAAATGGAAAAAGAGGTTCAAAAGCTCACTGAAGAAAATAGTTCTCTCAAAATTAGAATGGAACAGATGGAGGCTAATGACTTTCTGAGAAACCAAGAAATCACCAAACAAAACCAAAAGAATGAAAAAATGGAAGAGAATGTGAAATATCTCATGGGAAAAACAACTGACCTGGAAAATAGATCCAGGAGAAACAATTTAAAAATTATGGGACTTCCTGAAAGCCATGATCAAAAAAAGAGCCTAGACATCATCTTTCATGAAATTATCAAGGAAAACTGCCCTGAGATTCTAGACCCAGAGGGCAAAATAAGTATTGAAAGAATCCATCGATCACTGCCTGAAAGAGATCCAAAAAGTGAAACTCCTAAGAACATTGTGGCCAAATTCCAGAATTCCCATGTCAAGGAGAAAATATTACAAGCAGCTAGAAAGAAAAAATTTTAGTATTGTGGAAATACAATCAGGATAACCCAAGATCTAGCAGCTTCTACATTAAGGGATCGAAGGGCGTGGAATAGGATATTCCAGAAGTCAAAGGAACTAGGACTCAAACCAAGAATCACCTACCCAGCTAACCTGAGTATAATACTTCAGGGGAAAATTATGGTCTTTCAATGAAACAGAGGACTTTCAAGCATTCTTGATGAAAAGACCAGAGCTGAAAAGAAAATTTGACTTTCAAACACAAGAATGAGAAGAAGCATGAAAAAGTAAACAGCAAGGAGAAGTCATAAGGGACTTACCAAAAGTGAACTGTTTACATTCCTACATGGAAAGACAATATTTGTAACTCTTAAAACTTTTCAGTATCTGGGTAGGTGGTGGGATCACACACACACACATGTACACGCGTGCACGCACACACATACACACATGCACGCACATACAGAGAAAGAGAGCACAGAGTGAATTGAATAGGATGGGACCATATCTTAAAAGAAATTAAGGTAAATGGTGAGAGAGAAATGTAGCGGGAGGAGAGAGGATGAAATGGAATGGGGTAAATTATCTCTCATTCAAGAGGCAAGCAGGAGACTTTTTAGTGGAGGGAAAAAGAGGAGAGCTGAGAAAAAAACAAGAAGTTTACCCTCATCACATTCGACTAAAGGAAGGAATAAAATGCACGCTCATTTTGGTATGAAAACCTATCTTACCATACAGGTAAGTGGGGGAGAAGGAGATAAGCAGGGTGTGGGGGGGAGATGATGGAAGGGAGGGCAATGAGAGGAGGGAACAATTTGAAGTCAACACTTGGGGAGGGACAGGATCAGAAGACAGAATAGAATAAATGGGGGGGCAGGATAGGATGGAGGGAAATACAGTTAGTCTTACACAACACGACTGTTATGGAAGTCATTTGCAAAACTACACAGATATGGCCTCTATTGAATTGCCTGCCTTCCCAAAGGGAATGAGTGGGGAGGGAGGGGGAGAATTTGGAACTCAAAGTTTTAGAAACAACTGTTGAGTATTGTTCTTGCTACTAGGAAATAAGAAATACAGTTAATGGGGAATAGAAAGTCATCTGGCCCTACTGGACAAAAGAGAAGATGGGGACAAGAGAAGGGAGGGATGATAGAAGAGAGGGCAGATTGATGATAGGGAAAATTAGAATGTTCAGTGTATTGGGGGGGGGGAGGGGATAAAAGGGGAGAAAATTTGGAACCCAAAATTTTGTGAAAATCAATGTAAAAAGTTAAATAAATTTATATTTAAAAAAATAAATAAATAAAAATTAAGGGAATTGAAAAAAAATATTGTTGGAACAACACTCCTTTTTCCTGCCTCTCCCAAACTAAGTGTTTTGAAGGTTGATCTGAATATTTTAGCAAGTTGTAATTGTTATGAGGAAAAGAGAAGCATTTTTAAATCACTAGGGTCAAGACTTAAATTGTAGATTAAATTGAACACATTCAGTTTTTACTTGATAGAAATAATAAACTATTATGATTAGACAGGGTTTAGGTTGAATGACTTCTGAAGTCTCTTCCAGCTTAGTGTGACTTTTCTACTCATTTCTTTTTTTCCTGTATTATCAGTATAACTATGGAAATTTATCGATTTGAAACAATGAATTCCTGTAAGAATTATGTGGGACCTGTGCAAGAAACATTTAGGACCTGTGCAAGAAACAGTGCAAAGAAACATTTAGGACTTTATAAACCAAGTACTTTAGAAAGAGAGCTAATAAAAGTCACATTAAATTTGAGTAGAGCTAAACAGAACAGACAAATCCCCTGCCCAAATGAAAATTAATTTCCTTTATTTCTTTCAAGCTTATCTCTGAAAAGTTATCAAGACATTATGTGTATTGTTAAATAAGTTCATTGATTACTTCTCAAACATCTGTGACTAATTTGATTTTTCTACCATGCCCTTTAAAAAGTTGCCATTGGGAAATCTTAGAATCTTGCAAGATCCAGTCAATCTCACTGCTTAAACCTCATTGGCACCTTCTACTCCCTTGATTGGAGAGTGGAATAAATACAAGTTAGACATCTTATTTCTCAGTCAGCTGCATGCATTTTGGACTGTTTTGGCTTATCCACCATGCCCATTCACTGGGCACCTTCCCTCTTCCCTCTCCCCTTTTAGCTTTGGTTTGTAATCTCCTTGAGGGTAGAAACTCTCTTTTTTTCTTATTTGTATGCAGCACATGTAGTTCTGTGCCTAGCACATAGTAAGCACTTAATGTTATTGACTAACAGAATGATTTTATATTTGCATTTAAATGGCCCCAAATTAGTGTCTATATTTGAGCAGTTTGGCTGTTTAAAAGATGAATACTTTTCCTGTAACTGGTCAGATTCCTGGATATAGCCTATAATATATGCATGGATTGTACATATATAAATACCTAACAGTATATTTTCAAACTTGGACACCCTCCAGTATATTATTGTCCTTACAGACTCAACTTCTTTCTTATTACCTTCCAAAAGACAAATCTAAATTTTCTGGGTTTTCTATGATGGGAATTAGCTCCAGAAAAGTAGATTTCTAATATTATTGAAGTTCTTTCTTTGCCTTAATATTAAGTTCAATAAACATTTATTTAACAGCTATTACCCTGCAGGGCACTAGGGATAAAGGCAAGAAAAAACAACCCTTGGTCTTAAGGGTTACTTCTGTGAGTTAGAAGGAGTCAGATACATTTGCACAGAAAGAAACAGAATTTGAGGAGAGTGCAGACAACTAGGGGATCAGGAAAGGCTCTCTCTGTTCAGTGCACCTCAGCTACGTATGATGGAGGATTGGCCATTGGTTATCCTGATTGTATTTCCACAATACTGGAATTGTTTCTTTCTAGCTGCTTGCAATATTTTCTCTTTGACATGGGAATTCTGGAATTTGGCCACAATGTTCCTAGGAGTTTCTCTTTTTGGATCTCTTTCAGGCGGTGATCGATGGATTCCTTCAATACTTATTTTGCCCTCTGGGTCTAGAATCTCAGGGCAGTTTTCCTTGATAATTTCATGAAAGATGATGTCTAGGCTCTTTTTTTGATCATGGCTTTCAGGAAGTCCCATAATTTTTAAATTGTTTCTCCTGGATCTATTTTCCAGGTCAGTTGTTTTTCCCATGAGATATTTCACATTCTCTTCCATTTTTTCATTCTTTTGGTTTTGTTTGGTGATTTCTTGGTTTCTCAGAAAGTCATTAGCCTCCATCTGTTCCATTCTAATTTTGAGAGAACTATTTTCTTCAGTGAGCTTTTGAACCTCTTTTTCCATTTGGCTAATCCTGCTTTTGAAAGCATTCTTCTCCTCATTGGCTTCTTGAACCTCTTTTGCCAATTGAATGAGCCTATTTTTCAAGGTGTTTTTTTCTTCAGCATTTTTTTGGGTCTCCTTTACCAAGGTATTGACCCATTTTTCATGCTTTTCTTGCATCTCTCATTTCCCTTCCTAGTTTTTCCTCCACCTGTCTAACTTGATTTTCAAAATCCTTTTTGAGCTCTTCCATGGCCTGAGCCCACCGGACATCCACCTCGGATGTCTGGGATACAGAGGCCCCGACCTCCACATCTTTCCCTGATGGTAAGCATTGTTCCTGGTCATCGGAAATGAAAGGCGGGAACATCTGTCCCCCAAGAAAGTAGCTTTCTATGGTCTTATTTTTCTTCCCTTTTCCAGGCATTTTCCCAGCCAGTTACTTGACTTCTGAGATTCCTCTCCACCCCCACCTAGATCTGCCCAGTTAGTGCCTGGGGTCTGAGACTCAAATGCTGCTCCCTAGCCTCGGGGCTTTCAGTGGTGGGAGTGGCTGCTATTCAATGTGAACTTAAGTTCTGGTGCTCAGGTGGGGGGCAGGGCTGCCTCCCAGGCTCAGTTCCCTCAGGGGGTTTATGCAGAGACCTTTGGTAATTGCCCTGAGCTCCTGCCTGCTCTGGGAGTCCCAGGGCCGCCACTGCCTCTGCCACTGCCTCCCGAGGGGGCCTGAGTTATGGAGACATCCCGCTCCCCTCTTGGCCAGCCCAGAAGTCTCTCTCACTGACCTGTGGCGCCTGTGGGTGGAGGGACCTTCGCGGCCGCCGGAGGTTCCATCCCTGAAGCCTGCTCAGATCTCCTCCTCTCAGGCCACGTGGCCAGGACAGGGCAGGGGTGGGCTCCACGTCCGGTGCACAATGGACCCCTGGGGACGGCTTTCCAGGGCTCTGTGGGAAATCTCTTCCACTGTGTTTCTGCACAGCTTGCTCTGCTCCAGAATTTGTGGGGAGTTCTTTTTCAGAAAATTTATGGGCTGTGGGTTCGGAGCTAGCATATATGAGTCTTTCTACTCCGCCATCTTGGCTCCTCCCCCCCGAGGATTGGTCATTGGACTGGCCATTGAAGCACAGAGTTAAGCAGAGTGAATTCCTGGTATTCAAGCCAGCCTGTGCCAAGAGAGTGTGGATGGAAGTAGAGGGTGAGGAAGTAGACCTTGGAGCACAGAGTTTGTGACAGGTAGGATAGAAGGGAGGAAGTGTAATGTAAAATATCTAGAAAAGGAGAGGAGCTAGTCAGACTGAAAGACTTTTGATGAGTAATTTGTATTTAATCCTAGAGGCAGTAGAAAATTACTAAGGTAAAAATATATTGACTTTTGTATCTTGACATTTTTTTGCTTTTTCACTTACTGTAATTTAAATTTCAAACAATAACTCTCAATTATATAACATTCCTTCAGTTATTCTTTGAGAGAGACAATTCAAATTTCATCCTCCATTTTATTAGTGAGAAAATTGAGGTTGAAGGATATTGTGATTTGCCTACAGTTGTACTTATTAGAAGTATCAGAGATGGGGCTCAAATGCCAGTCTTCTGACTTCAGACCTAATCAGACCTAATCACCAGCTTATAGTCTTGGAAAGAATAATGAGTTCAAAGAATATACTGTATTTAAATTTTAATATTTCTTTGTAACCTGCTTGCAGATTTCTAATGGTCTTCTTGATTGGATTTTCCTGTTCTTCATTGCTGGAGATCAATTTGGAAGAGAGAAAAAATTTTTAAATGAAATTTTAAAATTAAAATTAATAGAATAAAAGATCATTTTAGACTTGAAAACATCAGAAGTATATAAATCATTTTTCTTTTCCCTTTAGGTATGTGCCTGCCAAGTACGGGCAACAGGAAAAATGTATGCTTGTAAAAAGTTGGAAAAGAAGAGAATTAAGAAGAGGAAAGGAGAGTCTATGGCATTAAATGAAAAGAGAATTTTAGAAAAAGTACATAGTAGATTTGTAGTAAGTATCTCTTTTTTGATATAATGTTAATTACTTAATGTATAATGTTAATTGTTTTGCTTCATCTGTAGCAGTGATGTCAAATTCCAATAGAAAACAGGAACCACTAAGACATATATAAAGAACCTCAAAGGCCACATATTAACTTGCTTTTAAAATGCAACGTTATCTATGTCTTATTGTTTTTATTCGTTTTCTTCAGTTGTATCTGACTCTTTGTGACTCCATTTGGGTTTTTCTTGGCAAAGATACTGGATTGTTTGTCATTTCGTTTTCCAGCTCATATTTTAGATGAAGAAACTGAGGCAGGTAGGCTTAAGTGACTGGCTTAGAGTCACACAGCTAATAAATGTCTGAGGTCAGATTTGAACTCACAAAGAGGAGTCTCCCAGACTTCAGGCCTCCACTTTATCCACTGTGTTACCATGATTTATTGCATTTTAATTTATTTTGTTAATTATTTTCTAGATACATTTTTATCTGGTTTGGGCCTCCCTTGAGAATGCTATACCCTGCATGTGGCATTTTTGATATATCTAATTCTACAGTGTTTCCATCAAAAACCTACTTCTGAACTGACTAATTCAGTTTCTTCAGTCATATCCCTGTGCTTGGAAATCACAGTATTTTTTTTAAGCTTATTCATTTTTAGCAGCTTGTATTATCAACATGTCATTAATAGTGGTATACTTTTGTATTTCATTTATTTTATTTGTATAAACAGTTCATCCATTTTATGCTTGCTCAGACTTCTTAAGATTTCCTTTTACCAAACAAAACTGCACACTGGTGTTTTCATCTATATGTGTCTTTTTTAATGCTAACTAGGAATATCATTCATTTATAATTATACATTTTTTTCAAGGTTTATTTAGAAATCTTTATTTAGACTCTCTACTACAGTCATCATAGTTCTTTTTCATTAAAACAGTGGGTTTGAATGTTTCTTTTTTAAAATATCATTAGTTTGGTTTTTAGGGAAAGCCTTTACCCTACAGGTATTTCCATTCTATGCCCTATTGCTACATTGATGTTGCTTTTGTAATTTATGAATTTATATGTGTGGTTAAAAATATCACATTGAGATATTCTCAGTACTGTACCTAATCTTGCCATTAACAAGTGGAGGAAGTAAATTTAGCATTGTAAAAGATTTATGAAGCAGCTTCCAGGACCTTAAAAATACTTCCTAAAATAAAACCATATACTTCATTTTCATTTTAATATAGGTCTTGTTGAGGAGTATTGATTGGGGAGAATCCTAAAACCCAAGATATATATGATTTTCTTTCCTTCAGATACCCCTAAGCTTAAATGACCTAAGATGTCATTTATGATTTAACATTCCAATCTCATGCAGTTACCTTATTTTTAATTAAATTGTTGGAGTCAACATGTTATTGTAAAGTACTATACTTGAACTCAGAAGACCTGGGTCAAAACCTGGTCCTGTGACCTTAGGCAGAAATTTGCTTAACCTCTCTGAGTCTCAAAGGTTTGTGCAGTGAGGACAATCATATTATACCTAAATTCCTTCACTTCATAGAGTGATAGAAATGATTAACTATGTAAAATCCCTTATCAAGCTTATAATGATGTATAACTATGCTATTAATGATATTGTCTTAGAAATTTTTCTGAACATTCATAAATCTCATTTTGCTTTTCTGTGGCTGTTGTTTTAACAGACATTAGCCGATGAAAAATATAGCTTCTTAATTAAGAGTTTGTAATCTAAGTTGAATATTTTTTTACAGTGCACAAGTAATTTTGTTTGATTAGATTTATTTTCTCTACTTAAAACAGGATGACTTAATTTCCTTTGTGTTTGCCACTACCAGAGAGCCTATTGTACTGAATTCATGATGCTTGGCAGTATTAAGAATGATGATGGTGTTTGCCATTCAGTATTCAATGTAACAAAAATGGTGGAGCATATCTGTAAATTGTGCTGGAAACCTCATTCACTCAGTTTTAGAGTTGTTGATTGGTTCTTTCTGGCAAAGCTGGATAAGACTTTTTGTATCCCCAGCTCTTAGCACAGTCCCTGGCACATCATAGGCACTTTAGTAAATAGTAGTTGACTGACTAGTAGCTATCGGTATTCTAGAAATGTGAGATTTATTGAGTCAATATAATACTGAAGGAACTAACCCGTATCACTATTGATTTCTCACTATATATAAAACAGAAGACAAAAGTAAATTGTAAATAAAGGAAAGGCTGGCTTACAGGCTGTGCTTGGAATTGAAGTTGATTTTCTTATGTATCTAAAGGCAACAAGAGACATCATTTTATGAGACCCATGATCATTTCATGTTGCAGAGATCTTAATAAACGTTTTTTAAAGTCCTCATGAAAATATTGTAGATTATACTCCAACGGTTATTTTGATGTACAAGAAAGTAGAGAAATTTGTGAAGAATTTTATAAGACCCTCCACATTAAGTTGGCATTACTTTAATTCTCAGTGACTTGAATGCAACAATGGGCAGTTAGATTATAGATTAATAAAGAGATCTACAGCAATATTTGCTTTAGACTATACAAAAATATCATGCCTATGTACTATGAATACTTTATTCAAGAAGAGAGGAGGTTCTAGACATGTTGAGCACCAAGTAACCTAAGTAAAATGAAATGCAGACTTTGTCTTGACAGAGACAGACTGATTACCAATATAGGAATAATTTCAGATTCATTTATCTATATGCAGTCAGACCATCAGCTTGTATAACGCCAAAATCATTAGTAAATTATAAGAAAGAATAAAAATGAAAACAATCTAACGTAATTAAAAACAATCCCAGCCTAAATTCAAAATATATATATTGACCACAAAAAATAGGAAATGACAAAAGAATGTTGCTGTAGAATATCACCATTTCTTTAGGAAATTAAATTATAGTAAGTCATTGACTATACGAAGAGGCCAAAAGAGCCTAGAAACACCTCAGCTATAAAGTATCAGATGTGCTTGCCAAACGAGGAAATGTAGTGCAATAGCAACAATGGTTTAGAATATAAGACATGGAAGTATATAAAAAGTACAAGGTAACTTGGTTGGGGAGAAGTACTAGCAGCGTGGAGAATTAGGAAAGATCTCATGTAGTTCATATTTAAACTGAACTTTGAAGGAAATTAAGGATTCTAAGAGACCTAGGTGAGAAGGGATCACATTCCAAGTATTATAACAAACTCAGAGAGATAGGAGTCTTTTATGAGGAACTGTTAAGAAGATTGGTTTGGCTGGACCAAGGATTGTTTGTAGATGAGTATGTATATTAAGGCTGGAAAAGTAGATTGTGCCTGGTTTTAAAGGGGTTTAAATGTCAAACAGGAATATAAATATGACATCTAAAAAAATCATGGACCTTATTATTAGAAAAGATGACTGATAATATGATAAACTGCTGACTCATATGCCTAATTTCTCATCTCTGTAAATCTATGAGAATGATCCACATGTATATTAAGCGCATATTTTAAAAAGATCTGAGAGAAGTCCTTTGCAAATGGTATTCTATAGCAAACTACAGGCTTACAGTTACACTGTTGCCTGGAAGGTGTGGAGAATACCAGCTCCCACTATGTTTGTTTGTTGGCTATGAAAAGTATTTGGTTCAAAACAAAATGCTGCTGTAAAAGCTCCCCTTGTATGCAGATGTTAAAATCTTAAGAAGATTCCTTGAAAGATGCAATAACCTACATAACTTCGTTTGACAGCTGATTATTAACATCACTCAGTTCATAAAATGGGTATTTGAACAATTCCTTGTTGATTATAAATCTTCCACATATTCTTGTTTGCTGATTAATATATTGATTGTATTAGGCTTTAGAACTTTATAGAACCTCCTACTTTCCCAGTCTTCTTACACTTTACTCCCCTCAGTGCATTCTACCATCTTACCATACTGGCCTATTTGCTGTCTTCCATACCCTTTCTCCACCTTCATGCCTTTTTGCCCTTGTTGGCTCCAAGCCTGGAATACTCAGCTCACTGACTTGTAGTTTTCCTAATTTCTTTCAAGACTAAGCTCAGACTCATCTTCTTGAGTTCGAATCTGGCCTCAGATAGTAGCTGTGTGACCCTGGGCAAGTCACTTAACCCTGTTTACCTCATTTTCTTCCTCTGTAAAATGAGTTGGAGAAGGAAATGGAAAATCATTTTAGTGTCTTTGCCAAGAAAACCCCAAATAGGGTCATGAAGAGATGAACTTGACTGAAAACAACTGAACAATACAGAGGTGCATGGTTACCGTGAATAGGCAAAAAATTGCACATCAGCAGGAGCCTAAAAACTTGTGATCAAAGCGATATACAGAAGTCTCAAAAACTCGAGTACAATTTTAAGCTTTAATCAGTTAAATAGCTTTAACAGGACAGAATTTGGGACATTCTGTATCAAATGAAGGCACGTCTGCAATGTAGTGCGAGTAAAGCAATAACCAGTAGACAAGCCTTTTCATGAGTTTGTGTTAATATAATACCAAAATCCCTAAGAGTAGGTCCTAAAGACATTAGTGGATAATTTGCAGGACATGGATAAGAATAAAACTACATGAGAAGGCATGAATGTGTATCTATGTCATTAAAAGGAGTATCCCCATTGATGACAGCACTGATCAGCGGATGTGTTTTCATTTATCTTTTCAGCCACCTTTGGACTGTCTTCTTCTCTTCAATCTGTACATAATGTCCCTCCTTAAGGAATCAACACTGATACCCTTTTTTTGTTCTGTATTTTTCCATTTTTCTCCTTCATCTGAACTCCTAAGGTAAAAAACGTAATAGTTAATTCATTCTTAAATCCTTTAACATTTGGTTGCTTACCCAGTAATGAAACAGAGATCTCTGCTTAAAAACCACTTCGTGCTTCACAGATACAAGAGACACTTAGTGACCTAACTTAATTTTACTTCTCTAAACTATTTGATACTTTCAGGTAATACTGTTCGTCACCCCGGCCTAGGTTTCCATAATAGAGCCCTAACTCTGTGTTTCTGTGTTCAGTATCTTTTCAGCAATTCTGTCTCAGACTTCTTCACTTTCATAGTAAGAGTCCCTCAGAGCACAATCCTTGATCACTTAGATTTCTTATTTTATTCAACTGAAGCAATATTCACTTTCATAGATTTAATTACTTGTGTGAATAGGTCTTTTTTTCTTATCAAAAAGCTTAATCTTATGTATCAGCATTCTGTCCTATGAGACATTTTAAACAAGATATCTTCCCACCTGGACAGTTTACTGAGATATAGGTGGATTGTTATATGAATTAAATGGTGTATAATAGATATGAAATCATTAAGTGATAAGTTGTAACTGATAAATTATCATACATTTATCAGGAATTATCACATGCTCCAATGCAATATTCACAGCACCCATGGCAGCCATGAATATCGCAGTGCAATTCTGAATAGCAAAATAAGAAGACAGAATCAAAACATTTATTCAGACACCAAAAAGCCAAATCCATCATCGGAACAAAAATCTATACACAATAACAATGCAGAGAACAACACTATCCCCAAGTCTTCCCCTTGCTAGGCTTCTCACAAACCAGCTCCCTTACATAAATGGCAAGCAGGCTTCCTTAAAATTCCCTTCTCAGATTCACAACCAGCTGCAGGCTTGCCAGCAGCCTTCGGTTCTGACTGCTCTCCCACTAATTTCCTCCCATCTGTACTCTAGCTCCACCATTTCCTGTTCCACTCATTCAGCAAACTCCTCCCACCACAAGATCCATGTTAATCAGATTTCATGTGACCCAGGCAGATCACGTGGACCTATTAATGAACGGGAAACATCTCCCCATTTAAATTACCATTACAGCACTCATAATCCTCTTTCATAGTAGACATTAACATTATCCATCAAGTATCCATGGCCAGGAACCTCGGGATTATTTTAAATTTACCTTCAGACTTTGGAACAGATACAAATCTTGCTGTCCTTTTAATGCATCATCTATATGTATCCCTTCCTTCATTTGAACTATGGTTCTCTCTCCCCTGGTCTGCTATATCAGAGCCATCTCACCTTATTTTTCTCCTTCCTGCACTACCTCATAGAATCTCTTCTTATATTGCTTCCAAGCTTGGCTTTTCATGTTGTCCCCTCCCTCCGTGTTGTGGTGACTTCTTCTTATCCTGCACTTTCAAGTCAGAGGTTCTCATCAATCATTGTCACTTACTAAATAAATGCCAGCCGTGTGCTGGGTGCACATCCAAGTGCCCCAATTGTTTTCCTCCTCCATTTTATCTAGTCTGTTTGACATTTCATGCATAAGCGCCCAGTGCCACCTCCACATGTTCATTTTGTGCCTTCCTGATTCTTCTCAGCAATACCTGGGATGCCCTTTGGTTTTTTCTTCTACAGTTTCTTCACGCCCACCCCTCAGATCCTCCATGAAACTTCATCCTCTGTGTACACCTGCTGGAGTCTGTGCTGCAGATATTAATCTTCTACAGCTTTTCATTCTCTATCACATCTACCTAAATTTATTCTTGTCTTTTGCCCTGGAAATAAATGTACCTTTCATCTATGTGTTTGGAAAATACCTTACTGTTTATTCATATATTATTCACATTTTATTCTGAAGTCTTTATTTCTCATTTATTTTCATGTTCCTGAGACTTAAAATCTAGGCATTACTGGAACAGAGTGTAGATCTGGGTAATTCTTTTGCACAATGCTCTGTACATGTTCATGATTGATGCATACTTAAAGGGACTTATGGATGCTAAGTACCTAATACATTTTTTCTTCTTAAAATGCTTCTGTATAATACTTCTTGAAAAGTCAGAGTTGTCTCTTCTTTTTAATTGAATAGCTTACTTGACAGTTTTTTTAATCTTTTTGACTCATTCTTTTAATTTTTTAGGCCCAATTGTGTGGATAAATGTTGAATGATGAATTTCAAGAGCACCACAAGTATATTCTTGCTTAAGATTATCCTTGCAAGTCGTTTTGTAAGGAGTTTCTAGTTTCCTCGTTGTTGAATCATACCACCAAAGAGATTATGGGTAGAGGTAACTAATAAGAGTTAGTTTAGTAAACCAAAAAGATTGAATTGAAAGGAAATTTGAATTCTAGTAGCATTCTCTAGGAGTCTCTCTAGGCACCATGTCAGTTTAGATAATATAGCCTAGAAATATGTAAATTTTACTTGACTTTAAGAGTTAAAATTTAATTCCTTTAAACCTTAAGTCAAAGATAAGAAAATGATAGTAAATTCGGTTGTGTACAATACCAAGAAATAATCTCTTTTATTCTTAAACTGTACTTGGTTTTTCACGTTAGGATTCAGCAAAAAAAAACAAAACTTTCTGCATTTTAAAAACTATTGATTTTTAATATAACTTTTCTTTTGATTAGAATATTTCCCTTATATGTATGTGTGGTTTGTCATTCGCAAAAAAAGTGTCATTGGTTTTGGTTGTTAGAGGAATCTTACCCATTTATCACTTTTTAAATCCCGTGTGAAACAAAACGTTGCCACTCTTTCCTGTGTGTGGATATTTAAAAATATTTATTAATAACTATTTTGATTTAATCACTCAAATAGTAGGGCATTTATATCTCTGGTGTCTTAGATATACATGGATTCCTAGATTTCTTAATTTTTGAAAAACTGGTTTGGAAAAAAATTTTCTATTTAAAGCCCTTCCCTGATACAAGCTTGTGTAGCTTGTTTTTGATTCTTGACGACTATGCCAGCAGGGCACAAGATTGTAGATATTTTCAAGCTAGAAAGTATCAGTTATAAGGCAGGCAGCAGACTGTGGGTGTCTTTCCCATTGATTATGTCATGGGTGTCTTTCCCATTGATTATGTCAGGTGAGTTCAGAAAGACTTTTAATGAGAAGATTGGCAACCAAATTACAAGTATTTTTGGCCATAGAAATTTATGAAAGTGTTCACAAAGGCTGGGAGCAACGATTGCAACCTGAATTAGGAGTTCCCATGTAGATGACATTGCATATTCTTTTTAAGCAATTGGATTAGATAATTTCTGAGGTCCCTTTTTTGGGTTGGTGGGAAATGCAATGAGCTAGAGAGATCTTGCCAAATGTGGTGCTAAAATACAGATTAATGGCTAATATATTCTCTAATTTTGCCAGGAACTGAAGTGAAACTTGTTAGTCTATGTTTTGTGGTCTCTATTCCCTTTCCTTTTTTTTTTTTTTTAAGAAATGGTGACTTTTGTACTTCCTTAGTGCTTCTGTACCTCTCTCATTCTCCATAGTCATTCAGAGAACTCAGTTATCTAATATTGATTAAGTGCCTACTATGCTTAGGAAAACAAACCAGTTCCTGCTCTCAAGAAGCTCAGTCTAAATCTATGATTATTTTATTTCCCTCTTCATAACACTCTTCTCTACTGGTTCTTCTTCTCCTTGTCTGACTGTACTTTCTCAGTATCCCTCACAGGAGTGTCATTCATGATCCTCTCCCTCTGTATGGGTATGCCATAGGACTCTGTCCTAGATGGCTCCGTGCAGACGACTGACATCTTTATGTCCAGCTCACATCTCTGTCCTGAGCTCATTTTAGACTACCAACTACTTGTCAGGACATCCTCTACTTGGATGTCTCTCTGGGCAACTCAAATTCATCACATCAAAAATGGAACTTGTAGTCTTTTCCCCTAAAACCCACAATTCTTTTAACTTGCCTATTTTTTCAAGAACACTATCAGCCTTCCAGTCATTCAGGTTTGCAAGCTTGAAATCATCTTTAACTTTCCCCTTTCCCTTCACCCCAATATCCAGGCAATTTCCACGTTTTGGCACTTCTACCTCTACAACATGTCTTTCCTCTTCTTACCGCTTTTATGGCTTCTACGCTCATTAAAGCCCTCATTACATCTCCCCTTAGCTTTGAGTGTCTCCTGATTTTTCTGTTCAAAAATTTGTACTGGAACTTGTTCATGAAACAGACATAAAATAGTACAAACAACAATCCAATAACTTGTAAAGGATCTAATGTTTGTTTATAGTACCCCTCATAATACATGTTTGATGCTTATAATGAAGCATAAATTAGATGTTTCCATAGTATAGCAATAAATCGCCTATTATTGTATATGAAATATGTAATAAATCCCAGGGTACTTAAGAAAAATCAAGTTTAATTCAGATACTGTAAACAGTTCAAGCAGTAAGTGTCTGTTGAATTTTCACTAGTTTTATAGCGATAGAGGATATTGTTTTGGTGTTAGTGTGATCTTACTTGTTTGGGTCGTCATAGGGCTTTATTTTTATTTGCACATCAAGTTGGACCTTTTAAAATTCAAAACAATTATAACTAGGATGATTCTTAACTCTTCTGGTTGTGTTTGCTTAGTTGCAGTGTTTGCGTTTCATCTTATCATTTTGTTTTGTTTTTAGACAAGATTAGAGAAAGTAGAAGGAATGAGTGGTAAGTATATCAGCAGGTCTTCTTTGTTTTTAGGTTAGCTTATCCTACACATATGAAACAAAAGATGCCCTGTGCTTAGTACTAACCATCATGAATGGAGGGGATTTGAAGTTCCACATATACAACATGGGAAACCCTGGCTTGGATGAAGAGAGGGCCATATTCTATGCTGCAGAGCTGTGCTGTGGCTTGGAAGATTTACAAAGGGAAAGAATTGTTTACAGGTAAGAGTTAATAGCAGCAATGGCCTCTGCTCAGGTCCCTTCTCATTCAGCATGGAACAGGCCACCTAACTGT
Source organism: Bettongia penicillata ogilbyi (assembly GCA_023548195.1). Lineage (NCBI taxonomy): Eukaryota > Metazoa > Chordata > Mammalia > Diprotodontia > Potoroidae > Bettongia > Bettongia penicillata. The sequence continues at coordinate 11,477,390 of JAJHZJ010000177.1, forward strand.
TCAGGAGGCCCATCCTGTTAAAAGCTCCATCATGTAAGAGAGATTGCTTATGCTACTGAACAGCAGTTTATAACAATGAACACCTTTCTTTTTAGTTCGCATTGAGGTTCATTTTTGTAATATTCCTGTCTGTATTATTACTACTGAATATATTATTAAAAATGAGCTTAAAGTAAACCTATCTTTTATGTTGGAAATCGACATTGATTTGGTTAATCTACATGTTATTCAAATAAGTATGAAAAGAGGACATCTTTCTAATCTTGTAAATAATTCAGCTAATTCTGTTATATAAATCAGCATAGACCCAATAGAAAAAAATACCCAAGGAAAATCTGAAAAGTAACAGTTTGTGATATGCTATGTCTTTTTTTAACCGGAACATAATTTTTAAAAGATTAGAAATGAAATTTATTTAGTAATATTAACTTCAAGTGTTTAAATTAATTAAAATATTCATAAAGCATAACTGCTAGTAAATCATAAAATTATTAAAGGACATATGCTATTTTGACTCACCTTTAAGCATTTTAGAAGCACTTTTTTAAAGTAAAAAATGCTTAGTAACTAATAAATTCTTTAGTGAAACAAGTATACTTAAGACTTCTGTATACTGTTAATAGTTAACATATATACAAAACATTCTAATTAAAACCTCTTACCAATTTAAATTTTCTTTTTCCAAATTAGTTCAAATTAGTTTTCCATAATTCCAACCTCCTCCTCTATCAAATGTTTTCCCAAAGCAACTGCCAAGGAATAAAATTGATTTCCTTTACCTCTTACCACTTTCTTTGGGTGATAGTTAAACTAAAAAACATTAAGGGCCTACTCTGTGGACTCATGAAATGTCAGTCCTTGCCCTCCGGGAACTTGACAGTCTTGGATCAAGGCTGTTTAGAAGGAGAAGATAGGCATACAGAGAGCTTGCAGTGAGAAAGAACACTGACTTTGAAAGCAGAGAGCCCGTGTTCATATCCCAGCTCTGTCACTTTCTGGACTTCAGCTTCCTCCTCTATGAAATGAGGGTATTGAGCAAAATGGCATCTGAGGTTCCTTCCAGCTTCAATCCTTTGTGTTTTTGTGAACTTTAGTATTTGATATTTCAAGGAACTGTGGTTTCATCAATAGATAACTCTCAGTACTGATGAATGTTATAACTACTCTGCCATTCAAAACTTGATCTCTGAGAGTTACTGTGGCTAAAATATTCATTAGCCTATAGCTTCGTATGGTGACCAGCTGTTGTATTTCAGTTTAGAACATAATTAAATGCATGGTTGGTTGCTGTCCTTCATTCTCAAAGAGGACCAGAACTGACATTCCCTCCCTTAGAATCAAGTTACAGTGCGTCCAGCTGGCTGATCAGACCGTTGTGAGCTCAGAACGCTCTAGCACAGGTTGGGCACAAATAATTCCTGTGAACATGTGGGGTGGATTCCCTAACTTTGAGCTTCTCATGTTTCTTTTGAGCGCTCTTAGAGGACAGCACTTTCTCTGTTGAGACCATGCCACACTAGGAGGTCCTATGCCAGTGTCTCAATTCTACCCCCGAAGATCTTAAGAGGGATCTTGTATCACTTCTATTGACCACCATACGAATGCTTGCTTTTTGTGAGTTCTCCATAAAATAGTCTTTTTGGAAAACGTAAGTTTGACATTTGAACAGCATAGCCAGCCCATTGTGGTGGTACTCTCTGCAGTAATTTGAGTGCTTGCAGTTTAGTTTGAGAAAGGATGTCAGCATCTGATATTTAGCCTATCAGGTGATCTTCAGAATCCTCTTCAGACAATTCAGATGGAAGTGATTCATTTTCCTGGCATGGCACTAGTATGCTGTCCATGTTTTACAGACATACAAAATGAGATTAGCACCGTAGCTCTGTAGACCTTCATTTTGGTAGTCAGTCTTCTTTCCCACACTTTCCTTTGAAGCCTCCCAAGCACTGAACTAGCTCTGGCAATGCATGCACCAACATCATTATCACTGTGTACATCCCTAGAAGGTACACTATCCACAGCATTCAAAACTTCTCTATTTGCTATAACCAATGGTTGCACATATGGATGGTGTGGTGCTGGCTGATGGAGCACCTGTGTTTTTTTGTGTTAATTGTTAGACCAAAATTAGCACAGGCAGCAGAGAACTGATCCATACTTTGTTGCATCTCAGCTTCAGAGTCTTCATTGAGTGCACAATCATCTGCAAACAGAAAATCATGCACCCACACTCCCACTTTGGTCTTGGCTTCAACTTTTCAATTCGAAGAATTTACCATCAGTGGGGTAGCTAGCCTTGATCTCATATTCATCCTCATTGAAGGCATTTAATAACATGGCTGAAAACAACATACTAAAAAGCACAGGAGCAAGCACAGCCTTGTGTCACTCCATTGGTGACTGGGAAAGCATGAGAGTATCATCCATTATCCAGAACCCTGGCAAGCATGCCATCATGAAATTGATGTACATACTCATGAACTTTTCTCCAGGAAACCAAATTTTGACATTATTTTCCATAAACCTTGGTTAGACTACAAATGTATATCAAAGACCTTGGTTAGATCTACGAATGTATACAGACCTCTCTCTGCTCTTGGCATTTCTTCTGGAGTTGTCAGGCGATAAACACTATATTGATCATTCCTCAGCCGACTGGCTCTCAGGCAGATGACTGTTTTCCAGGTGAAGGATCAGCCTATTCAGAGGATTCTGGCAAGAATCTTGCCAGCAGTGACTAAGAGAGAGACTCTCCTGTGATTGTCACAGGACAATCTATTTCCTTTACCTTTATCGAGATGAACAATGGAGGCATCCTTGAACTGCTGGGGGATAACCTCCTCTTGCCATATAACCTGGGAAATTTCACTCAGCTTTTGTATGAGCAATGGACCCTCCCACCTTGTAAATCTCAGCTGGAAGAGAATCAGAACCAGGTGCTTTGCCATAGGAGAGGAGCCCAAGGGCATTTCAAACCTTTTTTTTCAGTTGGAACTTCAGCTGGGGAGGAATTGACTTCAACCTGAGGTAAATGGTCAAAGGCTTCGGCATTGATTGATGATGGTCTGTTGAGAACACTATGAAAGTGTTTATTCCATGTCTCTAGGATCTTGTCCTTATCACTAATCAATGTGGCTTCATCAGCATTGAGTAGTTGAGTTTGCACAATAGATCTTTGGCCCATAAATAATCTTCAAGGCAGCATAAGAGCTCTTTGGATTGTTACTATCAGCATAAAACTAAATTTCATTTTCCTTCTTACTGAGCCAAGTCCTGCATCTCTCCAAGCTTCATTTGGGTGCATCCATGAAGTTTTATTGTGTTTAGATAAACAGAAGACAGTTTTGGTGATGAGAATGTCATTTGACCTCATTAGGGTTGTCCATGGTGGGAGAATAGGCTTTAATGATGGTAATGTGATGTGGTGTTTTCCTGCAAGTGATAATTGCATTGTCATGAGTCTGTCATTCAAGAAAGTCAATGTTGTTGGACTGAAGAGAACTTGGTTCTCAAGGGGTTTGAGGTGGAGCTGTGTAAGATATAAGAAAATTGGATAAGTAAGAGAGTAGTAGGTTTTAAAGAGCTTTGATTGCCAGAAGATTTTTGTCTTTGATCCTGGAGATGATAGGGAATCGTAGGAGTTTATTGGGTAGGGGCTTGACCTGGTAGGACTTGCACTTTAGGGTTATTGACTAAAGCAGGAGAAACTTAGGTCACATGGACCAACTAGAAGAACATTGCAGTGGTCCAGGCCTGCACTAGAGTGATGGCAATCTCAGAGGAGAGAAGGGGACATATTAGATATGTTGCAAAGGTGAAGTCAGCAGGCCTACGTGAGAAAGAAGTTAAAGATGATACCTAGGATTCAGACCTGAAGGGCTTACATTCTAATGGGTGAGACAACACATAAAAAGGGTACTAAAAAATATAGGGATGAAAAGGAGGTAGGGAAGGTACCCTCTTCAGGTAAGTTGAAAAAACCCATCTCCAGAGATTTAGGAGATGACTGGAGAGAAGTGAGCAGTGACTGGCCCCAGGCATTTCCTCAAATGGAGATTCTGGACTGGAACTCATTAGTGGGAGGAAGGAGCCAGCAGCAGGAACAGTCATGTCTCTAAGGTGAGAAAGCAGCTAGCGCTGTGATAGAAAAGTTCCTTTGGGAGTAAAGCCAGGTGAGAAGATCAAATAGAGCTTAAAAGCTGCCAACGTGCTGTGTAACTCTTAAAGCGCTGTGTAAATGTAGAATTACTACAGAAATTACAGTTATTTTTAACTTTGACATTTTAGCACAGAAACTCACTGTGTGTATGTATATACAGAAATTAAAATATACATTTAAAAATATATCAAATATATTCCTATCCCCACTTCAAATCTAAAGAAATGGGTTTTGTATCCTGACCAGTGTCATACCAGAGTGTGTAAGCAGGTCTAAAGGATAAGAACAACTAACAGACTATCTATCTCTGTTTTCAGTTCGCAAAAATGTGGGTTTTGTAGCCAATAGCTGATGATGTTGTAAATGCTTATAGGAAAAGACAATCATTTCCTAAATCTTTGTTTCAGTAATTTAAATCAGCTCCTTTAATTGCTTTGGGGAACCAAAGAATCCGTAACAGGGTGTAATGTCCTCCATATGGGCTGCATATATCAATAGTTGGACCTCACTGTTCTGCACCGACATTCCTTAGTGCATTCAAAGGATAATTGCAAGAAAAAAAAATTTCGGTTATAAACAGGCTTAAAGTTTATATAGTCCCATCAGGGGTACAAAATAGTAAGCAATTCTACTTCTTAGAAGAAAGTTAAAAATATAAAGACAAAAGCTATATTTGATATCTCAGAATGCAAAAACTTCACATGTTTCCAATAGCACCCTGAATTTTCAGATTTTAATAGGCAGACACAAAAACGTGTTTGGTTTCTGCCCTCTAATAAAGAGGCAGAAGATGTCCCAATCTCATTTTGTGAATTTTTATGCATACCCTGGCTTATACGAATTAAACGTCAACTCCAAATTAATGCTGACTTAAAAGAAAAAAATTAAAGCCTAATATTAAAAGTCGGATTAAAATGAATATACTTGCTGAGTATACTTTGAATTGTTTGTTTCTCTTGCATTCTTAATCATAGTTGAAAGAAATCTTTTGCTTACTTCTAAGAGGATGAAAATTGGATGGTTGTAATCACCTACTAGTCATACTAAAATTTGCTTTAAAGTTCCTGTGACTTACCTTATGTCAAATGTTTGAAACGAGGTGAATTTTTTATTGTAGTATTTATTCTTAAAAGGCACCAGTCACCAAAATGTATAGACATGAAGCATGTAATGTTTTATGTATCCAAAAATATACGAATAAGTATAGCAAACTAGATAGGACATCACAGAATATAGCTGTGCCTCGGTACAAACTGCCCATTGGACCCATGATCAATTTACTGGGTTTGTCCCAAATTATCGGTGATAGAAGTAGGGGTGGTTGTTATTGTTTTTCCTTCAACAGTTTCTCCTAGCTGCTAATTTCATACATTTAGTGCAGATGAAGCCAGTAATCTACTTTGATTTAACCTCTGCTACTGCTCTATACATTTTCTCCTCATTATAAGGTCATGATCCATAGCAAAATTTGCAGTCTACCTGTGCAACGATGAGAAATGTTCTAGATTCTGAACCGGAGAACTTGGATTCAAACTCCTCCTCGGCCTGTACATCCTTTGTGACTTGGGCAAGTCCTTTAACTACTTTGAATTTCAGTCACCTCTCCTATAGAATGAGGGGATTGAACTGAGTGACTTCTGAAGGCCCTTTCAGTTTAAAAGCTATAATCTTCATAAAAACCTGACAATCAAATACAGAAAGGCAGAAAATATTAAATGCATCTTTTGCAGATCATGATGCAATAAAAATTACATGTAACAAAAAGCTAAGGGAAGAGAGGCTAAAAACTAATTGGAAACCAAATAATCTAATCCTAAAGAATGGTGCATCAAATAACAAATCACAGAAATAACAATTTCATTAAAGAAAATGACAATAATGAGACAACATACCAAAATTTATGGGATTCGGTCAAAGCAGTTCTTAGGGGAAATTTTATATCTCTAAATGCTTATATGAGTAAAATAGAGAAAGAAGAGATCAACGAATTGGACATGCAACTAAAAAAGCTAGAAAAAGAACAAATTAAAAATCCCCAATTAAATATCAAATTAGAAATTCTGAAAATCAAAGGAGAGATTAATAAAAATGAAAGTAAGAAAACTATAGAACTAATAAATAAAACTAACAACTGGTTTTATGAAAAAATAATAAAATTGATAAACCTTTGGTTAATTTGATGTAAAAAAGAAGAAGAAATAAAAGCAATATTGTGGAGCTCTTTTGAGCAACTGTATGCCAGTAAATCTGACAATCTAAGTAAAATGGGTAAATATTTACAAAAGTAGGCATTGCCCAGATTAACAGAAAAGGAAATAAAATATTTAACCCTGTTTTAGGAAAAGAAATTAAACAAGCTATCAGTGAAGTCCCTAAGAAAAAAATCTGCAGGGCCTGATGGATTTACAAATGAATTCTACCAAACATTTAAAGAACAATTAATTCTAATACTATATAAACTTTGTTGAAATAGGTGAAGAAGGAATCCTACCGAATTCTTTTTATGACACAAATGTGGTGCCGATATCTAAACCAGGAAGAACCAAAACAGAAAGAAAATTTCCCTAATGAATATTAATGCAAAAAATTTAATAAAATATTAGCAAAGAGATTACAACAATTTATCACAAGTATAATACGCTATGACCAGGTGGGATTTATACTAGAAATATAGGACTGGTTCAATATTAGGAAAACTATCCACATAATTGACTATATCAATAATAAACTAATAGAAAGTATATGATTATCTCAATAGATTCAGAAAAAGCTTTTGAAAGAATACAATACCCATTCCTCTTAAAAAACACTGGAGAGCATAAGAATAAATAGAGTTTTCCTTAAAATTGATAAGCAGTATCTATCTTAAACCATAAGCAAGCATTATATGTAATAGGAATAAGCTAGAAGTATTCCCAAAAAAGATCAAAAGTGAACAAAGGATGCCCATTATCACCACTGTTGTTCAATATTGTACTTGAAATGTTAACTTTAGCAAGAAGAGAAGAAAAAGAAATTGAAGGAATTAGAATAGGCAAAGAGGAAACAAAAGTATTACTCTCTGAAGATATGATAGTATTTTTAGAGAATCAACTAAAAAACTACTTGAAACAGTTAACAACTTTAGCAAAGTTGCAGGATGCAAAATAAACACATAAGTCATCTACATTTCTACATATTATCAACAAAACCCAGCCACAAGAGATAGAGATATTCTACTTAAAATAACTGTAGACAGTATAAAATATCTGGGAGTCTACCTGCCAAGACAAACCTGTGAACTGTGTGAACACAATTACAAAACATTTCACACAAATAAAGTCAAATCTAAACAATTGGAATAATACTAATTGTTCGTGGGTGATAGGTTGAACTAATATAATAAAAATGACAGTTCTGCCTAAATTAATTGAGTTATTCAGTGCCATATCAATCAACCACCAAAAAATTATTTTATGGAGCTAGAAAAAAAATAACAAAATTCTTCTGGAAGAACAAAAGGTCCCAAATATCAAGGGAACTAATGGAAAAAAAAGGAAGGTTGCCTAGACGTACAAGATCTAAAACTATTTTAGAAAACTGCAATCACTGGCTAAGAAATAGAGTGATGGATCAATGGAATAGGTTAGGTACACAAGTCACAGTAGTAAATTACTGTAGTAATCTATTGTTTAATAAACCCAAAGACTCCAGCTTCTAGGATAAGAACTCTATCTGAAAAAAAATACTTGGAAAACTGGAAAATAATATGACAGAAACGAGGCATAGAACACTATTTCACATCATATACCAAGATAAGGTTGAAATGGATACATGATTTAGACATAAGGGATGATATCATAAGCAAATTAAGAGAGCAAGGAATAGTTTACCTGTCAGATCTATGGAGAAAGTAGGAAATTGTGACTAAACAAGAGATAAAGAACATTATGAAACGCAAAATGGTTTATTTTGATTAAGTTAAATTAAAAGGTTTTTGCCCATACAAAACCAATGCAACCAAAATTAGAAGGAAAACCGAAAGCTGGGAAATAATTTTTACAGCCAGTGTTTCTGATAAAGACCTCATTTCTAAAATATATAGAGAACTGAGTCAAATTTATAAGAATTTTTCATGTAAATTCAATTTTTACATATAAAATTTGTAAGAAGTCATTCCCTAATTGATAAATGCTCTAATGAGATGAGCAGGCAGTTTTCAGATGATGAAATTAAAGCTGTCTATATTCTTATGAAAGAATGCTCTGATCACTATTGATTAGAAAATGCAAATTAAAACAACTCTGAGGTACAAATACCTATCATGCCAATCAGATTCACTAACATAATAGGAAAGGAAAATGAAAAATGCTGGAGAATATGTGGGAAAACTGGAACACTAATGCATCATTGGCGGAATTGTGAACTGATCCAACCATTTTGGAGAGCAATTTGGAACTATTCCCAAAGGGATATCAAACTGTGCATACCCTTTGACCATTAGCAATACCACTATTAGGTGTGTATCCCAAAGAAATCATAAAACAGAGAAAAGGACTTACATGTACAAAATATATTTATAGCAGCTCTTTTTATGATGGCAAAGAATTGGAAATTGAGGGATTGCCCATCAGTTGGGAAATGACTAAACAACTGGTAGTATATGAATATAATGTAATACTATTGTGTTATAAGAAATGGTAAGTGGATTTCAGAAAAACCTGGACTTCCATGAACTGATGCTGAGTGAAGTGAACAGAACCAAGAGAACACTGTACATGTTAACAGCCACACTGTGCGATGACTGACTTTGATAGACTTCATTCTTCTCAGCAATGCAATGATCTAAGACAAGTCCAAGGTACTTATGATTAAAAATGTTATCCACATCCAGAAAAAGAATTTAGGGAGTCTGAATGCAGATTGAATCATACTATTTTCACTTGTTTTTTTCTTTCTGGTTGTTTTTCCCTTTTGTTTTGATTCTTCTTTTATAACATGACTAATATGTGTAGCATGATTACATGTATAATCTATATCAGGTTATATGGAGGAGGGAGGGAGAAAAACTTGGAACTCAAAATTTTACAAAAATGAATGTTGAAAACTATCTTTACATGTAATTAGAAAAAATACTATTAAGAAAAAAAGTAAAAATCTATAATCCTATGATTATTATTTTCTAATGTAGTTAGAGCAGGTTGCCTCTAAAATCTTTATGATCCTACCAGTTAAGATCTGATAAATCAAATACTTTTTCTCTGCTTTACTTGAAGAAAAATTTGTTTTTATCTGGGACTTTAAAAGGCCCATAACTATGTAGAACCCTCTTTGTTTGCATGATTCTCCACAAATATTTAAAGATTCAGAGTAATTGAGAAATTCAGATTGATCTTACATGGATTTATTTAATACAAAAAACATCTGAATATTTCTGTGATGGATTCAATCACTCTCAAAATTAAATATATCAAAATATATCTTTCATCACTAACAATTATTTGGACATTTGTTGATAGTTTATTTTATGAAGAAAGGAAGAATGAGACTGTAAAAGATTTTTGAAATATAAAGAAAGCAGGAAAAGATTGGGGCAGCAGAGGAAGGAGGGAAGCATCTTTTTACCTGAAAGAATGGTTCACAATGGGTTTTTTGAGCCAAAAAATAAACTAATGAATAAAAATCTATAACTTATTAAATTCAAATCTGCTTGCCTCTTATTCTTCTTTAGCATGACAAAAAAAATGGGGGGAGGGAATAATGACTTAAAAGAGCCAAAAAGGGAACATTCAGTTACATGTTCAAGTAATACAATTGTAACATATAACTGCTATGGTCATTAATTCACCATGAGCCAAATAAACTCAGGCTCAGCTTTTTTTCTCTGATGCTGAGAAAATTGCCTCTGCCAATATGTGTTTATACAAATATTTGTCAATGTCAGCAACCTAAAACTAAACAGCTAGATCCAAGAACCTCATGTGGATTTTAGATGATTCTTGCTAGGGTTTGATTTCATAAAAATTAAGAAATGTAAACTTGTGGCGCAGCTCTGTTTCCATTTGTCATCCTATTTATAGGAAAGCTACTCATTATGATAAAGTAACTAAAACTGTTGTAAGAATTGGTCAAAATAATATGATATATCTAAATGATAAACTCTTAGCGGCAATGTGGTATTTTTGTCTTTCAAAAAAAACCCAATACTTATGTGTGGTGAAATATAGTTTGTCATTAAAAATCTGACAAATTTCATTTGGGATGATTGAAGATAAATATTTTTATATTAATTTGTGCCATCTAACTCAGAAATTAATATTCATTGGATTTCATACTATTGAGCAAGTTGGATTGTAGAATGAAAAACATAACATCTTCCTCACTGTGGAAGGAACAGTGGGTTGTTGAGCAACAGGGACATCTGCAATATAGTGGAAATAGTTGGATTTGGAGTTGGCAGAACTCCAGTTGAATCTCATTTTTGTCCCTTCACTAGCCATGTGGTCTTAGACAAGTTGTTTTACTTTTCTGAACTTCACATCTCCAACTGCCTTTCAGACATTGTAAAGTATAAGTCCAGTAGACATCTTAAACTCAGTATGTCCCAAACAGAACTCATTATCTTTCCCCCTAAACCTTCCCCATATCTTAACTTCCCTAGTACAGTCAAGGGCAACACCATTCACCCAGTCCGTCAGGCTCACAATCTAGATGTCATCCTGGATGCCTCACTATCTCTCACCCTCCACATCCAATCTGTTTCCAAGGCCTGTTATCTTTATAATATCTCTTGAACACACCCCCTTTTTACTTCTGATACTGCCACCACTCTGGTACAAGTCCTTCATCACTTCACGCCTAGACTATTGCTCTAGTCTACAGGTGGGTCTGCTTGCGTCGAGTCTCTCCCACTCCAATCCAATCTCCATTCAGCCACAAAATTAATTTTCCTAAAGTTCAGGTCTCATAATGTCACACAAAATAGTCCTTCCACCCCTCAATAAACTCCAATGTCTTCTTATTGCCTCCAGAACCAAATACAAAATCCTCTGCTTGACTTTCTAGGTCTTTTTAAAACTGAGACCCCTCCCACTTTTGCAATCTCCTTCAACCTTACCGCCACATACTTTTTGATCCAGTGACACTGGCCTTGCTATTGCACAAACAGGACAATCCATATTGTTATCTCCCTGTTGTTCTGGCTGTCCCCCATGCCTGACATACTCTCCTGCCTTATCTCTGCCTACCAGGTTCCTTTTAGTCCTGGCTAAAATCCTGTCTTCTACAGGAAACCTTTCCCAACCCCTCTTAATTCTTTCTTCTCTTAATTATTTCTTATTCAATATATAACTTGATTTGTATACATTTATTTACAAGTTATCTTCCCCCTGAGATTGTAAGTTCCTTGAGGGCAGGAACTTTCTTTTGCTTTTTTTTTTTCCTTCAATCCCCAGCACTTAAAGCATAGTGTCTGGCAGGAAGCAGACACTTAATGGATGTTCATAGACTTGACTATCACAATCCATCTTCTCCATAGCTGCCAAAGTGATTTTCCTCAAGCACATATCTGACCATATGTCTCTCCTGCTCGATAAGCTGCAGTGTGATGGTCTTTTACCTTTAGGGGCAGATATACAAGCTCCTCTCTTTGGCATCGAAAAGCCCTCATGATCTGGAACCTGCCTACCTTTTCAGGCTGATGACATATTAGCTCCCTCCATCCTGCATGCTTTGGTTCTACCCAGCTGGCCGTCTTGATTCTTAGAGAACTCTAGGGCGTTTACACAAGCTAACTCCCACATCTGAGATGCCCTCCCATATCACCTTTTCCTCTGTGATTCCTTAAAGCTCACCTTAAATGCCAGTCCTCATCAACCTCTCCACAAAAGTGACCCAGTATTTATATGTTTTGTATATGCTTTTATGCATACGTCTGCATAACAACAGCAATAATAATACAGAGCTTTTAGAGAACACTTTAAAGCAAAGAGCTTTGCCAGCCTCATCTCATTTGAGTCTCACAACAACCCTGTGAGATTAATGCTAGTATTACTACCTTCTGTTATAGATGAAACGAGGATCAGAGAGGTCATATAGCTAAAGTTGCGTGAGAGGTGTGACTCCAGCCCTCTTTCTTTTCGTTTTTATTTTTCTGTCCCTAGCACTTAGCCACAGCACCCGGTGCTATCTGTAGGAAGCTCTTAATAAATATTTACTAGTTGGTTAATTCTGTGGCCCTCACTTCAGATACATTTCTGTTTATTGTTCAGAAATGTCACTGAGAACTATTGAATCGTGTCCGACAGGAGAATATCGGCCAGATTTATCTAATATGATACATCAAACATTTGACATTTCAAACTAGATGAAATCCTTTTAGGTAATGCGTCTCTTAAAAAAATCACTTTTCCCCCTTTTACAGTATCATTCACTCTTCTGCTTGTCATCCTTGTTTTATTCATTTTAGATTGTGAAAATTAGAATATACTAGCAACATTAAGTAGTCGTAAGTTGGTTAGTTTCTTTTCTTTTCATTTGTACCTTCTTTTTGTCTTAGAGCCTTTGAAGCCAATATGATAATTTCTACTTTGCAACTAGAGGTTACAATTGTGCTTTTATTTGTGTTGTTTCTTTTTTTTTTTTTAATAGGGATTTGAAACCTGAAAACATTCTCCTAGATGATCGTGGTAAGTGTTGGCACGCCTTCAACCTGTAAAGATTTACGTTTGTTAACAGGATCCTGATTCACATCTTTTTAGACAATTAAAAAGTAATAAATGTAGTGAGTGTAGTGACCAATCACTACTCCAGCTCAGTGGTGATGAAGCATGCTTTAGAGAGACGATGAACTTGAGGTGTAGAATGAGACCTACATTTTCAGACATCACCACCTGTGAATTTGTTTTATTTGACTGTGCTTGTGGTAAGAAAGAACTTTTATTTTTTAGATGTAGTGTTATGAGGGGAATGAAAATTAGTGATATAGATGAAAAAAGAAATGCGAAAGGGATCAGAAAGAGATACATACATGTAGAGTTGTGTTAGTATTACCATTTTAAATTTAATATATACGTTTTGAAAAGAAACCATCTATACTTAATTAGAGATTCATGGGCTTCATATACTGACTTCTTTTTCTGTTGTTCTTTGTATATGAAAATGTTTATGAATAATAAAAAAAAGTTGGGGGAAAGATAAAGATTAGACACAACTTGTAATTAGAACATTAGGTCTGCGAAAATCCTTTCATTGATTCAAAAACTAATTACACATCCCCTTCCCATCACACTATGAAAAGGGCAAAAAAGGGAAGAAAAGGAAAATAACTAAAGATCACAGGAGAAGGGGAGAAATGTTAACTGTTGCTACACAATCATGTAGCTCTGAATTCTCTAGATTTGTGATATTCTGTCTCTTCCTCTGTCCTACTCTTCTAACACCAACCAGTATTTGTGCTTGCCTGGGCTGCAGAGATGGGTTCTTAAGGCTATTTCTTGGTGCTCCTATTGCCCCCATGTTGGCCTGGGCCCTTGCCTATAGGGTACAGTTCACCAACTACCACAGACAGCTCTTGGGGGCTGTACCCTCAATGGAATGTAGGCTGTCCTGTATATTCAGTAGATAAGTTCAGCCTGAGTGGAGGGTCCTCCATAGTCACCCATGCAGCCAGAGTATAGGGGAAGTCCGAGAGAATGTCCTTCCTAAAACTTGGCATACACAGTTGAACAAGAGTACTTATTCAGGAGACAGAGGACCTGTTTTAAAATCTTCACTCTGATGCATATTATCTTTGTGTCCTTGGACACACTCAAACTCTCTGGCCCTCAACTTTCTCCTCTGTGAAATGGAGAAGCTAGGCCAGATAGATAGCCTGCCTCTAAGATTCCTTCCAGATCTAGAAATTCCTGAAAGTTGGACCTCTTTTAATGCAACATGAATTCTCCTCAGCTTTCTTAGCTTCCATAGCAGACTGTTGTGTCACTGAGTTTGCCATCCACCAAAACCCCATTCTAAGGTTAATTTCTGTCTGGCCATGTTTGCATTTGTGAAAGTGATTTTAGCCCAAGCATAAGATTTTTAAGGCTGTAAATGCATCTTATTAGATCCAGCCCAGTGTTGTAGGCTCCTGACTGCTACTGGCTTCTAACTCTGGGTTGTCTTCTTTTAGTTCTCCTTCCTAGCTGTGTATCATCTTTACAATTCATAAGCATTCCATCTCTTTCTTTGATCACTTCAAATCCCACCTCAGCTGAACTATTCAGGGAACTTTGGGCAGATCACTTCATTTTCTTTGCTGAAGAATTAGTCTTCTTGCTTTGTTCAGATGCACAATAAATTCTAAAATCTATTTCTTTTCATAGGAAATATGACTAAGGAGTATAGAAAAATTTACTTAAGGGTTGAGAATCCATTCTATTAAACTATCAGTTAGGAAATCTACAGAAGGACTTAAGAAAATTTGACAGTTTCAAAATGCAGCAACCTAGTGCCAGTTAGAAACTGACAATAATCAGAAAGAGATATGATATAGAAATCTCTGACTCCAGCTTCACACATTAGCCACTGGTATACTCCTAGCCATATGTAATACAAATAAATGAAACACCATTCCAGGTTTCATTTTCACTCATCCTTCATAAAAGAGTCCTCTGTCATAATTACTTTCATATTTCTGTATAATCCATTTGCACATATTTACCAAAAAGGTTAATTTATTGGCCATATTACCAATAACCTGAGTACTTTTTACTCCTATGTAACCTATCCATCTTCTGTCAGTGAGTAAATAAATACTGTGTTTCAATTTCTTGAAGTATTTGTATACCTGGGCCATGATGGATGAATGACCTGGCATAATTTTATTCTTTGTTGGTTTATGAAAATGAATTGGTGATATTTTGGTAAATGTCAAGATGGTAAAGTCAACTAACATTTTTAAGATGAGTTTTGATTCATGATTATTATTTTCTGTGTTGATGTGTGCTTTTACATATTTTGGGTTTTGGTTTTTTTTTTTAACATAAATAGGACATATTCGGATTTCAGATCTTGGGCTAGCTGTGCAGATCCCAGAAGGAGAAACAATCCGAGGAAGGGTTGGAACAGTCGGTTACATGGGTATGTGAGATGTGTGTAATTCTTTAAATTGCTTTCACATGTATTCCTAGTGAACAAAGACTGTTTCTTTGTGTCTCTAAATATTAGTACAGTGCCTAGCACCTAGTAAATGCTTGTTAATTGACTGACAGGGGAAGGGGAGAGACAGCAAACAGCATGTACAAGACTAGTTGAACTGCTGATAACCACCTTGACCATGCCTTCTCCTCAGACTATGATGTAGAAGAGCCCTGGGAATAGCATTGCCACCTAGACTGCCAGCCTGTTTCCAGCCCTCACGGTCATGATTGAAGGGAGCAACCCTTGTGAAGAAAGGGCCCTGCTCTCCTCATCATCACCAAAATTACCTGCTGATCAGCTGTTACCAATAGGCAGGGGCCACCTCCTCAGCAATCCCAGGTATTAAAGACCCAGAAGGGAATGTTCTAGACAGACCAGAGTCCTTGACCTTGCAAAATGTTACACCATCAGAAACGGATGTTGTTTTATCAGTGTAAACAATGTTAAAGAAGATGAATTATTATCTGCTTTGACACTGTATTCTAAACACCAAGATACCTTTCTATTATACATATAGCCAAAGCTTTCTGTAGGTGTAGTCTCCCCAACATATGAATGTGAGCTCCCTGAGAGCAGGGGCTAACCTTGATTTTCTGTTATATCCACAGTATTTAACACATTGCTTTTCATGGAGTTAGAAACTGTCAAAAGCTTTTTTCATTCACTTATTAATTGATAAGTTTCAGAAGAATTTCAAAAGAAGGTATTACTGAATCTGACTGTTGGAAGGGGCCTCAGCAGCCATCTAGTCCCTACAGGATAGGATTCTCCATTATAGCATACTAACAAGTGGTCATCCAAACCCTACCTGAAGACCTGAAAGGAGAAAGCATCTACCACCAATCAAGGCAGTCCGGTTCACTTTTGGACACTTCTCATTGTTAGGAAGTTGTTTCTGACCTCTATGCTAAATTAGGCACTATTCAACTTCTATCCATCGCTCTTGATCCTGGGACCAAAGAGAACACGTCTAATCTTTCGATGCACCATGCCTTCGGATACATGAAATCAGCTATCGTATTCCCCCTGCCACAAGCCTTATCTTCTCCAGGCTGAACATGCCCAGGTCATTTATGGATTATCACGTGACATTGACTCAATGAGCTTTTGCGTCCTGATTGTCCTTGAACTCCATCCAACCAGAGAAACCTCTTCTTCCAGGAAGTTCAGTGGACCCTTGGACCTCTCACACTGGACGTGCTCTGCACCCTGTATCCTCTTCCTTTGGTTAACTGATTCCTTCTAGAGCCTCCATTTCAAGGAAGAAGTCCAAGCCAGCCAGGACTTCATTCTTCCTTTGGTTAACTGATTCCTTCTAGAACCTCCATTTCAAGGGAGAAGTCCAAGCCAGCCAGGACGTCATCCTTTTCCAGACCTTGCTTCTGACTCTCTGAACTTCTTCCCCCATTCCCCCTAGATAGCTTATTCTCCCACCCTTCAGTTTCTTTCATGTGTTCCTTCTCCCTTTTGAGCATAAACTCCTTGAGAGTAGAGACTACTTTTGTGTGTGCTGATGTTTATATTCCCAGCGTTCAGCACGTGGTTGGTTGTTGTCCTTTGTCTTCAAAATGACATCACCATCGTAAAGTGAAATTTCAGTGTGTCCGATTGTGACCGATCAGAGCAGTATGAGCTTGGAATGATCTACCCGGATTGTCTGTGTGAATATTTGGGGTGGATATCCCAGATTTGCACATCCTGTGTTTACTTTAGCACATAGTAAATTCTTAATAAATGCTTGTTGACTCGTTAACTTTTTAAACTGTGATTCCCAGATAAAGTACAGTAGCACAGATGTGGTCCAGTGAAGCCAACATTCAACGTAGTGCAACTGTCACGTCACCATTCTTGGAAATTATACTTTCTCTTAATGCAACCCAAGATCCCATTAGCTTTTTTGGTTATCCCCTCACATAGCCAACTAAGATTTAGCTTACAATTCACTACAATTATAACGGGCTATGTCTCCCCTACTTGTGAAATTGATTTTTTGTGTTTTTATATATATATCTATCTTTTTAATGTCATCGTATGAAATTCAGCCCTTTTTGAATCCTGAATCTGACATTCATTATGTTAACACACATCTTGATTCCACAACTTGATACCATTTGCACATATGATGATCATGCCACCTGTGTTTCTTTCCAAGTAGCTGATATAAATGTTAAAACACTTCCCTCCGGATTGTTCATTGGAAACCCCATCCCCATCAACACTGAACCATTTGCAATCCCTCTTTGAGTCCAACCATTTCTGAACCCATCTTTCTATATTCTTATCTAATCCCCATCTCTCCACCTTCTCCAGAAGAATCAGATGAAATGGGTTGTTTTGGGGGGTTCGTTTTTTTTCCCAGAAGTTTTGCTAAAATTTAGATGAACTATGCCCCTCTCATCCCCTTGATGTAAGGATGTACAGTTTTGAGTCCTCACACAAAAAAATGGAGATATTTACAGTTAGAGTAGAATACTTTTAAGTCCTCCAGAGCCCCTCACTATATACAACTTTCTAACTACTTTAAAGTTTCATGAATTTGAAAGCCATAATCTTTTAAGCCTGACAGAAAGTAAAAATTATCTTATGTCCTTATAAGGTACATGTTTGATGACTAGAGTTAATATGACCTCTATTTCTAGGCAGTTTTCAATGCATGAAAATTTGAATGTCACAAAGTCCCATGAATGAGAGCCAGAAGTCCTGCTCTCATCAGGAGCGTGCATTTTGTATTCTGGTGCTTCTGCAGGCCATCTCTCAGTAGTTTTGACTGGGCTAGATGATGATAAGCAAGCTGATAGTCATTCGACAAGCATTTATAAAGCACTTGAGTGCCCAGCACTGTGCTAGGTCTGAAAAAAATGAGACTGTATTAAGAGTCGGAATGAGAGAAGGCAATATACATACATAATCCTACATTTTATCTAGGAACATCCTAGTATCAAGTGTTTAGTGTAATCATTTCAGATTGGTTTCATGTTGTTGGAATATTGAAAATATAAAGTTCTGTTATTTTATTTGTAATTCCTCAAATAACATTCTATTTGTGGCATGAAGGTATAACTTGTGGTACTTGGGAGTATTCCAGTGAAAGGTAACCTTTTGATATGTTTATCCTACCAATCTGGAAAGTTTTCAAGAACAGTTCTAGTTCTAAACTGTGTGAGTGTCATTTAAAGACAAGCGTAATTAAATCCAGAGAGACTCATTATCCAAGTTAGCTGCACGGTGATGAACTTTGACCCACCAGAACTTGCCAAGACTGTTTACCAAATTGTAAAGGGATTACCCTTGCTTTGGTGAAGGAAATATCCACATAGAAGAAAACATAAGTCCTTTTAAGTATTAAAATATTTTGAATTAGTTATAAGATAATCCTAAATTATGTGTTATTTTAATTAAACATTTTTTCTGTCTCTATTATGCAGCTCCAGAAGTTATCAATAATGAAAACTATACATTTAGTCCTGATTGGTGGGGACTTGGCTGCCTAATTTATGAAATGATTCAGGGACAGTCACCATTCCGAAAACGCAAAGAGAAAGTCAAACGTGAGGAGGTAGATCGCAGAATAAAGGAAGACCAAGAAGTGTACTCCAAGAAGTTTTCAGAGGAGGCACAATCTATCTGCAGGATGGTGGGTGAAGATATATAGAGGTTTGGAAAATAAATTTCTAATACATTTTAAAGAATTGTAATTATAGTAGTTTTCTTTTTTAAAATTCAGTTATATTCTTTTGGTTCCAAATTCTCTTCCCCTCCACCTTCTCCACTCATTGAGAAGGCAGGAAAAACAAAGCCCCTTGCAAATATATATAGGCACACACAACAATTCCCATAGTAGCCATGTTAAAAAAAAAAAAAAGGAAAAGAAAATGTGCTTCAATCTCTACTTTTCCATGTGAGGATGGATAGCATGTTTCTTCTTGAGTCCTTTGGAATTGTGGTTGAGCATTGTGTTGATCAGAGTTTCAAAATCTTTCAGAATTAATTGTCCTTACAATATTGTTTTTTTTCTATATACACCTTTCCTGCTCCTCATTTCCCTCTGCCTCAGTTCATACAAGTGTTTCTAAGTCTTTCTGAAACTATCCACTTCATTCTTATAACACAATAGTTTTCCTTCACATTCTTGTACTATAATTTGTGCAGCCATTCTCCATTTGATGGACATTCCCTCAGTTTTCAATTCTTTGCAACCACAAAATGAGCTAGTATGCATATTTTTGTTACTTGTAAGTCCTTTTGCTCTTTGATCTTTTGGGGTATTGATCCAGTAATGATATTGCTGGGCTAGAGAGTATGTACAGTTTAATACATTTTTGACTATAGTTCCAAATTGCCCTCATGAGTGGTTGGATTAGTTAGATGAGACTCTTTTTTCCCACAGCTCCTCTAGCGTTTGTCATTTCCCCTTTTTATCAATTTGGCTAATCTCATGGGTGAGAGGTGGTACGTCAGAGTTATTTTCATTAGCATTTCTCTAATTATTCGTGATTTAGAGCATTTTTTATTTGACTATTGATAGTTTGGATTTTTTCTAAAAACTGCCTGTTCTTTTCCTTTACTATCTGTCAGTTAGAGGATGGCTCTTACGTTGCAAAAACTACAAAGACTTTTCTCCCTAATTTTCTTTTTCTCTTCTAATTTATGCTGCATTGGCTTTGTTTGTGCACAAACTTTTTAAATTTTATGTAATTAAAACTACCCATGTGAACCTCCTGTGAACCTTTCTATCTTTTGTTTCATCATAAACTCTTACCCTATCCACAGAGCCAACAGGTAATTTCTTTTGTTCTCCTTTAATTTGCTTGTTATGTCATCCTTTGTATCTGTATCATGTATCCATTTGGAACTTATCTTGGTATAGAGTGTGAGATACTGGTCTGTACCTAGTTTCTGCCTGACCATATTCTAGTTTTCCCAACAAATTGCCAAATAGTGAGGTTTTTTATGCCAATTAATGAGTTCTCGTCCTAGTAGCTGGGTTCTTTGGGTTTATCAAACACTAACTTGCTATGTTCCTTGCTTCTCTATATTGCATACTTAATACTCGACCTCTTTCCAGTGATCATCTTCTCTCTTTCTTACTCAGTACTAAATTGCTTTGACAGTTTTGGTTTTATAGTATGGCTCGAGATCAGGTGCTGCTTGACACCCTTCCTCCACATTTTTTTACCATTGTTTCCCTTGATATTTTTTACTTTTTGTTCCTCTACAGGAATTTCATTATTTTTTCTGGCTCTATAGAGTTTGATTGCTATGGTCCTGAATAAGTAAATTAATTTGTTTTTTGCCACTTTTATATATATATATATATATTTGCTTAGCCTACCCATGAGCAAATAATATTTCCCCAGTTATTTAGCTCTGCTTTTATTTGTGTAAATACTGTTTTATAATTGTGTTCATAAAATTCTTGTGTCTTGGAAGATAGACACCCACCTATTTTATACTATCTGTTGTTATTTTAAATGGAATTTCTCTTTCTATCTCTTCATACTCTGTTTCATTGGTAACATACAGAAATGCAGATGCTTTGTATGGGTTTCTTTTATATCCTGTAACTTTGCTGAAGTTGCTAATTGTTGTGATTTTGTTTTAGTTGACTGTCTTGGATTCTCTAAATAAACCATCGTATCATCTGTAGAAAGTGATAATTTTGTTTCCCCTCTGCCTATGCTTTTTCCCTTTTATTTCTTGTCTTTGGCTTAATGCTGTAAGCATTTCTAATTCAGTATTGAATAGTAAGAATAATAATGGACATTATTGCTTTACTCCTTATCTTAGTGGAAAGGCTTCTAGCTTGTCCTTACTATGAATAGTGCTGGCCCTTGGTTTTAGACAGCTAATACTTAATCATTTTCATTAGCATATATTTTCATGGTAAATAATTAAATATAAATAGATCCAAATACTCACTGGGGGGGGGGGGGAGTTCCACAATTGAGGACTAAAGAAAATATACTTAAGTACAATTGACCTTTTAGACAAAAGGCAAGTGTCAAAACAAAACCATCTTTGATGTCAGTAGCTAATTCTATTGGAGTTTGAAGTCTGTAGCTCAGTACAGACATTTAAAAAATGTAGTTTTAAGTAATCAAATGCCTTAGCCTGATAGACCCTCACATATCAACAAATTTAAAATAATACTAATTACATGTATTCATATAGTTTAAATTACACACGCGTGCGCACACACACACATATATACATATATACTATCTCATTTAATACTCCTAACAACACTGAGTCATGAAAGACAGGTATCATTCTCATTTTATAGACTAGTAAGCTAAAGTTCAAACACTAAAAAGTATCACATGAATAGGTTTGACTAAATTATTTCTAATGTCCCTTCCTGCTGTAACATCCTAGTATTCTTTGACTTTCCTGAGGCATGCAGAATTCAAACCCAGATCTTCTTACTTTTTCCATTGCTTTTCTATAACATTTTAAAGAACTTGTTCTTTAAATGCCAATTTCATCACAGTCATAACCGTGTTAGAGCTAGAAGGAGTCTTAGAGGTTGTATGGTTTCCCATATTTCAAAGATGAGAAAATTAAGGCTAAAATAAGTAAGTTTTCTCCAGACCACCAGTATAGT
Source organism: Bettongia penicillata ogilbyi (assembly GCA_023548195.1). Classification (NCBI taxonomy): domain Eukaryota; kingdom Metazoa; phylum Chordata; class Mammalia; order Diprotodontia; family Potoroidae; genus Bettongia; species Bettongia penicillata. The sequence continues at coordinate 11,499,310 of JAJHZJ010000177.1, forward strand.
AATTGACAGACCTGGAATGGGAAGCCAGACTTTCATGACACTATTGCCAAGATTCTTCCTAATGCAACTTACCACTTAGCTCAGTTTCAAAAGATTTGCTAAAAGTAAAAGAAGCAATACAAGTATAATCCTCTAAGCAAAATTTACTTTTTTTAAAGAAAATAAATTTATTTTTATAAGCATTTATTATCTCTACTTACTACTGTCTCTTCCCCATTGAACAATTTAAAAAAAAGAGTAAGTTCTCAACAGAGACATAGTCAAACAAAACACATTCTCACATTCCTCAAGTCCGAATATCTATGTATCATTTTTACATTCTTAAGTCCATCACTGCTCTGCTAAGAGGTGGGTAGTATATTTCATCTTCAGTCCTAAGTGCTCATGATTTATCAGTGTTCTAAAACATTTCCAAGTTATTTATCTGTATAAATGGTTCTGTTTGCTTCATTCTACATTATTTCTTAGAGATCTTCCCAGTTTTTTCTAAACTTGTCCATTTCTCCTCTCTTGTGGTGCAGTAGCATTCCATTACATTCATCTATCTGTTTGGCCATTCCCTCTTAGTAAATTTTCAACAATTTTGTTTACTACCTATAGAAACAATATAATTCATGTGAAATTAAATAGGAAGCATTTAACAGAGACTGGCAGTGCTATGTTTTTTCTCTGTCTCCCTACAAGAAGACCCAAGGAGTAACAAATGAAATGAGCAGTATTTATTTCTTGCTGTTTGTCCTATGTTATACCACAGAGCAGGCTGGGCGTTGCCCGTGTGAGTCAGTTTTTTTGAGGGCCATTATTCTAAAGGGGCAATACACCAGTCCAAGTTCAAGGCATCATTTTCCGTACTAGAAGTTGACATGTGGATATGATGCTCCAAAGTCATGATCCAAATAGGAGATCAAACAAATTTGTTAAACAAAATGAAGCTCGAATGAGAGAGAAACAGTTTGAGATGAAGAAATCAAAGATTACCCCAAATCAAGGCATAAATTCAAGATCATTTCTTAGCAGAGCAAACTGGGAAAGAAATGAGGAGAAAATTATATTAGGAAAAGTAGCAGGTCAGTGTAATAAGTGAGTGGCAATTTTTATAACGGAGGTGTAAGAGGAGGAAAGCTCCCAGTAGGGAGTACCAAGATTCACCAATGCCCACCCAAAGTGAAGCTAATCAAGAGGAGGTTGGCTCAGGCAGATCCTCTCCCAAGGCTATTTCTGCCCAGATTACAGTTGGCTTCAGAGACTTAATTATTTGTCATAGGTATAGCAATATATTAATTATTGTATGTGCTTTTAGGTTTACCTACTTATATGAAACTTGAGTTTGCCTAAGGGGTATGACTCTAATACATCTCTCTAGTGGGACATCCCAAGAAGCTCTGGGTCCATTCCTCAGATCACACTTGAAAAAGGGTTAATATTTCCTTCCCTCTAAAAGGGTCAAAACTTTGTCCCCAAATCTCTATCCATTATGTTATTGTCATATAAAGAATGTAGGCAACTTCCCCAACTTTTTTTTTTTTTTTTTTTTTTTTTGCGTTAAGCAGATTCATGGGTCAACACAGACTTCAGTGGGATACATTCAGGATATTAATAATATGAGTAAACACTAGCTACTTTTAACTAGAGAGAGGGATATTGGTTTCACCTCCTGTCTCTTCCTCTAACCAAGAAAGAAACCAGTTTGGAGTCAAGAAAGCCATGCCAGCAGTTCTGATTACCACCTTCTTATAGTCAGAGTCTACAGAATCCTTGAGGCTGGTACTATTTGAAGGCCAGAAGATACACTCAACCCTGACCACCACACTTCTAAGCCTGCACATGCACAGGAATGACTCAAATTCCAAAACCAAGTTCAAAAACTGTCACCAAACTGATAAAATCAGAGATGGTATCTCTTTGGCCATTTCCAAGTCTGATGTCTCTATTGCCATGCTCTCCACATTGCAGCCTAGGAGCCAATGAGTTAAAGTAGCTAATTTAGTTTATCTAAATTCTTCTAATCCAGACTTAGTCCTTGTTATTTAAAGCACTTTCAGGCTAAAGAATAAATATTAAGCTTTTTATATGATAATTTTTCTCATCATTTTCACTTTTTTTTTTTTTTTTAGTCTAGCCTTCTCATAGTCCAGGCTGCATTTTAGCATTCTAGTTCTTTAAAATGTTCCCTCAAACATAGTCTAACATAACTAATTCATAGTAAAGGCAAGAAACGCTTTCAATTGTTCACAAGTCTAAATTTTAAAACAGACATTTTATATTTAGAGGATCTGTTTTACAGGTTTACAAACGAACGTATCTGTTTATAATTTGTTTACATATGGTGTCTCAGAAGTATTTAGTTATTTTCTCTTCAGCAGTATGAACATTCCCCACATATCTTAGCATGGTTACTTAATTAGCAATCTCTTGCTTTGTAGATAATGCTTTAGCAGCATCTCTCTGAAATGTCGCAAGTTCCAAATTAGTAGAGCCTGAATTAATAATGTTTGATACGCCTAGAAATTTTCCTTTTTGTAAAGATCATTCAGTTCTATCATATTTATTCTAGAGGAGTTTTCTGAGACAAAATACTTTTCATTTTAATCTAAAAAATTAAATTGATCCCCTTGCTTCTCTTCTTTGCAGTTACTTGAGAAAGATCCAAGAAAACGATTGGGCTGCAAAGGAGAGGGAGCTGCTGGTGTGAAGCTGCATCCGATTTTCAAGGACATTAACTTCAAGAGACTGGAAGCAAACATGTTAGATCCGCCTTTCTCCCCTGATGTAAGTATAAAACCTTGCTCAGAATCACTGTTCATCCATGAACATTAACACAACTATGCATTGAAAACAGACCTCTCCCCTTATGTAGACTCCTCCCCTAAAATGAGAGCCATTGAAAAATACTCAAGATTGGCATATTGCAAAATAAGTATGCATATGGATTTACTTTGAAAGTTTTCATTTTTGTTCAATTCCAATAGATTTGCTTTATCCTCATCATGCGTTTTGTCTTTCTCACTGTTGTCATTATTTTCCACCTGAGTCAGAAACACCTGGGTTTACGGCCTTACCTGGGGGACTCTGGGCAATTCTGTAAGACTGTAAGTCGTGGAGAAAGTGGTGACCCATTTGGGGGTGAGGGGTTTCCTCAACTAGAAGTTTTTTATATTACACTAATCCCTATCCCTATTAATAATAACTAAGCATTTTTATAGTTCTTTAAAATTTATAAAGCATTTTCATTCATTATTACTATGATAGAATTTAATCCTTCTTAACAGCAGTAGAAAAAGCAGTAGTAGGACCACATGCCTCAACTGAATTGAAAATTTTTTAGATATTTTAAACTGGATGAAACTTAGTAATTTCGACTTCATACTTCATGACTTTTCTATATCTGTGTTATCAATGTTCCTTAGCATTCTAAAGACTTCTCATATAACTAAAGAAATGAAGTATGTTGTTCTACCTCTAAAGGCCAGATGCATCAATGGCACAGGTTGGTCCTTTTAGATATTCCTAAATTCTGGTCCTTTTATACTGATTAAATTTTTTCTATTATTTTATTTGCTAAAATGAGGGCTTCTAAAATGGTTAATACTGACTATAGGGTGTGATTTCCCTTGAAGACAGAAGTTGTTTTCACATTAATTCCCAAAAGAGAGTTCCAAAAATTATGTCAACAAAGGCAGTGTCATTGGTTGGCAAAGTGGAGTAGAGTGAACACAGAAGGTAGTCTGAGGCATGACGTTCACCATCTGGGCCACTTTGTTACTTATGTGATCTCAGGCGAGTCTCTGGCCCTTCATTGTTTCATTTGTGAAACGAAGAGATTGGACTAAATAATCTCTAAAATCCCTTCCAACTCTTAAGTCTTCAATCTTATGAACAAAATATCACCTTTCCAAGTGACTTCTCATGTTGCTGTGATAAAGAAGGCTCGGTAAGACAGCAGCTGCTGCCAGCCTCCCTAACAAGGGCACTCATCTCCCTTCCCTTCTTAGCACATAAAAGCAGGAACACCCAGACCCACTGGATTGATGGTCTCACCCACTATACTTGCAGTGTAATGCTCTCTATCTCTTCCTCCCCTAACAAAGCAGGAAGCAGGGTGGGGCCAATAGTTCCCTGGTTTACGCCCCACCACCACCACCTTCAGCAGGAGCCAAGAATCAGAAGCTACGCTAATCCCTAACCACCACCATCCCTCCTTCCTGTGTGGTACCCCCACTTTCTCAGCTTCTACTCACTTTTCATCCTTTCATCCTTTGGCTAAATCTCCACCTCTCAACTGAAACTCTTTTCTCCAATATTACTAATGATTTCTTAGTTACTAAATCCAGCAGCCTCTTCTCAGCCTCCATCCTTCTTGACTTCTTTGCAGCCTTTGACAGGATTGACAGTTCCCTCTTCATGGATGCTGTCATCTGCCTGCAGTTTTTGATGATATTTTTCTCCTGGTTTGCTTCCTACGTCACTAGTCCTTCTCAGTTTTCCTTTGCTGGGTCATAATCCAGGTACTGCCCCCTGTGTACTCTATTCCAGGTCTGTGTTCTCACACTCAGTGATTTCGTTAGTGTCCATGGGTTCAAATTTGTGAAACAAAAGCACTATTTTATAATCCAGATGATCCTTTCCTGGGTGACTGATACATCTGACAGTGTCATTCCTCTTGTAAGAAGCACCAGTGACTCCATGTTGCCAGTAGGGTAAAACGCACTCTCATGCTGGACGTTGAAAGCCCTTCGCAGTGTAGCCCCCATTGATTCCACATTCCCAGACCTTAGGGGCCGTACACCTCAGCCTCACGTCATGTTTGCTTTCCCTGTGCACAGCGTTCCATCTTCTCTCTCTGAGCCATTGCATAGGCCCTCCCCAGTACCTGCCCTGTTCTGTGCCTCCCTTCACTCCTCCACTTCTATCTGTGTATGTGCTGTTTTCCCCCAGTAGCTTATGATCTCCTTATGGAGAGAAACTGTTTCCTTCTTATCTTGGTACTCCCAGCACCCAGTACAACACCTGGCACGTAGTATGTGCTTAATCAAAACTTGTTATGGTTGAAGTTCACAAGTCTTTCTGTAAATGATATTAGCTACCTCTATATTGATGACTCCCAAATCTAATCCTAATTTCCTGAATCCTAACTCTTCTTTATTAAAAGTGCAACATTTCCATCTCTATGTCCTATATGTCAAGTGTCCCTTGGACATTTCCTACCCAAAATATCTTCCTCCACAAAGCTACTTCCCTATTTCTACTGGGGGCGGGGGGGGGGGGGGCATGCAGTACCACCATCTTATTAGACAGCTGTGTTCATAACTTTAGGATCAGCCTTGATCCTTCTGTTGCCCTCACCCACCAAATGTCATCAAAGTCTTAATCTACCTTCACACTGTCCTTTACATGTATCTCTTTCTCTCCAAGTATACATCTACTACCATAGTGAGACCTTCATCACCTCTAACTTTGACAGTTATAATAACCTTTTAATTGATCTCTCTGCCTCCAGGCTCTCCCCACTCCAGTTCCATGCTTTATACAACTGCCAGAATGATCTTACTAAAGCATAGATCTGACTGTGTCATTCCCTTTCTCAAAAGCCTCCAGTGACTTCCCATTTCCTTTAGGATAAATTTCAAAGTTCAACCGGCCTTTCCAACCTTAGATCCATCCATCATTATGTTTTTACTAATTGTTCTCCAACCTCAAAGTGCCATCTGTTGCCTTAAGTGCATTTTCACAAGCCATCTCCCACTCATGTTTGAAATACGTTGCCTGCTCATCTTGTCTTTCAGGATCCCTTTGTAAGCCCTCTTCCTCACACACTCCTTCCATCTTTCTGCAATCCCAGAAATATTGCTCTCCCAGAATCCCTGATTGTTTTTCACTGTAGAGGATATGCTTCCTGTACCTTACCTTCACCACCCTTACCCTTACCATTTCCTTCCACCCCCCCTTTACCCCTACACATACACACACACATATACACTCTCACACTCACACTCTCTCTCTCTCTCTCTCTCTCTCTCTCTCTCTCTCTCTCCCTCTCAGACCAGTAAGAAGAAACAAGCATATTCCTTCCTTTCCACTGCCAATTCTACATCTTCCCTTGAAAAACACAAAAAAATCCCTGGCCTTAGGGGGCTTTTTTTGGGAGGGAGAAATAGCATATATGAAAATCAGCACGAGAAACTGGTTGGAGGAGAAGATTGTGGATCCAATATGTCTGGTGTAGAAGGGAGCCCTTAAGTGGAGCTTGTGAGGAAGTTGTGGATTCTGTGAGGTCAAGGTGAGAAGAAAGTGTATTCCAGACAAAGAAAGCAGCCTGTCCTAAGGCATAGCCTAGGGAGAAGGAATGACATGTCACTTTGGCCAGAGAGTGAAGTGTGTGTCTGTGTGTGTGTAAGGATATCGTGCAGTAAGCCTGGGAAGAAAAGCTGGAGCTAGACTGAATTCCAAACAGAAGAGTTTATGTTTTAACCTCGAGGTCAGAGGCAGCATCCTGGGCCAGGGAGGGACCTTGCTTTAGGATTGGCAGCTGGCCACTGTGAGGAGGATTGTTTAGAGGGGGGAAGAGACCAGAGATCGGTGGTCTAGGAGAGAGGTGATGAGCACCAGGACTAAGGGTGTGGTCATGGGACCTGTTGATGGGGGCCAGAGGCAAGTATCAGCAAGGCTTGATTTGGCAATGGATTGGGGAAGGAAAAGAAAGAGTTAAAAGTAACATCAAGGCACCAAAATGAAGTGACTGGAAGTATTTAGCCTTAAGGAGTCTCGGGGAATTCAGTAGCTATGACTCTGGATATATCTTGATTCTGATTCCTGGGTTCATTTTCCATGCTACCTAATCCCACAAACATAGAGTGTATATCAGATGGGATCGTATCTATGAAAGTGCTTAGCACAGCCCCTGGCACATATAGTAGGAACTGTTTTAAAGCTTATTTCCTTCCTTTTCCTACACATGAACAGCACTCTGCTAGTTGCTGGGGATATAATAACAGATATAACACAAAAGTTGCTCTCACGGCACTTTTAGCCTAATAAGACAGTATCTCTATTTAGACTGTAGTTTAATATGATACACAAGTAACTATCATAAAGGAGAGTGAGATAAATGTGAAAGAAACATCTAGATAAAGTTTTGGGGGAAATTTGAAGAGAAAGATCACTTTCGGGCTGGCAGAGACTGGGAATGCTTCCTGGAGTCATTAGAATTTGGAATGGGCCCTGAAAGGACCACAGAGATATGGGGTAGGAGGTTGGAGTTCATTTTAGACACTGTAAGAAGGTGCAGGAAAGGAGAGAATGAGATGATTGGATAAATGATAGTCAAGTTTGACAAGTTCATCTGTTACATGAAAGGAAGAGTCGGTAGGGACTAGTTGTAGAGACTTTGAAGAACCATTTATACTTTCTTCAGTAGGCTGTAGGGACTCGCTGAATGTTTTTGTATGTGATGTGACCAGAGTGGCACAGAGATTACTGGGGTCACTGTATGAAGGATGGATTGGAAAGGGGAAAAGGTAAGTCCAGAAATGAGTTAGAAACAAGGAGTGAGGGCCTCATGTAAAATAGTAGCACTTTGGCACACTTGCAAGAGTCTGAACAGACTTCTCAGAAAAGGAAATTCAGATGCTTGATAACCATATAAAAATGTTTCAGACCAATAGGAGTAGGATAAATGTAAATAGATTTAAACAACTCTGAGTTTTACTTCACACTCATCAAACTGTAAAGATATGAAGACTGAAGGAACCAATGCTGAAAGGCCTGTGGGAAGGCCAGGTGCACTAATGATACTCTTTTGGTGGATCCGTGAATCCATTCAACTTTTCTGGAAAGCAATTTGGAATTATATGTGAAGTCCCTCAACTTTTTATATCCCTTGCTAGTATAGAATCATTGACAGAAAGGGAAATCTCATCAGAATCAATGCGGGGGAAAGCCTTTACCAAGCACTTACTCTGTGCCAGGCATTGTGCTAAATACTAGGAAAACAATCTATGCTCTCAAGAAGCTCATGCTATCGATGGGGAGGAGGGAGACGAGGGATGCCACCCAGGAAGGGTCAGCTCCAGGGCTAATGGAAAAACCTAATAGCACTTCAGGTCTGGCGGTAGGCACTTGGCAAATCCCAGAGTACTCGGGTAGAGCAGATAGTAAGACTAAGTAATCCAGAGAGCATAGTAACAGAGAAGGTGGTAATACCTAGGTATTCGTGGGAGTGGTAAAAGATACCCTGCTCTTGAAGTTACATAGATACCATATCTGTCTTGCATACGAACACTGGGAAATGGGCTCAAGGATCAGAGTACCTCCAGTGCTTCCACCTCCAGTGGGATTGGCACTGGGGATATTTGGAGAATGACTAAACAAATGGTGTTATAATAATATGATTTTTAAAATAGTGCTATAAGAAATGATGAATATGAGGAATTTGTAGAAATAAGGAAAGATATAAACTGATTCAGAGAAAAAACCAAAAATAATATGCATGGTTACTATAATAGTTTAAACTAAAACCACACAAAAAGAAAGTCAAATTCAGATTAATTCAGCTTCCAATTTTGGTCCCTTTCAGTAGAGGGGAGAATATGGCATTGGTCTTATGCATGGTCACCTTATGGTTTTGTTTTGCTGTACTGTTTTACTTTGTTACAAGGGAGGATTCGATGAGTGTGGGGAATACTGTGGGAAAGGACTATGGTGTAAAAATCAAGAGATATCAACAAAATTTTAAAAATAAATAGCATATGATCAGCATGTTGATGATGATTAGACCACCTTAAAAAACCACATGGCAACAATATATTTGAATGTGGAAAGTAGTGTTTATGTAAACAGTCATTCATCTTCATGAACAGTTTAGGTTTCTTGATGTAGCATTGTACTGTTTCCCCCAAAAAAATTTTAAAACGAAGCTTTCACAGTGTTCAGAGCCCTCTGTGACTTGTCCTTAAATTCCTTGCTGTAGGGAGCCATGCCAGTGGCAAACTATGGACTTCCAAATGGAATAACATATCTAAAAAGAAAGAGTGTTGATATCCATACCATAAATGTGAAGAGAACTCAGAAAGGTCCAGTAGTGCCTAGGACTTATCCACAGGACACATGGAAAGTCCTGGGGACCTTTGGCTGAAGCCACAAGGCAGGTAAGGCCCAGTGCCAAGGGGAAAGACTTCTGCTCATCCTGTTGTATGCTGATGAAAATCCAGCTGAGAAGAGTGTCATCTCATCCAGCAGCAGTGGCCAGCTTGCTATTTTGAAATTTACTATCATTAATACACTTGTTGCTCAACATTTAACACCTGGTGCCTTCACTAATCAGATCCAAGCACTTTCCTGAAGACTTACCTCTCAATGGCTGCAGATAACCAGCAGTATACAGCACAAAGTCCTCACTCCATTTTGTGGACTTGACAATTCTATACTCAATATAACAGGCCGTTCACTCAGTGTGCCTGATGTGATGGATGCTGACCCATGAAGACCTACATATGCTTGGTTCTTTCTCCTATGAGCACACATGGGAGGTTTTGCATCTTTACTTGTACAGAGATTCAGAGCATATTGAAAAAGGAATAGATGGTGGCTGAAAACACATGGATAGGAAAAGGAGTTTCAGGGAGGACTGTCTCACCCTTCTAGCTCCAGAATTTCCTCCTACTCAGTTTGAGATTGCAGATTCATCTGAAGAACAGGTACTGCCAGGGCCTCCTCAGCAGTTCCCTACTGAAGATCAGAGGGCTCCAGCTTACTACTGAGGATGATTCTAAAGCTCCTCTGCTTGATGGGTAGAAACTACCGCAGAGGCACCTTCAGTTTGACCCCAGATGCCCTTTCTTAGTAGTGCTGAAATATACTGAAGGAAGGTAAACCTCGATTTATTAACAAAACAATACACCTAAGTTAGCCTTCTTAAACATCAGTGCCATGACCCCCCAGGACATGGTCTGCAGACTACTCTTGCTGCATAGGTGGCACTTCTACCCAGAGAAGAACGTGTTGGTGTGACCACTGGGTTCTCTGCTAGTTTAAGGAGAGACAGTCAAAGTGGAGGCTGTGTTTGCCTTAGCTTAGACACAGCTTGAGGGTATTGATCACAGTTTGTATAAAGTGAGATATAGCGCATCAGTGAGCATGATGGAGATCCCTTCTCCCCAACATTTTACGTCACATCATCTGCAGTGCTGCTAACTGTGAGAGCTTTCCATATATGCAGTGGGCGATATAGGCAGATGGTGAGTTCCTTAAGAGTGGAGCTAAATGATTATCAGACAGAGATGTTGTAGAGGAAATTACTACTGCAGGTGGACTTCTGAATTTTGTTTATTGATACTACACCCTGCCCACTCTTATCTGCCTCTCCTCCATCTGTAGAATAAAGGTCAAAAGTCTGATGGCCAGTGTCAGAGGGCACATCCCACCAGAGGTTTGTATGTGATGGCAAGTAGGTGGGAGATAACATCTAGGGTCTCAAACTAGAAATGAGAAAAAAACAGCATTTCTTTTTTTCCCCCCTCTTAATAGTATTTTATGTTTTTCCAATTACATGTAAAGATAGTTTTCACCTTTTACTTCTATAAGATTTTTGAATTCCAAATTTTTTCTCCCCCTCACCCCTCCACAAGACAGCAAGCAATCTTATATAGGCTATATATGTGAAATCATATTGAACATATTTCTACATTAGTCATGTTTTGAAAGAAGAAACAGAACAAAAGGAAAAAACTATGAAAAAAAAAAGAAAATTATATACTTTGATCTGCATTCAGACTCCGTAGTTCTTTCTCTGGATATGGGTAGCATTTTCCATCATGAGTTTTTTGGAATTGTCTTGGAACATAGTATTGCTAAGTCCATCAAAGTTGATCATAGCACAGTGTTGCTTTTACTGGATATAATGTTCTGGTTCTGCTCACTTCACTCAGTATCAGTTCATGGAAGTCTTTCCAGGTTTTTCTGAAATCTGCCTGCTTCGGTTTTCAGAGGAAGAAATTTATGCTATCTGTAGTCATATGAAAAAATGCTCTAAATCACTACTGATTAGAAACATGCAAATCAAAAAGCAACTCTGTAGTACTACATCACATCTATCTGATTGGGTAACATGACAAAACAGGAAAATAATAAGTATTGGAGAAAATGATTCATTGTTGGTAGATCTGTGAGCTAATCCAATCATTCTGGAGAGCAATTTGGAACTATACCAAAGGAGTACAAAAATGTGCATACCCTTTGACCCAGCAATATTGCTTCTAAAATGGGAGAAGGATCCTCATGTACAAAAATATTTATTCTTTTTGTGGTAGCCAAGAACTGGAAATCAAGGGGATGTCCATCAATTGGGGAATGGCTGAACAAGTTGTGGCTTATGAATGTAATGGAATACCATTGTGCTATGAGAAATGGCAAATAGATGGACTTCAGAAAAACCTGAAAAGGCTTATGTGAACTGATGCTGAGAGAAATGAGCAGAGGTAGGAGAACATTATACTCAGTAACAGCCACAGTGCGTGAGGACTTTTTTTGAGAGACTTAGCCCTTCACAGCAATGCAGGGACCTAAAATATTTCCAAAGGACTCATGATGCAAAATGCCATCCACATCCAGGGAAAGAAATATGGAGTCAGAACTCAGAATGAAGCAGACTATTTTCTCCTTTGTTATGTCTTGTTTTGTTTTTCTCATGGTTTCTCCCATTTCTTTTAATTCTTCTATGCAACATGACTGATGTGAAAATGTGTTTAATAGAAATTGATGTGCAGATTGCATTCATGGGGAGGGAGAGGGACAAAATTTAGAACTTATGAAAGTGGTTATTGAAAACTGAAAACAAATAAATTAATAAACTTGGAAAAATTAATTAAAAAAAGAAATCTGCCTGCTCATTATTTCTTATAGCATATTAATATTCCATTACATTCATATATCACAACTTGTTCAGCCATTCCCCAATTAATGTTCATCCCCTCCAATTCCAATTCTTTGCCACCACAAAAAGAGCTGCTATAAATATTTTTGTATATGTGGGTCCTTTTCCATTTTTTATGACCCCTTTGGGATACAGACCTAGTAGTGTTATTGCCGTATCAAAGAGTATGCGCAGAAAAACCAGCATTTCTAACTAAAGAATTGATTTCTTTGTACCATTTAGGTCACTGTAGAAGAGCCTTAGGTAAATTCTGTGATATTTTGCTCCAGCTTTAAAAGTGAATTTTTTAAAAATACATATATGTTTTATATTCAAAATATGTTGTTATTTCAAGGTAGGCAAGCAATTATACAAGTATTAAAGACTTTCTTCTCTTTTTGTACACAGCCACGTGCAGTGTATTGTAAGGATGTTTTGGATATTGAGCAGTTCTCAACTGTAAAAGGAGTGAACCTGGATACTACAGATGATGATTTCTATTCCAAATTTGTTACAGGTTGTGTCTCCATCCCCTGGCAAAATGAGGTACTGTACCCTTAATTTAGGTCAGTTGAATAGCTAGAGATGAAGGAAAATGTCAATTTATCTTAAAATTTTTTTTACCCAACTAGTATCACATAAGGGGTAGGGACAGGAGGTATACCAAATCTATAACCATAAGAGTGCTGCAGTTAGCAGAAACTGACTAGAAACATGAAAGCTTCATTTACTCTAGTTTGTATAAATTGGAGCAGATGGTGGCCATCTGTTTGCTAAGCTCAGGATGATGGAGAATTGCCTGCAGAACCTCTTTGTGGGTATGTGTATTTTCTGTATTCTGTTTGAAAGTGCAACATTTTTGGTGAGAGATAATAGGTAAATAATGTAGTGTATTTGTGAGGAAACAGTGTAATATTTTATTAATGTTTGTCCAGTGATTCCAGAGAGATTTTACACCAGCCTTGTCTGTATCATATATACATGTTTATTTTATTTATACAGACAAGGAAATGTTCATTGTGAAACCATAGGAAATAGGAAATGACAGAGGAAGAAATTTGAAGAACCCAGGAGGTACTTCAATTCAACAAATATTTATTAAGGGTATATATCTCCAGTCATCCTGATGAATATCTGGTCACTGGATTCAGATGGCTCTGGAGGAGAGGTGAGGCTGGTGACGTGCACAGCCCTCCCTCACTCAAAACAAAGTCAAGTGCAAGTCATGTCATTATTTCTCTGATGGCATGGTCTTCTTCAGCATCGAAGGACAACCACACTATATGCAAAGAACTATGCCAAGTGCTGTAAGGGAAATACAATCATTAAGACAGCAGCTGTGCTTTGGGAGGCAGCAGGGGTTTAAATCTGGCTCGGATATTTAGTAACTGCGTGACTTTGGATAAGTCACTTAAGCTCCCTCTCCTTAGTGTCCATATGTATAAAATGAGGATAAACTAGGTAACTTATCACTTCTTTGATGAAGTCTGTGATCATGTGATTCTTATGGAGCTTTCATTCAATTAGAGGGACGTGCTTACATATATACCACTAACTGTAATACAAAATAGAATGTAATATAAATCTACAAGAGAGGTACTCTTAGGTCCACATTAGTAAAGATCATTTCCATTTGGGAGAATCAGGAATAGGTAATATTCGTTGTGGTCTGGGGGAAGAGTTCAGCCACCTGTCAGGATGAAGGAAGAGGGTATTTCAGGAATAAGGACTAGTGTGACCAAAGCTCTGACGTGTGAAGTAGAATGTATATAAAGGGACAGTGGGAAGTCTGTTTTGACTAGAGCCAGGATCAATAACTTTTTATGAGGGAGAACAAGTTCTGAGCTTTAATAGCTATAAATTGTACTAAGACTTTGGGGACACTTTTTTTTTCTTTCAGTAAATACATTAATACGATAGAGGAGGCATGCCTGGCATGGTGAACAGAGAACCTGCCTCAGAGTCTGGAAGACTTGAGTTTAAGTCTTGCCTCTGACGTGTGCTCTTGTCACAGTACACCAAAGAAGTCTGTGGCAGGTCGTGTAACCTCTTGGTGCCGCAGCTTCTCTCGAGGGCTACGAATGAGCTGCAAAGCAGTTGAAGATCTATATTGGTAGAAAGTGTTTCCTCAACGGGACTGTTCAGTAACAATAAAATTATAGGTTTGGTTAAAAAAAAAGTCTACAAAGACATAATGATTTATTTCTGGAAGGGTCCATGTTAGAAGAACATACGTGGTCTAGAAACAAGTGGTGAGAGGACTCTTAAGAGTTATCATAGCCTTCTTTCATTAACATACCATTATGGTGTTTCTCATTAATTATAATTAAAGAAGATGGAGCGAGCTTGTCCCTAAGAGCAGTCATGTTAAACTCAAATAGAAACCAGTACCAGTAATCCACATATAAGAAGCACTCAAAGCAGCTTCTTGAGTTAAAGTATAATGCTATCTCTTTTTTTATTGTATTTGTATTTTTTTTTTCATTTCCCAGCTGCATTTTAATCTGGTTTGGCTGTACCTGAGAGTTGCCGGCACATTTGACACTTCAGCCTAAGAGAATAAGAATAGGACAAGAAAGCGAGGAAGAGGGGGTCGTAGCCAGAGAATACCATGGGAATTATGGAACAGAGGCAGGAGGCTAAAGAGGCGCTCTCATTTGAGTGTGAGGAGTGGGAGTGTTCTGTGCTTTCTTTTAAATGAATGCTAAAATATAAATTATAAAAAATAAAATGCTAAAATATAAATTCCACTAGAGAGAGGGGCAGGGTTTGAGAGCAATAAGCCTTAGCCTATTTCTCAACTCATTTTTTAAGGCATTTGAAGATTAATTAGATTGACCAGCACATAGATTCAGATTTGCTTGATACTGGATAACAGAACCATAGGTAACAGACCCTTTGGTATTAATATTTGAGTATTAATAGATAATAGCCGTGAAGATTTGATCAGGGCAGGAGGTGGTGGACCTTAAATGCTAAACTAGGAAGTTTGAATGTAAGGAATTATTAAAGAACCTTGACTGAAGGAATGACCTGATTACATCTGTGTCCAATAAGGATGGGTTGGGGCAGAGAGACCAGTTGAGAAGCAATTGCAGTGGTGCAGGTGGAGCGTAACAAGAGTCTCACGGGAGTGGAGCCAGTGTTCAGTTAAGCGTGCTAGAGTCTTCATCAGGGGCTTGGGGGTTTATGTCTACAAAACTAATTTTTGCTTCACGGTTTATCTGATTATTTTTTCCTATTGCCTCTCTCTTGGATGTAGATGATCGAAACGGAATGTTTCAAAGACATCAACGCGTATGAAAATGACAAACTGACGTCAGATCTAGAGGTTATCAAGCATGCTCCAAGACCAAAGAGAGGCTTCTTCCATAGACTCTTCAGAAGAGGGGTAAAAATCTTCTGGGGATATTTTTATTTAAATGTTAAAGCCAAAAATGTATTTTACAAAGGATTTGTAAATATTTGTTTTTCTTTGAACTTTTAAAAAATGTACCTTGATAATAAAATCAGAGTTCAGATATCAGTTACATTTTCCTTAAAGACTATAGACTAATACCATGTTATAATTAAACATTGTATAGTAGTTAAGTTACTGACATCCTACCTAAAATGTCCTCACCCTGTAGAAGAACTAAAATTGAAATCATTAAGTATAAAATTATTTTTAAAAATAACTTGCTTATGTTTTTAATTACTCATTTTTGAGTAAATTATCTAACATTTAAAATTGCTGAAGGTCTGTATTATTGGACCCCTTAAGCTACTTCTACAAGAAAGATTTCTTGAAAATAAATTTTTTATTGTTGTGTGTAATACAGAATCTCTGTTGTATTGAATTTAGAAATCATAATTCCCAAGTAAAGGCTTTTCTCTTTGGACCATAGTAAAATATTTCGTTTTAATAACTTTGGATTCATCATTTCATCAGGGTAGACTCTTTATCCACAATGTGATTTTTAAGCATGCCCTTCTGGTAAGCCTGAAAATCCATCTGATATGTTGGAGGCCTATTTATAGGGACCAATATATAATTGGTCCCAATTATATATTATTATCAATGTAAAAGTGATCAACTATTTTTATAATCTGTTATATCTAAATTTGACTCACAAATTTCATTGTAAAAAGAAACCAAAGATCATTATTAATACTATAATCAATATAAAAATAAAAACAAAGTCCTTGGTCCTAGAAATTTTTGTGAACTTTATTTTTCCACTATTAAATTTGCTACATGCCTGGGTACCAAATCAGTTTTACCAGGAGAAATTATCCCTGTTTGGTCTGGTATGCTCCAAAAATGAAATATTTTTCAAAGTTTAAATTACACTAGTTTAATAAGAGTAGTGTTTTCATATCTCATACATAAAGAGTTGAATGTTTAAAAAATGTTACTATTGTTAAAAAAAGTTCCATGCCAAAATGTAATTGTTGTATATTGATTTTAACCAATCAAGTTAAAATTAAATTAAGTTAAAAACATGTAATGAAACTGTGCCTTCTCTGCTGTAAATGGCTTATTTTGTGGCCCTGCTCATTGTGAGAGAATAATGGATGAATTCAAGTAAACTAGGAGATTGAGTGTTTTTCATCCTAAAATTGTTAAGATGAAAATTATCTCGACCTGAAGCCAAATTGGGAAATTGTTCAGCGTGCCTTAGAATTTAAGTTCTGGTTAGTTGGCACTGAAACATTAATTAAAACAGCTGATCTGCTTTTTTTTGCAGGTCTGTTTTAAATCTGGTTACAATGATGATGAAGAGGAGCCAACAAGACTTTAAAACCACTGTATAGCAGCCAAAAGTCAAATGCAAAGAATGAGTAAATGCTGAATATTTTATTGTATCTATGAACTGTAATAAAAATTTTATTATAAATTTTAAAACATTCTGTATGAGTTTACAGATTTTGTACATTTATACTTAAATTATGTTCAGATGTATATTTTCACTAAAACTGTATTGAAGAAAAAAGCCATAAAATACCATTTTAGTGTAATACATTCATTGTTATGTATTCCAGTACATATGAGGTGTGTGTTTGTTAACTGAAATAACTTGGGAAATGAGCATAAACGTGTATGATTGCTTAGAATCCATATTGAGCTATATCAATAGCAGCGAATGGCATTAGCTTCCTGGATTTGTACTGACTTCTAGGACATGGGGAAAAGGTTCACTATTCCTCTTCTCAGGGTGCATTCAAAAGTACAAAAAAAAATCACTTTATAGCAATGAATGTTGTACAGTATCTTTTTTTTTTTTATTAATGTAGCACAGTTCTTTCAGAGGTTTGTTTTTTTGTTCCTTTAGCTGTACTGTTGTGGATTCACATATACATCTGCCCAGATAGGTATGGTATGTATATTGCCTTCTGTATACCAATATATTTCATCTTCATAATTTTGATATTTGTGTGGCTGGTTGTGGCTTTCTGCTAGACTGTATTTATCTACTTATTGAAAGATAGTGTGGTTTCCTGTGACTCTGGAGCCACAGCCTTGGTAGCCATTAAGAGGGTGCTAACCAAGTGCTGAACTATTCAAAAATTCATTTTATTAAAGTAGCATTATGGGTACTTTGGTTCCTCTGTCTTTTTGAAGCCTCAAAACCAGATTGGCAGCTGGGTATACAGTTCTTAACTTAAAGACTTGCTTTTATGTTTCATAAGTAAAAAAACAACTGACAGGAAAGAGAGTCCCAAAACAGTAGTTCTGAAAAGATATGTTTTACCATCCTACATGGGAACAAAAACTGTCACTGTAAACGTAAAATAAACATCATATAAAGGTACTTTGGCTTGCTACAATATCCACTTTACTAGAAAGAAACTCAACTTTTCATAAATTAATACTGCAGAAAGATTTGTGATACTCAAATTAATGATATAATCGGGATAAAACTTGAAAGACTATTGTGCTAGAAAGGACTGCTCATAGAATTTTTTTAACATTTTATTTTTTTCCAGTTACATGTAAAAAACAACTTTAGCATTCTTTTTTCAAATTTTGAGTTCCAAATGCTCTCCCTGTCTCCTTCCCCTGTTCCCTCATTGAGAAGGCAAGCAGTTTAATATAGGTGATACATGTGCAGTCATGTAAAACATTTATCTGTATTAGTTATGTTGTGAAAAAAACACAGACCAAAAAATAAAAAATTTTAAAAATAAAGAAAGTTTAAAAAGTATGACTCAACTTGCACTCAGATTCCATCAGTTCTTTCTCTGGAGGTGGATAGCATTTTCCATCATAAGTCCTTTGGTCTTAGATCATTGCATTGCTGAGAATAGCCAAGTCATTCACAGTTGATAATACAGTATTGCTGTTACTGTGTACACTGTTCTGGTTCTGCTTACTTCACTTTGTATCAGTTTATGTAAATCTTCCTAATTTTTCTTAAAGCATCCTGCTTGTCATTTATTATAGCATAGTAGTATTCCATCAAAATCATATATAAGAACTTGTTCAGCCGTTCCCCAATTGATGGGCATTCCCATCAATTTCCAATTCTCCAGAGAGGTTGAGTTAGTTTACAACTTGACCAGCAATGCATCGGTGTCTCAATTTTTTCATGTCCCCTCCAACATTTGTCATTTTCCTTTTCTCTCATATTAGCCAATCTGACAGGTGTGTTTTAATTTGCATTCCTCTAATCAGTAGTGATTTAGAGCTTTTTTTTTCATATGACTATAGATAGCTTTTATTACTTCATCTGAAAACTGCCTGTTCATATCCTTTGGTCATTTGTCAATTGGGGAATTATTTGTATTCTTATAAATCTGACTCTGTCTTCTACATATTTGAGAAATAAGGCCTTTATCAAAGAAAGTTGCTGTAAAATTTTTTTCACAGTTATAATTACTGTATGTTTTCCTCCATCTTATTCCCCCCCCCCTCGCCATTTATCCTACTCTCTCTTCACCCTGTCCATCCTCAAAAGTGTTTTGCTTCCTTCTGCTGCATCTCCCAATCACTTTCCCCTCCTTTCCTGTAAGGTAAGGTAGATTTCTATACCCAACTCAGTGTGTATGTCATTCCTTCTTTGGATGAATTCCAATGAGAGGAAGATTTGAGTTCTCCCCCTGACCTCCTCATTCTCCCCTCCACTGTAAGGGCTACCCTTAATTTTATTTTTTTATATCATCCCATCATATTCAACTCATACCCATGCCCTCTGTCTATGTATGTTCCTTCAAACTGCCCTAGTAATGGAAAAGTTCTTAGGAGTTGCAAGTATCTTTCCATGTAGGAATGTAAACAGTGTAATATTATTGAATCTCCTATGATTTCTCTTTCCTTTTTATCTTTTTATGTTCCATTTGACTTTTGTATTTGGAAGTCAGATTCTCTATTCAGCTCTGGTCTTTTCTTCAGGAATGCTTGAAAGTCCTCTATTTCATTAAATGGTGATTTTCCCCCCTGAAAACTGAATACTCACTTATGCTGGGTTGATGATTCTTGGTTGTAATCCTAGCTTAATATCATATTCCAAGGCCTCTGATCCTTTAATGTAGAAGCTGCTAAATCTTGTGTTATCCTGATGGTGGCTCCACAATATTTGGCTGTTTGCAATATTTCCTTATTGGGAGCTTAAGCTCTGGAATTATTTGGTTATAATATTCCTAGGAATTTTCATTTTGATATCTCTTTTAGGAGGTGACTGGTGGATTCAATTTCTCTTTTACCCTCTAAATCTAAGATATTGGGGTAGTTTTCCTTGATAATTTCTTGAAATAAGATATTTTGGTTCTTTTTTTGATGATGGCTTTCAGGTAGTCCAATAATTCTCAAATGATCTTACCTCAGTCTGTTTTCCAGGTCAGTTTTTCCAATGAGATATTTCACATTTTCTTCTATTTTTTCATTCTTTTCATTCTGTTTTATTGTATGTTTTGTGGCATCATTAGCTTCCTCTTGTTCAATTCTAATTTTTGAGGAATTAATTTCTTCAGCAAGTTTTTGTGCCTTCTTTTCCATTTGGCCAATTCTACTTTTTAAGGAATTCTCTTTAGTGGATTTTTGTACCTCTTGTCATTTGGCCTATTCTGTTTTTAAGGCATTATTTTGTTCAGTGTGTGTGTGTCTGTGCACGCACGTGCACGTGCCTCCTTTTAAGCTGTTGACTCGCATGATTTTCTTGTATCAGTCTCCCTTCTTTTCTTAATTTTTCCTCTACTTCTCTGATTTGATTTTTAAAAATCCTTTTTGCGCTCTTCCAGGAATTCTTTTTTGGGCCTGAGACCAATTCGTATATTTTTGAGGCTTGGGATGTAGAGGTTTTGCTTCTGTTGTCTTCTTCTGAATTTTTGTTTTAATTTTCCTCTGTGGTCATGTTCTTTTTTTGTTGTTTGCTCATTTTTCTAGCCTTTATGTTAAAGGTGGACTCATCTCCCAGGGTGCTGGGGGCACTATTCCAAGCTTCAGGTTTTTTGTGCAAATGTTTTCTGACCTGGTTATGTGGGTCTATAAGTTTTCAGTCCTTCCAAGGTTATATGATCTAAGGAGAGGTGTATTTACTATCCTTCTGGCCTGTGTTCTGGTCTGTGAGTAACCACAAGCATTCTTTTCCACCATGGAACTTTCACCAGGATCCTGCTTCTCTACAACTCTAGAGTGCTAATGCTCCTCCTTACTCTTAGGACTGCAACCCAGATCTGCATATGGGCAATGCAACAGAGTCCTACACCCAGTGTCAGCAAAGGGACTCCGTAAGAGAGCTCCGCAAGCCTCTGCTACAGACTCAGTTGCCCCCAAGGCCTACTGCTGGCTTGCTGGGGAATTGCATGTGCTGAATTTCCATGTGACAGACCTTTTCTGCTGACGTTAGTTGTTTTGGGCTGGAAAATTGTTCCATTTTGTCCTTTTGTGGGTTCTACTGCTCCAGAATTCATTTTGAGATGTTAATTAAGAATTTTTTTGAAGGGGAATTTGGGAGACAAGTCCCTGCCTTTTCTCCATCATCTTTGTTCTGTCTCCTCTCATAGAATCTTAAGAGTTTTCTGAAAAGGATTAAAAATTTTTCTAGTTTACACTTACCAAAGTACGAATCCCTGCTACAACAATCTCAACAAGTAGCTAACTCACCTCTGCTTGAAAAAATGCCAGTGATAGGTAATTCAAGGCTTCTAAAAGCAGCTTATTATTCTTGGCAAAGCTTTAATCATGAATTTTTTTTTTCTTATGTTGAAGTGAAATCTGCCTCCTTGTTATGTCAACTATTGGTCCTAATTCCTTTTTCTGTGGTCAAGGAAAACAAGTTGAATCCTTCCAAAATCCACTAGAATGCAAAAAATAATAAAATTAGGTTTTGGTTTCCCAATCAAACTCTTTTCATTCTGGCTACTAATATTTTTACATCATCTGAGTGAAACTTTTCCCATGCTAAGATCTATTAAAATATCCCAACTCTATCAAGCAGGTTCACTCTTTTTTATTTAATTCATTTCAACAAATGTTAAGTGTCTGATTAATAGGAGGTACTGACTTCTCCCTATCTCTGTCCTCCCTTGAATGTACTGGAAACATTTCTACTATTTGCTATGTGACAGGCAGGTTTTAGGCTATAGCAGATAATCCAATATTTTTCAAAATGTTTATTAATCTGTTAATGAAATTTCATTGATGAAGACTGCTTTCTCCCTGCCTCTTCTCCACCCCTCCCCTTTTATGTTGGTTGATGAGCAGCAGTGATCCAAAAAAATTCATCGTTTGATAACAAAGCTTCTGTTGATGACCCTCTCCGCTTGCCTTTAGTTACACTGGTCTTTAACAATGCAACCATAGACCCTCCTAGAACCTTTTTCAGCTTGGCATAGGGAATGGCCAGGGTTTATACTGTGCTGATATAATTTTCAAAAGCCCAGGGTCATCCTTACTTCACAATAAGGCATCAGAGAAGAGAGGCCCTAAATCCTATTCCCAAATATCCAGAATTTTTTTCATTTTTTTTTTTTGGACCAAAAGTGAAGTTAGATTGAAATTTTAGGAGGCGCAGCTACCAGGCACTTTCAACTCTGGGCCCATCAATCAAGAATAAGTAGATTTTGCTGCAAGGCTACAAAAATGTTCAGTACAATTTTTATGGTCAGAACGAATATTGTATCTTTCTGATGTCCTGATTTCATATGTATTATATCAGAAAAAGCAGAATAATTGATTTTGTGATATATGGTACATAGTTGATTGTTTTTATGGAGAAAAATGAATACGACCTGATAGATTTAGAATAGTTTAGGAGAGCCATTTGTTTTTAAATCTCTCCACATTCTGGGCTTCTTAGGGATGAGTAATTCACTCAGCAAGCAGCTCTTGTTGCTCTATTTTAAAATCAAGTTGATTTTGAACCATGCTTCTAGAAATAAAATGTGCGTCATTGCTTTAGTTGAAATAGATTCTCCACAAATGTTCACTGGATTCTTAAGACTTGGAGGCCAAGCCCGGGTTTGGAAGGAATGTACTTGAAAAGGATCAAGGAATGAGATCTCTGAGATTTGATGACTGTCAAAATCCTGAAAAAGCTTAATTTTAGACCAGGGTAACTTGTGATATAGATGCCAGAGTTATCCCCAATACTGTTTTGTTTTGTTTTTTGGTGATTTGCAGTGTGAAAAATTAAAACTCTGGATTTGGGGTCATCAAATGTACAGCCAAAACTGGGCTTTATTTACCTGGTGCAATTTATTTCATATGTGTTTCCTAAACCAAGGTCAGAGTAGGTCCAGCAATTGGCCTAACTAGGCATGACATCTGTTTGATTAAGATCATATTTGCCCCTGTATATTTTTTTTTTTTTTTATATTATGCTGTCTGGAAGATGGCGGAGTGAGAGCAAGTACTCACCTAAGCTCTAGGACAAACTCCTTTAGATACCTCTAGAAAGAGAATCTGAACAAATTTTAGAGTGGCAGAGTCCACCAGGAGACAGATTTGGCAGATTTCAGCCCAGGACAGCCTAGAAGGTCGAAGGGAAGGATTTGTTGCACAGGGCTGGAGGAGCACACAGTGCACAGGTTGTACCAGCGCAGACCCCACCATATCAAAGCTGAGCAGGAAACCCTGGGTTGTCTGAAGCAGCAGCAGCACTGCGGATTCTCAAATGTATTAGCCCAGGACGGGTGGCCAGTGGAACTGAGTGAGAGAGAAGCACAGAACCCCAGCAGCAGCAGCCACTCCTGAGACTAAATACTGCCTAATGTTTCTTCCAAGTTCTAAACCCTATTGAACTAATGGAAAAACTCGGAAAATGTTCACCAGATAACTCCTTCAGCTATAGAACTCCTACTCTAAGACCCAAACTCCCCTTGACTGGAGAGTTCCTAGACAAGCTAAATCTAGGATGGCTCCAGCTTTGCTTCACTCTAAATAAACTCAGTCCATCTTTTCTCACTGACCTCTGAGGTGATCCATGCTGGACCAGAAATTATGCCCTGGGAGATTTAACCCTTTCAACTGTGGAATTTCTACCCTAGTGTCTGTGATGCCCAGCATGATTCTTATGAATCACTATAAACTATCTTGTTTCAGGCTGTTCTCCAACTTTTATGATTTGGGAACCATAATCAAATCCTCCTCTGCTCTAAGTATACTGACTTCCTTGGCTTAAGTCCCAACTAAAATTCAATCTTCTATGGAAAGCCTTCCTCAGCCCTTCTTAATTCTAATGCCTTCCCTCTGTTAATTATGTCCAATTTATTCTGTAATGTAGTTTACTTTGTATATGTTTGTTTGCATATTGGCTTCCCCTGTTAGATTGTTGAACTCCTTGAGGAACAGGGACTGTCTTTTGCCATTTTTTTTGTCTCCCCTGTGCTTAGCACAGTGCCTGGAACATAGTATGGTCTTAATAAATGTTGATTGGTTGATTGATTTCTCCCATATGATACTTCAAATCCCGTCAACTTACCTGAGAGAAGAAGGCCTGAGACGAGATTTTAAAATTCGGATATTGCTGAAGGTGACCCAGCCCTCCTGTTTGATAACTCTGGAGGAAGCGAATGGCTGTCCTCGTAGCCATTCTTTCCATAAATATCTTCTGCCCCCCTGGGATTCTTGAAGGGCACCAGACCTTGAAGGTTCTTGAACTCAGTGTCCTTGATGCTGTGCTCATAGAACAGGTCCACCAAGTCCTTCTCCCCCATGTCCTCTGCTAGGTGCCCTGCTATAGTTGCTGCTGCCACTCCTTCCTCTTCCCAGGCCCACATGCTAGACATCATCCCTGACATCTCAACCTCCATTATCCCAGCTCAACTAGCGTTTATTAAGTACTTTTATGTCCTGAGCTCAGTACTAAAACTGGGAAGGGAATAAGTTTCGGTTAAGATTACACATTACGTATTAAAGAAGTGCAGAACAAAGCATTATGTGATGTTCAAAGGCTAAGAGCAAATATCAACATTTTAAGTCTGAAAATTTAACCAAACCTTTTTATCCTCTATTTTCTAACCT
The DNA here is from genome assembly GCA_023548195.1 of Bettongia penicillata ogilbyi. NCBI lineage: Eukaryota > Metazoa > Chordata > Mammalia > Diprotodontia > Potoroidae > Bettongia > Bettongia penicillata. The sequence continues at coordinate 11,523,660 of JAJHZJ010000177.1, forward strand.
GTTTACCTTTCCCAGCAAATTGCCTTTGTCCTAATAGTTGATAAGCTTTTATTACAGCGTGCCAGGCAAAAATTGCTATATCCCTAAAACCATCTCTCCTTCCATAATCTGTGGCCAAGAACTACAGCTCTGGGCTTATGTGAAATAGATTCAGTCTTTAGAGTTTTCTCACTAATAATCTTTAGTATAGTCCTCCATACTGGAAGTACAATCTTAATCGGTGCCTCTTTCATCCGTGCTAGTCCTGGGCTTGGTTCTGCATATTATGGCTCTTTCCCCAACTATTCCTTATGAGACCCATATTGTGTCCCTCCTTAGATGGTGAGCTTTTTATTGCCTTTCTTTGCCCCGTACATTTTGGGCACTTAATAAATACTTGTCAACTTCAACTCCTGCTGAGTCTAGGAATTTCTCCAGGGCACACCCACTGCTACACTTGAAAACCAGTCCTGATTTCTACATTACTTCTCATGAAACTACTGCCCTGTGCAGTTACCTTACTTTTACTTTTTAACTCTTCTCTGTTACCTCTCATAAGCATTTTGCCAAGTCCAGTTGAGCTACCTCCACGATAGCTTTCATCTGTCCCTTCACCTTAATTGTGAATTGTTTAAAATTCCCTACTATATAGTATACATTGCTTAAAGTGAGAAACAGGGGAGGGAGCGAAGTCCTTTTCGCTTGAAATGTGATTGTTTTCATATTAAAAAAAACATACAACAAAACATTGCCTCAGTGTTTGTATCTACAATTCTCCTTGCAATGAGTAATATTGCAGACTCATCTAGTGCTACACCTGTGGGACATATTATGATTGAATTATCGCTGAATTATTTGAGTTAAGCAGTTACTAAAACGACATATTACTAAAATGCTCAGCACAGAAATAAAGTTAATTTCTTTAGTAGAATCTCCTCGCTCCTGTCCTTGATGGCCAACATTTTGGTAACTAGCAGAATAATTCAGGGAAATAATTAGTAGATTTGACTCCAGGAGAAAGCTGGCTTGCTCTGTTTAAACAGATCCCATGATAAATTTGGAAGTTATTCTCAAGGTAACAATAAGAACAACATCTTAGGAAAGCAGCAGGAAATGAACACCAGACTATTTCAGAATTGGATGCTTCACAAATGAAATGCAGTTACTCATTTGAATATCTTCATAATATGTGTGCGTGTTTTTTAACGGAAGACTTATTTAACAGATCACTTAGTGCAATACACCTAAAAGGAAACCATATTACTATGAAAGGGCTAAATAAAGAACTCTGAATTAAATGCAAATACTAAGACCAAAATCCCACAGTTACTCTATTGCAGCTCAAAATTGTTGCCAATAACTCTAAAAAAAAACCTTAAATGTGTGTGCCTTGCAAGGTGGTAAACAAAATAGCTAGGGGGGAAAACATACCAAATATTTCACTTTTGAGTTATAGACATAGGCTCCTAATTTGTTTTGCAAAAAACATGTCTCTCAACACATATCTCAATGTTCCATGTAATATGCTACATAAGAATATTTCACATAGTTGAAAATGCTTTAACCTAAATAAGCTTTTTGCTTTAGTACATTCCAACAGCTACCTTGAAGAAAGCTGAAACTGTTTAATAATTCTAGTTTTTATTCAACTTAGTTACTAAATCCCACATAAGTGTCTTTCTGTAATTTAAAAATACTGAATTTGAACTTTTAAAAATAATCTCTGCACTAACAGCAAGCATGCAAGCTTGAAATTACAAAACCATTAAACTTTGTTTTTGTGTGTTTTTTAAAGTTAACTAAGAGTCAGTCAGTGATCAGGATTACATTCTTTGTTCGCTACTCTTACTTGATGTTTGTGCCAGATGTCCCTTCCATTCCGTTCTCTCCCATAATCATGCTCCCGTAGAAGATGCTGTTCTGAGCTCCTTGGTTCCCTTATCTGCTTATGCTGTTCTCACCACCATCGCCTCCTTCATAAATCCCACTCAGTCTCTAGCAGGCCTGATTGCCCTAACTGGACTTGTTTGGAAAGCCCATGCCTTCCATCATTTGACTACCATAAGCACCGTCACTTGCTCCTGCAATAGAGTTTAAAATGAGTTTCACATATCTGTGCTGCATATTTGCTTTGTCTTTGGATGTAGCTGCTGTAGCTTTGTCCGGTGCATAATCCAGGTTGAAAGGGGATTCCCTAGAGCAGAGGTTTCCAAACTGTAGGGTCTACTCCCATGAGATCTGGGCAGTAAAGGAAAATGGGTCAAGACCCTGGGGTAGAGTAAAATGGAGCAATGGCCAAAATTGCTAGATTTTTTTTTTCAAAATTACTGCATACCTTAAAGCATAGCTTCAGCATAAACACTCCCACTTTTTCCCACAAGATAAAGATCAAATCAAAGCCACTAGAAAGTAAACTAACTGTAAACTTGCTTCAATTCGTACTAAATACAACACAATATTTAATACAGTACATTCAAACAAGGTCACACCTGAGTCAGCATGTGTCAACATTAATGCGATATGCCCCTGTGGGAGCATACTCCTGACACAGATGAGTCAGGTTCCCTTCATGCTGCTTGCTGATTTCATTGTGAGGCGTGTAACCTCAAAATTAATCTTGAGTAAACTAAAAGCTCTATAATGTCTGCTACATTTCTCAACATCCTCTGGTTTAGTAAATAATAGCTAGATTGCTCCCCAAAATGACATCTCTTTAAAAAGTGAAATCGCTTAATAAGAGATATAAATGTTTGAAATTTGAAACAAATTTAAATGTCAATTTTTATCAATTTTTTAAAAAATGAAATATTCCTTTGTGATAGATAAATATATAATCAAGTTTGAAGAGGAAATCCATTGGAACTGCTAAAATTGGTACAAGCAAATGCAAAAGGAAACAACTTAAGAAATAAACACAAAGTAAAAGCCCAAATCTCCAAAAAATATATGTTCTGCTATATTTGAACTCACAAGCATGTTTTATTAATGGAAAGGAAAGACTACTTTATTTATTTTGTGTGAATGCTTTAGCTGTAGATATCATAACACCTAATAAATTGAAATTTCTTGGAAATAAACATACCAAATATATTAGCAAGATAATTTGTTTTTAACAAGCAAAAACCAAACTAAAAAAAAAAAAATAAATCAACCATGTTTAACCACCACCTCTCTTTTTTGCAGACATAGGAAGTCTGTGGGCATAAAACAACATATTTTCAGACTTTTTAAATGATTTTTTTTCTGATTTTTAAATTTTTCTTCTTTTTCTTTAAAAATATTTGTAATATGTGATGGGAAGAGCAAAGAGAGGGAAATGGAGAAATTCTGATAATATAAAAAAGATAGCAATAAAAATGTATTTAAAATATGTAAAAATATATTTTAAGTCTGTGGTATCAAAAGGATTGCTTACATCATACAAAGTTGCCTAATTGCTCGATGTAAAGTACCTCATTTGATTAAACTGTTATTGTTATCTGCAGCTATTAACTATGTCTGAAATGACACTTGCCAAATATATTCAAAGCATTTTTGACTAGTCCCACTTGCAGATAATACAATGAGAAGGAAAATTAATTACTCATGTCTGCAGACCTTTGTGATCAGTTGAGAAACTAAAGTCTTTCTATTTTATATTGCAAGTTAATGAAGCAATTTCAAAACTTCAAAACGCAGTACACAGACTGACAGCTTGAAGGAACCTTAGAGGACACTGAGTCCAACTCTCTTGTTTTACAAATGAAGAAACTGAGGCAGAGGTTAAGTGACTTGCCCAGCGTGGCACAGCTAGTAAATGAGGCAGGATTTGAATTCAGGTCTTCTAGATTCCTAGCCTAACATTCTATTCACTGCACCCCCATCTGCCTCCATTCCTTAAAGATGTTCACTTGATTAAAGATGTGGAATAGATTCTAGAAATTGCTGTTAAAGATTTGTGTTCGAAAACCTATTGATGTCAATGTCCCAACTAGAGAAATTTTCAACCACAGATTTTTAATGCATATTATATTGTGTGAGAGAATTATGTAAAACCCTATTTGGAGAAAGCTCAATCCATGTCTGGATAAAAGCACAAATTCCCTATTTGTGTACCTCTGTGTTAGGGTATTCTGTTTTTGTGCCCACCCTTCCTGCATGCGCTGCATGTATTTGTGAGTGTGCCTAAGGTCTAAGGGAGGGAGAAAGATGCTTTGTAAGCAACTGTTCTTCCTAGACCATCTCAGCAATTGCCTGTGCTTAGAGAAAATTATCTTTACTGGCTGACTGTTCTAGTAGGCTCACTAGTCCAAAGTTCATGAGCTATATAGTTTTTCGAGTGTGCACACACACACAGTTTAACTTCCCCTCTGAGCTTGATTTGTAGTGGTCGCTTCAGGAAAAGGGTTACTGCTCCAACTTTACTATCTCAGGGAGAGACCTTAGATTATCTAGTCTAACACCCTTATTTTACCTTGGAAAAAGCTAAGCTTTAACATAGTGCTTAGCCCAGTAGCCTGGCACAGAGTAGGCATTTAATAAAAATTTATTGACTGATTAAGGCAACATGATGCAATGGAAAGAGTTAATGTTAGAAGTCCTGCATTCAAATCCCTAGAATATTATTATCATTAGTAATTGTTGTAGTAGTAGTAGTAACTGTACCTTAGGTATAGAAGGCTGATAATAGCTTATTTTATCAAAGGCACCTGCCAGTCCAGTGGATGATCTATGGTACAGTGTCTCTGAATGTAGAAGACGGTTTCAAACCCCACTTCTCCCACTTTCTGCCTTGGGAACAGTAGGCAAATCACTTAATCTCTCTAGACTCAGGTCCTCATCTGTAAAATAAGGTAGTTGGACTAGATAGCTTCTGATGTCCCTTTGAGCTCTAGACCTACTCGCTTATGCTTGCCATGTGTAAAATGATATAGGAACAACTCAATCACTCTCAAAGGGCTAGAGAAAGTCAAATGAGATACCATGTAAAGTGCCCAGTCAGTCACCAGAAACAACAGGGCCGAGATTTGGACTCAAGTCTTTTAGCTCCATGTCCAGGGCTCTTTCTTTCCATTGAACAAGCTTTTCCCATGTCACCAACAGATCTAAATTCTTTCATGCAGTTGTTCATTTCCATTCCTGAAAGTGAACACCAAAAATGTCTTTGAGCATTGCCATCATTATCTATCTTTCAACAAACATCTGATGGAACCTGTAGGCTGGACTTCAAAACAAAACAAAACAACCGTTGACATATAAAAAAAAGTCATCTTGAAATGGAAACCAGAGTCAGCCCCCATCATTATGTAGCAGTGCTGCTTCAGGATTGTATCAACATGTTGTACCTAGGGATGACTAGTGAACTATTAAGATTTATGTGCAAAGAAAACAGGAAAGCAGTGTAGTGAGGAAGAAAAAACAGGGCAACTGGCAATCCTGAGACCTTCCTGGGTTCTGGCCAATAACCTATCAAGGCCTTAGGCAACAAACTGATTCATTGTCCCCATCCACCAGAACAGGATTTCTGGGGGATTTCTGACATCCCCATGAATTCTACCACAGTATGGAAAGCTCTCCCTGAAGAACAAGCTCCAACAGTTCAATAAACAGATGTACAATGATCAAAACAGTTAAATATAACGATATAAAATGCATGATTTAAACCTAATTGTCTGGCACACAAAGTGGATTCTCAACACTTCTGCACCTTACCTAGCAATGTGACCTTGGGCGATGCACATCCCTGAATTTGTTTCCTGCCCTGTAAGATGAGGAGATTGGATTACATGTTCTAGTTTATAGCCTAATGTGCTTGATGGCCCTAAACCTCCCAGGATTCTTTCCAGTTCTGATATTCTATGAATTAATGAACTATATTTGGCCTCCTCTTAAGAAGACCATTTGAATACCCAGAGCTTGCATAGAAGAATCAGTCTATTAGACCTAAAGATTTCAGTGTTTATGCTTCTGAAAAACTTCTACCATTCATGATCTAAGGGGTATTGTTGAAGTAAATGGATGGAAAATGATATCTACAGTCAAGTTATTATTTATAGTATTCTAGATTTAGCTAGTCTGTAAGAACTGAAAGCACTTTCCCATATTTTATTTATTTGAATAACAACCAGGAAGAGTAATTTGGAGCGGATATTAATATCTCCAGATTACAAAAAGAGAAACACAAATGCAGTGTAGAAAAAGGAATTTGCTCAAGGGCACGTAATGATTCTTCGGCAGAAGCAGCCTTGGAACACCCCCCATACATATATATATATATATGTGTGTGTGTGTGTGTGTATGTATGTATACATATATACATATATGTATATATATAAAGTTATCATGTAATGTCTTTTTCCCCATTTAATAATATTTTATTTTTTCCAATTACATGTAAAGACAGTTTTCAACGTTCACTTTTTTTAGTATTTGTTTTTAAAAATTTTCCCCAGTCACATATTAAAAATAATTTTTAACATTCATTTTTAAAACTTCAAGTTCTAAATTCTCTCCCCAACCCCACTCCCACTGAGAAGGCAAGCAGTTGGATATAGGTTATACATGGGTAGTCATGCAAAACATATCCATAATAGTCATGTGCATGAAAACAGAAAAAAACCCCAAGAAAAATAAATAAAAAACAGTCTACTTCATTCTGTATTCAGACACCATCAGTTCTTTCTCTGGGGAGGGACAGCATTTTTTCATCCTAAGTCCTTCAGATCAACATTCACTTTGATAAGATTTTGAGTTCCAATTTTTTTTCTCTCCCTTGCTTTCCTCCCTTCCCTCCTCCTCAAGACCATAAGCAACCTCATGTAGGTTCTACATGTGCAATCATATTTCCACTTTAGTCATGTTGTGAAAGAAGAATCAGAACAAAAGGGAAAAACCACGAGAAAGAAAAAAGCGAAAAAAGGCGAAAAAAGTACGCTTCCACATCTGCATTCAGGCTCCATAGTTCTTTCCCTGGATGTGGATAGCATTTTCTGTCATGAGTCTTTTGGAATTGTCTTGGATCACTGAATTGCTGAGAAGAGCTAAGTTATTCATAGTTGATCATTACACAATGTTACTGTGACTGTGTACAATGTCCTCCTGGCTCTGCTCACCTCACTCAGTATCACTCAATCAACATTTCTTATGCACCTGCTGTATACTAGGCACTGCAGTGCTAGGTTCTGAGGATACAAAATGTATACCCATATACATCAAATATGTACAAGTTAAATAAAAGTAATTTTGATGTGGCAGCATACTAACAATTGGAGGGATCAACTAAGACCTCCCTTACGGAGGAAGAAGCACCTGAGTTAGAAGATGAATGGAGCTGGAGATTCTAAGAGACAGAAGTGCCAGACATGCAGAACAGAGAGAACAGCAAGGAGACCAGTCTGGCTGAAATAGAGCCTGCATGAGGGCCTATGATGGGATTGTAAAGGACTTTAAAACCAAACAGGGTGGGGCTTATATTTTATCCTAGAGGCAATAAGGAACTGCTACGTTCCTAGAATGTCCCTTGTACTTTAGGAACATCAAGGGAGCTCTTTACCTCTCCAGAAAGCTCTTTTCAAACAATTGAGCCAGATGTTCAGGTAGAGTCCTCAAGAACCCCAGGAGGTTCAGAACCATGCTCTCTGTAGGCTAAGCATCATACCTGTTCTATAGTTACACAGGTGCATTTTTTCCTCCTCTTTCTCAGGTGTAATGTTGTCCTATTCACCGACAGTTTATCCTCCACTCTCTCCCTGGGTGAAGTTGGGGGGCACCAATAGTACATAGAGCACCAGACCTGGAGTCAAGAAACTCATCTTCCTGAGTTCAAATCTAGTCTTAGACACTTCTTAGCTGTGTGACCCTGGGTAAGTCACTTAACCCTACCTCAGTTCCTCCTCTGTAAAATGAGATGGAGAAGGAAATGACAAACTTATCCAGTGTCTTGCCAAGAAAACCCAAAATGGGGTCACAAAGAGTTAGACATGACCGAAAAGTGACAGATTCTCTTTTCCTTCCTGAATAATTTCTTCCATCATTTTTAGGATCTCCTCACCTTCTCTAATAAGCCACAAGGTAATCATAATAATAGCTAGCATTTATATAAATTTACAAAGCAATCTTATCTTCCCAACAATCATCAGAAGTAGATGCTATTAGTATTACCATTTTACAGTTGAGGAAACTTAATCAGCCAGAGATTAAATGACTTGTCCAAGTCACACAGCAACTAAATGCCAAAGGCTAAATTTGAACTCAGGTCTTCCGGCACTCTATCCATTGTGACATATGTTCCTCAAACTCTTTCAACTTCTCCTCTAGCAGGGAAAGCAGATTATAAATGTAACAGGTATAAATCATCATAGGGCTGGCTTGGATCTTAGAGATCATCTTGTCCAAGGGTACCATTTTATAGATGAGAAATGAGACCCAGAAAGTGAAAGAGCCTTACTGAAAGTATAATCCCAGTTCTGCCAGTAAGTAACTGTGTGACCCCAAGAAGAGTTGTTCCCTTCTCCTGACCTCATTTTTCTCATCAGGAATATGAAAAGATTGATTGGATTTTGTATCTGAACTCCTTCCACCTCTGAATGCCTACAGATTGCTCAAGACTTTTCTGTGGCGTACACCATAACTGATGACTGCTTAAAGCAGAAACAAAAACATAGTATACATTCTGCAAGTCTCTTTACAATTCCTTTTGTTTCCCTAGTTCCAGGACTCCCTAGATTAGCTTCCTCCTAGAAGCTCTCACCCATATAAATGACAAAAACTGCTTACTTCCACACTTATCTTGGGAAGGGTTGCTTTTGAACCTGTTTAATCCTGCCCTTCTACGTATTATCTTGATAACTTGTTGCTGGCTGGTTAGCAATTAATAGGTAAATTAACAGGGCTTCAAACTCAGATGGAGCCGAATAGAATCTACCTGTAATAAGCAGCACAAGTAGTTTCCTGCTCACCTAGCCACCTCATTTGTTCCTGTGCCTGTTTGAAATGGCCCTAGACCTAGAGATTACCCCTGCTTCCTCAAGAGGAGCTAACCCTGTCCATCCCCCTATTTCACCCACCACCATATGCAGGGACTCTGGGTATATTCACTAGAAAAGAGTTCTTCCGTTTCTGATCATATTGCATAGGGCCAGAGGAAAAAGAGTAGCCCCATAGGGCTAAAGAACTTCTGTGGGCCAGAAATTGTAGAACTCATGAAGAGTTAGAGAGAAACCATGACCCTGTAGGATCAGAGTTAGAGAGAGATATAGGGGAGAAACCAAGAGCCATACAAACTAAAGAGCTTCAGGTGCTAAGCAATCAGGAGCCATACTGATGAATAGTTATGGGAGGAAAGTAACACGATGGAGTGTCCAGTGGAAGGCAAAGAAGAGACTGGTGGGGCAAAAAGTTGGAGGCATATAGAAATCGAGACTAGAGAAAACAGGCATCAAGGAAAGCTAGAGTTATTAGAAGAGAAACTCCAACTTCACCATTTGCTGGAGTCCTACACAGAGCAGTGTAGTAGGTCATGGGATCTACACAGGATCCTGGAAGGGTTAGGGTCCTACTGACTTTCTTTCAATTAGGCATGGAGCTATACTGTGTTCTTTATTCTGTAAATAAAATTTGCTTTGTGTTTTATACAGTATTACCCTGACAGATTATAAGAGAATTAATGGTCACTTTTGTGGGAAGTGTCATACCCTGAAGATTCCAGTGTTCCCCTAGGTGGGGACAAATATGCTGTTGAAAGATCATCAAAGTGGCCTAACTCTTTGTATTAGAGGGACCCTCTGACAACCCCTTGTAATCTAGCCCCTGACTTCATCATTCAACTGAAACCATTCTCTTCAATATGACTTTTTAAAAAAATATATTAATCTTTTGTTTATACATAACTTAAATTCCCACTTATATATTCCCCTCATCCTTCCCAGAGAGCTGCTTCATATTCAAAGAATATTTTTTTAAAAAGGCAGTAAACAAAAATGATCAATACATACAAAAAAATCTGAAAGTGCACCTGTGTCCTTTCTACCTCTTCAAAGGAGTGGGAGGAGGTAATTTTGCATTTCTTTATTCCCATGCTTGTTGCCTGTAATCCTACAACATTCATTTTTGATTGTTTTGTGGTTTTTCTTTCCATTTATTTTGTTGTAGTCATTGCACATAGTGTTTCCTTGGCCTTACTTCATGCTGCACCAGTTCATGTAGGTCTTTTCATACTTCTCTGCATTCGTTATACGCATTATTTCTTATAGCACGCTAATATTCCATTATTGATGTACTATTATTTGTTTAGTCATTCCTCAAGTCGATTGGCATTTACTTTGTTTCCAGTTCTTCCCTACCATAAAAAGTGATGCTATTCATATTTTGGTGTATATAAGGACTTTCTTCTTATCAGCGACCTCCTTGAGTATAAATTTAGTAGCAGAATCTCTGATCAAGTGTATAGAAAATGTAACCACTTTATTTGAATAATTCCAAATAACTTTCCAAAATGATTGTCTTGATTCCCAGTTCCCACCAATAGAGAGCCTCCAACATCGACTATTCTTAATTTTTGGTCATCTTTCCCAGTTTGTTGGGAGTGAGGTAAAACTTCAGGGATGCTTTTATTTTCATTTTTCTTATTCTTAGTGATTTGAAGCATTTTTTTTCATATGACTATTTACAGTTTGCAATTATTTTTTGAGAACTGATCATATCCTTTGACAGCTTATCTACTGGGGAATGGCTTTTGGCATGTATGTACATGTATATACATATGTATACACACATCTAGATCTACATTTACATATCTCTTTATATAAATATAAATATATATATCTATTCTCTCCCTACTCTGATCCATCCTCTACTTAGGCACTAAAGTGATTTTCTTAATTCATAGGTCTGATCATGTCACTTCCCTACTCAGTAATCTCCAGTGGCTCTCTATTGCCTCTAGTAGCAAATACAAAATGCTCTGTTGGACATTCAAAACCCTTTACAATTCATCCCTCTCCCACCTTTCTAGTCTTCTTATACCTTTCTCTCCAGCATATACTCTTTACGCTAATTCAATCCTCCTGGCTGGTCCATAAATAAGACACTCCATCTTCCTGTGCTTGTAATGCTCCCCCTCCTTCATTCTGACTACTGATCTCCCAACTGAAACCCCACCTTCTAAAGAAAGTCTTCCCCTACCCCTCTTAATTCCAGTGCCATCCCTGTATTAAATTGTTTCCTATTTATTTTATACATAGCTTGTTTTGTATATATTTATATGTCATCTCCCCCATTAGATTGTAAGTATCTTGAGGACAAGACTGTTTTTTGCCTTTATTTTGTTTTAAATCCTTGGCACTTATAGTAGGCACTTATTAAACAGTTATTGATCAGTTGATTAATATGTCACACATGTATGTCAGTTGTCTATTTATCTTGGATATAAAACCTTTATCTGAGATATATGACACAAAATTCCCCCCAAGTCACTATCTTATCCTAGATGCATTAATTTTGTTTGTGCAAAAGTTTTTCAATTTAATGAAAGAAAAATAATCTATGTAACCTTTGCTAATTATCTCTATCCTTTGCTTAAAAACATAATTTCTTCCTGCAGCTATGAAAGGCATAGAACTTGCTTCTCTTTTTTTAACTCTTTCTATGATATGATCTTTAATAGTCAGGATACATATGCATTTTGATTTTTATTGTGGAATATGGCATAAATTTATATCTAATTTCTTCCAGACTGCTTTCCAGCTTTCCCAGTAGTTTTTGTCAAATAATAATCTATGTTTTGGGGTGTATCAAACACTGGGTTATTGAGTCCCATTATCTTTTATTCTTCCTTGCCTAAATTGTTACTAATGATCTTCTAATTGCCAAGTCCGAGGGCCTCTTGTACATTTTCATTTTTCTTGACTTCTATTTAGCATTTGACATTTTTGAGCGCCCTCTTCTCCTGGATATTCTTTACTTTCCGTTTTTTGGGTTTTTTTTAAAAAAAAATTGTGAGACTGCTCTCTCCAGATTCTCTTCCCATTAGTGTGACCAGTGGTTTTCACTTTCCTTTATTGGATCACTATCTATATAGATCCAGGATAAGGGCCAATGAAAGTGCCCCTGGAGGTTCTGCACAATGAGCTAAAGGCTCTTGCCTTTGGAACCCAACACAACCATGATTGTGGTAGCACCTGGTGCTGGAGCGGTCCCCTTCTACTCAGTCATTCAGGATTGTGTGACACAGGGCTACGCAGATGAGGAGGGTTAAGAGCACATGTTGGAAAGGGTACAGTCATCCACTGCATCCCAGGGCCGTTGCTAGTTGTCTTGACTTCTGTCTTGCCACTGGACTTGGATGAGTCTGGAAGAGAGGATGAGGCTGAAAACTTTGTGCAACTCTGACTCATTGAAATCAAATTCATGTGCAAGTCAAGTCACACTGTGATGTCATTGATTCTCTTAAAAAACATTGTAAATTGAAGGAGTTGGAAAGTCTTCATAAACTCTAAATCCAATGATCTTATGAACTGTGATATTCTATGATTCCAAACTCTGGCAAATATCCTTCTTTCCATTTGGCTTCAGGCCCAAGACAGACTGCAGTGGCCTCCATATTCCTTATTTGTTTGGATAAAGGCCAGACAAACTCATGCCTGGCCTAGAACCAGAACTCCCTGCCTCTAACAGCAAGAAACTCGAATGTGTTGTTCTGCTGTGGTATCTTTTGTGCTAGGTTTGTTCTGTGAAAATTCATTATTCTCACCTGAACCAGAGTTCTCACATACTACCGTGGAGATCAGGGATTTTTAATCTTGGATTTGTTGATAGATTTCAAAAGATCCACAAAGGTGAATGGGGGGAAAAATCATGTTTGTTTGGGGTTTTTTGCACTAAAAATAGATTTCTTTTGTAATCCTTTCTGTCTTTTTTTCTTGAATTTGAAACATTATTCTGGAAATAGAGAAAGAGACCTCTGCCTGTATGCAATTATCCCTGGGATATACCACCCCCTGGAGGGAACACCCAGCTTTGTCCTGGGCTCTCTAACTCCTTCTCTGTGTCTTTATCTAGACTATTCTTCTGTTTTTTTCACCACCTTTTTGCCTCTGCTACTCTCCTTGTCTCTGTCTTATTCTATCAATGACTGCATCTGTATTTCTTTTGTCTCTGGGCATCTATCTCTTTTTACCACTCTCTTTACTTCTGTTTCTCTTAGTTTCTTATCTCCTCCCACTCCCTCAGCTATGTCGTTTCTACTGTCATCACTGTTTCTATTGCTAGCAAGAGGAAAAAATAAGCTCACTGGTGACCCACTCCCGGCCCTGGCAGCCCAAAGCTATTCATCTGCGGAAGGTTTGCTGTGAGAGTGTCCGTAAATGGGCCTTCATGGCTGCTCACTGTGCTCATTTAGATCTTTGGGCACTCCGGGGGAAACACAGTCTTAGGCAACAAGAGCCCTCACAGCAGTTGTTTAAAGCAGACCTCCAGGTACCTTACCCTCAGTACAACCCCAGCACCATCAACCATGACCTAATGCTGCTCTTTCTTGAGAAGCTAGGGAATCTGACCTCCAAAGTTCAGCCCATCAAACTGACACAAGGCTGTGCCAACCCCAGGAAAACCTGCCTGGTGTCAGACTGGGGTACCATTTTCAGTCCTATTGTCTGGAATATATCCCAGACTCCTCCAGTGTGTCAAAATCAGTATCTCCTCTGAGAAAAAATGCCTACTCAGGAGCCTTCAGCTGAGGCATGGTCTGTGCTGGGGATGAGAAGGGAGGAGAGGATTCCTCCCAGAATGGCTCTGGAGGTATCTTGGTGTCTTGGTTCATGGAACACTGTGCCCTGGTCAACTATCCAGGTGTCAATACCAACCTGCGTCATTGTCACACCTGGATCTAGAATGAAATGAAGAAGAAGCAGTGACATACCACCTCCAACCCCCCTAGACCCGCCTGTCCCTATTTCTTCCCTCAAGGGCAGGTGACCTGAGACTCCAGTCCCACACCCCACAAAGGAGCCCAGGCATCCTGACTTCCTCAGCTTCTGATTCCTCTGATCAACCCAGCTGAGCTGCCTCTCATCCCCAGGGACTTAGGCATCCTGACTTCCCAGCCACAGACCCCTCTGAGGACCCAAGTTTCCTCATTCCCTTTTCTACCTTGGATTCCAATGCATGGAAAGGAAATCAAAGGTTTTAGAGATAGAAAAGAGCACAAAATAGCAGGACCAGAAGAGACCTTTTAGAGAAACCGTCTACTCCAATTAATTTTTTCAAATGGGGAAACTGAGTTAAAGTGACCTCCTAATATCATATAGCTAGGATGCAGCAGAACCAGATTCAACACTAATGTTTTTCCCCCTGATGATCTGGCATCCAAAGGTCCAGATCTATCCCCAACCTCTCATGAGGTTTATAATTCTGTAATCTAATTGACTTTTTACTCTGTGCTCAACTGGTTTTTATTTATGCTCTGATTGTCTTTTAACATCACCAAAAGCACCTTTCTCACCTGAGAGATTACATCAGAACATTCTATCATGCTTGCCTACAATTCTACAGAGTGATTATCAGTAATAACTGTTGCTCTTTCTCTCCCAGCTCCTTCCATGAACCCACTATCATCATTGCTCAATATCTGGAGCAATCAATAACTGAGATGGTACCTCTGGGTCTGTCCTTTTCCAGCCCCACACCTACCAAAATGGAGTTTTTAAAACTCCACTCTTCTGAGAAGAGGACCAAAGGGACCTAGGACACACAAAAACACATAAGTAGCCCTGTGAAGAGCAAGGCTGTTTTTTGGGAGATATTCTCAATAAGAGTACTTGCACTTTAGCCTGGCCCTCAGAACTCTCAAAGCAGAAGTACCGTAGCATATACCTTGTGGTCTTCCAAAAAATAACAAAAAGCTGGTGGATACATGATATTATAGCTTTTAGAAATGTTATGGCTTAGTTTGAGGTCTATTTTCCTTAAGGATTCTCATCTGACTTTGACACAGCTTGGAACTCACTATCTAAGATGAAGTGATATAACAGGAAACTGTGAGTTCTAATTTCTGTAGCTTGAGCCAGGAAAAGTCACAGGTTTGACTCCATCAGCCTTTAGCATTAAAGAGTAGTCTGTGTTCATCCTTCATTTTCGAAAAAGACCATCACATCAGAGAAATGAGGACATGACTTGCATCTGATTTTTTTTGAGTGAGGCAGGACTGTGCAAGGACACCAGCCTCACTTTCCCCTCCTGAACCATCTGGATCCAGTGACCAGATATTCATCAGGATGACAGGAAAAGTCTCAGGATGCAGTGGGAGATCTTGGTCTGTTCAGTTACTCACTTAGAGTGAGGTAACGCCTATTCAGTGAATAGATCTCTTTAAGGTGTAATCAGGGAATGGCCTCTTTAATGAGCAAAAGAAAGAAAACAAGTAAATCAAGCTGGGAGAGAAAGAGCAACAGTTATTACTGATAATCACTCTGTAGAATTGTAGGCAAGCATGATAGAATGTTCTGATGTAATCTCTCAGATGAGAAAGGTGCTTTTGGTGATGTTAAAAGACAATCAGAGCATAAATAAAAACCAGTTGAGCACAGAGTAAAAAGTCAATTAGATTACAGAATTATAAGCAACCACACAACCACAGGAGGTAAGGTAAGCACCATCTGTTTTAAGGCAGGGGTCTTACTAGACCAGATGTGACATGCAAACATGGAAAGTCAGAATTCTAGGGAGGGGGCGAAGAGGAAGAGACAGGATGTATCAAGCCACAAGAACAACGAGAAAGCGGGACTGTTTTGTCATATGGAGATACATGCAGTCACAAAACAAAGACAGTTTGTCATAAGCAAGTCCAATAGACCTCTATGGCCTATGTTAGCCAGGTCCTCCATAATGGGCAAAAAACAGATGTGCATCTCAAACTCACTATGTCTAAAATGAACTCATAATTTTCCTCACAGACCCCTCTGGATGCTTATTTCTGTTAAGGACATTACCATCCTTCCAGGCCCCCAGCTTTGGTAGTTTCTGTCTCCCTAATTGAGGGCCATGATTAGAAATTCTTGTTTCTTAGGAAAGCAGCAAGAAAGATGACCTCATATAAACTTTTAAAAGCAAATTCATTTGCATGGGAGTTGAGGGAAGGGAACTCAGACTCTAGGACACCACCCTGTAGGGAGGAGAGATATTCCAGGAAACTATGAGGTCACTGCTGGGAAGGGAACACAGTGGTGCTGGATCAAGCTGGGAAAGAGCTCATCAAGGAGCTGCCACCATGGGAGGAAGCATGCCATCTGGTAACTTCCTATTTTAACAAATTCTTCATGCTACTTAAGTGCTAAGCTCAGCTGTTTGTACCTGCTGAAATAGTATAAATTCTGTTAGTAATCCCCTACATTTTGGTGTCCTGGGGCAAAGATTCAGTCACCTTGACAGAGTATATCTGTAGCTCTTTATAGGCAAGAGGGATGATTTGAAGGGTAGTTTTTCCAAACTGGAAGGAGGGACTGAAGGATCATGGACTACAACAGGGGAAGCCCAGGGAGTTTCTGCTTTCTACAGAGAAGGAAGGGGTAGAGGGCAGACATGTATAGAAATAAACTGAGACTAAGAATATTTCTTTTGCTGCCCTAAAGAATCATCAACAATTGTAAACTTGTCTGTCTCACTGACCCCCTTAAGGAGTGATCTGCCTGCCCAGAATTTACTGTTTCCGTGGACATACCTACTTGCCGGGCACTGGGACACATGGTGAAATTACCCCCTACCCACTCTCTCTCCATTGCCTGGTCAACAGAAATTAGGACCCTCAGGAATTTCCTTTTCTATTTATGATTTGCTTGTTTTCTCTCTTAAGGGTTTTTTTTTCCAGATAAAGATAAATTAATTTTTGTTGCATTCTGAGTCAATGTTTGGATTAAGGAGTCGATCAAGGAAGGCAGAGTCAAAATGGAACTTAAGACGAATCTCCTTAGTTTTAACCTTGAGTTTGTATTAAGCTTCATTGATGAAATGAAAGGTATCTTATATAAAGTACTTTGTAACCCAAAAAGAAACCCCAAAAAAGCACCCTAGTAAGCAAATCCTTGATTTCCTTATGGAGAAAAGGCAACTGAAGGTAATATTGGTTCAAAATATTTACTGGTTTTTTTCGTTTAATTCTGTCCCTAAGTTAGAGTCTTGGCTCAGGAACAACCCAGGACCTTTCTTTCTGGATGATTCCTCCTTATTCTGGTTCTTTCTCTTCCAAATGTGCATCAGGAATAATCCCTATCTCCAGGTAAAAGGTTACATAGGAGTCTGAGATCGTGGAGCTTTAAGCAATCAGCAGAAGCTCTTTTGCCTCGAGATTTGATATGAAGAAGTGATAAGAGAAACTGCAAGTTATTTCACAGATAGAAGAAATATCCTCGGGATTGGGAAACAAGAAAATGAGAAGTGGTTTCGATTGATTGCAATATAGAATATGTGGAAGGAGGTAGTAAGAAATAAAGCTATATTGGAATGTAATTGTGGCAGGTATTCAATATCATTTTATTAGGTAGGCAATAAGAGGTCACTAAAATGTCTTTGGTGAAAGGAGTGATGTGATCAGAAAGGTGTCCTGAAAAGATTAAGAGGGCAGTTTTGTGACAGATACCCTGAAGAAGGGAGAGACTGAATTCAGAGAGGTAGATAGGGGGCTAGGCAACTAGGTGTGCAGTGGATAGGGTGGTAGGCCTGGAGTCAGAAAGACTCATCTTTCTGGGTTCAAATCTGACTTCGAACATTTACTAGCTGTGTAACCGTGGGCAAGTCACTTGACCCAGCTTGCCTCATTTTCCTCATTTGTAAATTGAGCTGGAGAAAGAAATGGCAAACCGCCTCAGTGTCTTTGCCAAGAGAACCCGAAATGCGATCATCAAGAGCCAGACACAACTGAAAAACAAGAAGTTTGGAGGCTAATATAGATTCTAGTTGAGTCTGAAGCATTTACCATATAATATTAGCTCCCTGTGACCTTCAGGATAAAATTTAAAATCTTCTGTATGGTGTTTAAAGCTCTTCATAATCTGACCTTCCCCTATCTTTCCAGTCTTCTTATAACTTACACCCTAGCATGTACTCTTCAATCCAGTGACCCAGGCTTTTGCTGTTCCTTAAACAAGAACAATCCATCTCCTGACTCAGGGCATTTTTACTGGCTGTCCCCCATTCCTGGAATTCTGTCCTTTCTCATCTCTGACAACTGGCTTCCTCAAATCCCAACCCAAATCCCACCCTCTGCAAGAATCCTTCCCCAGCACCATTCAATGATAGTGCCTTCCCTTTCTTTTTTCCTTACCTCCAATTATTTATCCAGTATCTATATTGTTCGTACGTAACTGTTAGCCTGTTTTCTCCCTCATTAGACTGTGAGTTCTTTGAGATTAGGGACTATCTTTGGCCTTTCTTTGTATCCTCAGTACTTAGCATAATGCCTGACATGAGATGGGCAGTTAATAAATGCTTGTCGCCTGATCAATTATGTTGTATTAAAGATATCTGTTTGAGCCCCTCCCACATGGTAATGTTTATATAAGTTGTAATTTGTCTAAACTTTGTAACACTACCTTCCATCCTTACCCTCTAACTCCCAGTGAACACAGTGCTTCTGCACAGATAAATAATTTTCTGAAATGAGGTTCTGAATCAAAGGGGTGGCTATGGGCAGAGATGGATACAAGAGATTTACAAGGTTAAAAAAACACTTGCTTAATACTGGAGAGAGAAGAGTTAAATATTGAGTCTTGTATTAGTCTCTGTGTTGGCTATAAAGATGAATGAACAATGGATATAAATACCTCCTTGATCTCATGGAGCTCATAGTCTGATGGAGGAGACTGGATGTGAACAAAAATAACTCTAATGCGAAATAGAATATGATACTTGCCTAATAGAAGTACAAACTACTACTGGCAAAGTGCTTGTTTCCACACAGGGAAGAAAGATTAAATTATAATATTCATGACCTTTACTGACCTCAGGATTTTGAATTAGTTGACTACAGAGGGCCTGAATTTGCTCAGAATACCAGGTATTCTTCAGATACTGAATGAGAAAAGTGAGAAACCTGAATTGATTCAAACCTTTTGGGAATTTAGGGGAAAACCCTGGGGAGTGGACTTGGGTGTTTTGGCATTGTGGGCATCAGTCTTATTGTGAGAGGCACTTGGTTCACTCCTTGGTTCAATCTACTAGGCTTTATGTGGGACTGCCTATCCCTCTGTGTTCTCCCCTAGTCTTGAATCTTTGCCCCCCAGTTCCTTAGTTTGTCTCCCATTATATAACCTGTTCTTTTGCTGGGAAGGAAGCAGTTCATTTGGACTGAGGTAACCATGAGGATATCAGCGTTTTCAAAACCTGTTGAACTCTTTTACACAACCAGAGCTTCCAATCTGGAATTCCACAAATCTGCATTCTTGGGTATGAACCTTCTAGTTGCACGCAATATCAAGGTTTTTATTTGATGGATGTTTTCACAGCTCAAAATATAGGACCCTTAAAGGCAAAAGGACTCACATGTACAAAAATATTTATAGCAGCTCTTTTTATGGTAGCAAAGAATTGGAAATTGAGGGAATGCCCATTAGTTGGGGGAATGACTGAACAAGTTGTGGTATATGAATATAATGGATTACTATTGTGCTATAAGAAATGATGAGCCGGTAGATTCAGAAAAATATGGACTTACATGAACTGATGCAAAAGGAAGTGAGCAGAACCAGGAGAGCATTGTACATAGTAACAGTAACATTGTTCGATGACCAACTTTAATAGACTTAGCTCTTCTCAGCAATACAAAGGTCTAAGACAATTCAAAAGACTAAAGATGGAAAATGCTATCCACATCCAGAGAAAGAACTTTGTAGTCAGAATGCAGATTGAAACATACTATTTTCTTTCTCTTTTTTCTTCTTGTGGTTTTCCCTTTTGTTTTAATTCTTCTTTCACAACATGACTAATGTGGAAATGTTCTTTAAAAAAAAGTATGGTATTCAATAAATCTTTGAGAGTAAAAAAAAAAAATCCACTAAAATACAGGACCCTTGATGCATGAATTTGAAGTAAAAATTTCCGGAACTGCTATCCAAATGCTCTATTACCTGAGTAGTTTCAGAAAATTCCAGTTCCCATCGCCTCTCCTCTCAATAACCTAATGCCTACCACCTTATTCTCATGGTGGTCTTTTTGGAAATACTTATCATGAACACTGCAATACACGATGACTAAATGTTCCATGAAATGAAATTTCTTGCTGTCTTTGGATCCATGCTAAAGTAAACTCTATCTACTCTTGTATTTTTTTCTCAAAGGAGAACCTACAAGCCATCCTTCCATTTAGCTACAATTACCTTATACCTTTTAATTTCATTAACTGAGAGAATATTAATGGTAATATGGTTCAGTTTTTCCATTATTATGTCATCTCTTACTCACTGAACTAAGATTTTATATTTATGGAATCTATAATGAAGTTAATGTGTATGAACAGTCAAAAATTTGTGATTTTTTTTTACCACTCTCAGTCCTCTTTTTTGCCGCTCACCAGAAAGAGCTGTCCACTATTATTGCCTACAATGCCTCTCGCCTCACTCCCTCCTTATCCTTTTGCAACCAGGTTTCTGACCTTACTATTCATCTCCTGGATGTTCGCTTCTATCAGGGTTTTTGTGATTTACTCTCTTTTCACTCTTCCCTCACATGCCTGATCGTTCCTTCTCATTTCCCTTTGCTGGACTCTAAGGTGAGGATTTACCTCTAGGCTCTGCACTCTCTCCCTCTGTGATCTCATCTGTTCATTTGGGTTCGATGATCATCTTTATGCTGATGACTCCTAAATAGATATTTCCATCCTCAGTCTCTCTCTTAAGTTCTATTCCAATATTGCCCACATTTTTAGCTGGATAGCCTGTAGGTATTTCAAACATAATGTGTCTGGAATAACACTTATTACGTTTCTCCAAAATCCTAGACTTCTTTCGAACTTCCCTGTTACTATCGAGGGCAGGGGTGGGGAACTTGTGGCCTGGAGGCCATATGTAGCCTTCTAGGTCCTCAAGTGAATCAAAGGACCACACTTGAGGACCTAAAGGGTCAAATATGACCCTGAGGCCGCAAGTTCCCCATCCCTGGTGGGGCCATCATTTTAATCAACCTGAACTCAAAACCTTGATGTCATCCTTCTACACTCAGTCATACACACATGTATATATGTGTGTTTGTATAAAACCTGATGTCAAACTTTATGGTTTCTGCCTTTCAATATTACTCAAGTTTTTCCTCCTTCCCATCTATCCTCTACACAACTGCCAAAATTATTTTCCTAAAGTCTAGGTCTGAAGACATCATCTGCCTCTCTTCCACTGGCCAGTGAACTCAAGTGGCTCCCTGTTACCATTAGGTTCAAAATGAAACTTCTCTAATGCCCTTTTCAACCTGATTCTACTTTACTTTTCTGATCTTACTACACACTTTTCCCCTTCATTCACACACACACACACACACACATACACACACACACAGCAGAATTGGCTTTTTTAGTGTTTCTCATTCAGGACATTTCACATCTCATATCTGCTCCATTGCACTGTCTGTCCTTGATGAGGACACCTCCTTTTAGCTTCTTACAATCCCTAGTATTCTGCAGGTGTCAGCTCAGGACCACCTCCTAGTGGAAGTTTTTCCTAATCCCATTAGTTTTTATTCGAAGGGGTGGCATCTCTCCTACAGGTTCCCCACCCCTTTTAATGACTCCCCTAACCCCAATGACCAACTGTATCTATTTGTATGTTCCTTTATGTGTACATATTGTCTCCTTTGACTAGACTGTAAATTTATTATCATTATTATTTATTATTACTTTTAGTGCTTTCTCTCTATTATTTCCAATTTCTACTGTCCATAGCTTGCTTTGCCTATATTTGTTTACATGTTGTCTCCCTGATTAGATTGTGAGCTCCTTGAAGGCAGGGATGGTCTTTTGACTCTTTGTGTATCCCTAGTGTTTAGCACAGTGCCTTGGCATATAGTAGTGCTTAATAAATATTGATAATTTGATAATTGGTAATCAATAATAAATATGATCGATTGATTGAAGGCAGAGATCATTTCACTTCTGTCTTCACATCCTAAGTGTCTAGCCAGCCCAGATGCTTAATAAATGTCTGTAAATTTATTGATTGTGGATGTAGGATAAATCTGCCCAGGAATAAGAGTCACATTTAGTTTTTCTTTGTTTAATAGATTACCATGGCCAAAGAGCTCATCACAGTGGCCAGCTTTCTTGGAATGAGTTTCTCTTAAGAAATTTGGTTCTTGAGTATAAGGCTTGTCACTAGGACTGTATGAAGAGCTTTCTAGCATGGCAGAGTCTGCCAGAGCTAGTGTTCTGTTGGCCCAGTTTTTGAGAATCCAGAGTCACCTTCATGCCACAATGAGCCATCAGAGTATAATTCTGTGTGAGGATCAGCTGATCTTTGACCAACCTCCCAGGTCAAAAAACCCAGAATGAAATAATTATTAGTAAGGTATTAAAATAATAGTAAAGATACAATGTTATGAGGTATAAATATCTTTCTGAGGATACATGGGGCAGTTCCATTGGATGATGGAAAGGTGGCAGTCAGCTAGGTAATCTCTGAAAGACAGTCAGTTTATAAATTCTAAGGAGTAGAGACCTCTGTGAAGAAGACCTCTGGGCCAAGAGGAGGGGGAGGAAGAGAAGGCAATTTCCCCCCATTCTTTTTTTCCACTCCCTCTTTTCCTCCATCCCCATAACTGACTAGGGTGTCTAGTTGGAACTTGTCCACCAGGAGACATCCCATCCAGCAATTCAGTAGTTCAACAGTCTATTATTATTTAATGTTAAGTAATTATTATTCAGTCCAACAGGTTGAGGGTAACCCATAGGTGTCAAACCCATTGGTGAGTTAGGGGGCTGTCTTCCCTAAACATGTGAAGACTTCCTCAAGTAGAATGGGTGGATGAGAACAATTTGTTCCAAGGACCATGTAGGCAGCTGAAGCAGGTGCTGTGGAGCACTTAAAGCCTGGTCAGACATCAAAGACGCCAAGGTCATCCACAGCATTGCGTGGGCCATCACCAGTCATCTTGACTTCTGTGTTGCCACTGAACTTTAATGACTCTGGAAGAGAGAGTAAAGCTCACAACTTTGTGCAACTCTGTCTACTTAAATACAATTTGAGAACAAGTAAAGATGTCACTTATGAGGTCACTGGTTCTCTCTGAGAACAAGGGACCTACAGCCGCTGTTCATCAGTGAAAGAGTTTGAGGCAAAATGGAGAGAGTAGAGAATCACTCTCTAAATAGGAGTGGATAAAGAAAAGACGGTCAATTGTGAGAGTAAGCAACTTTGAGGGATGAAACCTTTGGTAACAGTCAGGGAGTCAGTCAGTGAACAAAAATTTATCAAATATCTAAGAGAGTTAGCCCTGGCAAATGAAAGTGACCCACAAAGAGGAGCAGACCCTGGGAACCCATCCGAGCACCAAGAAAAGCTATAGGCGGTCTCTATGATGAGAGAAAGGACTTCCAGGTCCTGTGGTACCAGGGGTGGTGAATTGACTTTGTTGCACCTTTATCTAGAGGTGGGCTTCACCACCATTGTTCTCTAAGTTTGAATCCACTCTTCACATGAACACTGTCTGTTTGTGGGAGAATGTACCCTTTGTTTACGGAGCCAGTGTTCTATAGCTACATCTACGTTACCAGATGTCCTTGCTAAGAGCTAATAGTGTATGTATGCTAGGTAATTATTAATGGAAAGTACACCAAATGGAGACAGTGTT
Source organism: Bettongia penicillata ogilbyi (assembly GCA_023548195.1). Taxonomy (NCBI): domain Eukaryota; kingdom Metazoa; phylum Chordata; class Mammalia; order Diprotodontia; family Potoroidae; genus Bettongia; species Bettongia penicillata. Next base: position 11,547,435 of record JAJHZJ010000177.1, read on the forward strand.
ACAGTTAAAAAAATGCCTTACATTTGGAGTTAGGGGTTCTGGGTTCAGATCCTAGCTCTTCTATTACTGCCTATGTGGTATGGTGGTTAGAGCATCGGGCCTGGTGTCTGGAAGATCTGAGTTCAAATATGGCCTCACACACTTATCAGTATGACTCTGGGCAAGTCACTTCACCCTATGTGCCTCAGTTTCATCATCTGTAAAATGGGGATAGTAATAACACCGACCTCCCAGGGTTGTTGTAAGGATCAGAGGAGGTAATAATTATAAAGCTTTTATCACAGTTAGCACATAGTAAGCATTATATAAATATTAGTTACTATGACTACTACTGGTGACTTAAGTGGTTCTACTGGATACAGCATTGGATTTGGAATCAGAAAGACTTAAATTCAAATCCAGTCTTGGGCACTTTGGAGCAAGTCACTTAACTTCTTTTGCCTCAGTTTTCTTATCTGTAAAATGGGGACACTAATAACACCTACCTCCCAGGGTTGTTATGAGAGTCAAATGAGAATATTTATGACATGCTTAGCTCGGTGCCTGGCATACAGTAGGCATTTAATAAATGCTTATTTCCTTGCTTCTTTGAATCTCGTTTTCCTTCTCTGTGAAAGGAGAGAGTTGGACTAGATTAGCTTTGAAGTCCAGTCCAGTTCTAAATCTAAGTACAGAGCCCTGTATTAAGTGTGTAGGAAGATATAAAGGCCTGGTAGGACTGGAATTTAGAAATGGGAGAAGACAATAATACTTCAGGGGCCCATGATTTTGTCTCTTCACAGATTAAGATCAAAATTCCTCCACATTATTCATGAGGGACTGTGATTAAAAAAAAAAAATAACTCCAGGATGCTAAACCTTCAGTCATGAGACATTAATTCCATCATTGAGCCTGTAGTTTTTATCCTTTCCGTATCTGTAGGATCTACCAGAGGTTGTGTTCCAATGGTGGTGCTTTTGAGGTGTTGCTGGGGTCTCTTCTGTGCTGTGATGAGGACTCTGTGGACAAATAAGTAAATAACCATTTAAAAATAATACATTCCATTTATCCAGGGCTTTAGGGTTTTAAAAAAGCATTTAAAGGATAAAAACTGTTTTCATCATGACAATCCTATTAAGTACAAGTATAATTATCTCCCTTCTATAGATGAACAAAACAAGGCACAGAGATGTAACATAGTTAGCAAAGTATCAGAGAGCGAATTTTAAAACAAAGGTCCTGGGAATCGAAATCTAGAGCTCTTTTTGCTAGACTACTTGAATGGATTTTCTATTGGACTCTGGAACCCACACCCTCATCCGTTGGGTTACTGTGTGGAAAAAGTACAGCTCATATCCCCATCCAGTGCAGAGTCCAGGCAGGAAGCCCAAGTCAAATAGTAAAGTATTTAAATGAAACACGTGCAAATAGCAGATACCAGGCAAAACTATGTAGTGAGTCCCTCAAAACAAACAAGGACTGTCTCATGAGCTCAAGGGCCAGTGGGGAAAAGAAAAACATTCTCCCCAAGGGAATTCATGTTCTAAGACAGAAGTATTAAACACAGGAAAAAGTATGAACCAGATTAAAATGCAGTTGGGAAATATTTAACAAAATAAATGAAAATGCAAAAAAACATAGACAATATTGTATTTCAAGATTAAGTTACATATATATATATATGGTCCTTCTAGTTAAGTTTGATATGAGTGCTCTAGGACAGAGAGTCAAATACTGGGCCACTCCCAAGTGCAGCCCAAACCAGATTAAAATGTAATTGGGAGTGCCAATGTAATTCAAATGTAAGACAGGGGTAGGGTTCTTAACTTGGGATTCATGAACAATTTGTTTCCTTGGTAATCCTATGTATTTTATTTTATACATTTAAAAACATGATTCTGAGAAGGGGTCCACAGGTTTCATTAGGCTGCAAAAGGAGGTTGCCTTGTATCATGTCTGGGACATATTTTGGATCAGCGCCTCTCCTCTTAGACTATCATTTATAACAAAGCTGCAATTCTCTGAATCTCTGTATGATCAGCTGTCATTGCTGAAAGTCTACTTCCTCTAACCAGGGTGGAAGACACTTCATGGCTGCTGCTGCCTCTTTACTTCCCTCCAAGTTCCCAAGTTCCTCTTGGCCCTGGCCACCTTCTATCATCACTGTGATAAATTACATTTGTATGCTACTTTAAAGTTTGAGAAGTGCTTTTTATAATATCATCTCATCTGAGGTTTGGAATAGCCCTGGGAGCCTGGTACTGCAGATATCAGGTTGTCTTTTCATAAAAGAGGAAACAGACTCCGAAAGGTTGAGTGACTTGTCCATGGAAGTAGATGTCAGAGGAAGCAGTCTTCCAATTCTGGGATGATCCCACTCTCAGCTGTCATGACTCTGTCAGAGTCAGATTGTTTGTCAGTTTCTTAGGTGCCTCTTCTCATTGGCTCCGAGGTCTGGTTCAAGGGGCTGCTTAGACAGATGTGAATTACCTCCATGCTCCCTCTCCACAGAGGGTCCCCTTGTCCTTGTGCCTAGCTCAGACAGGGTGAATGCCTCTTTTTTTTTTACCTCCTTCCTGCCTCAGAGGGAAGGTGTGAGTTACCTGCTCACACCATCTGCCTTCATAAGCTGTATCTTTCTGAGGCTGGGATAAACCCATGTACCCCTCTTATCATTTCCTGCATACCTCCCAACTTCAGCGCTGCCCCATTAAGAACTCAACGGAACAGAGAGATGGGGATGGAGGTAGAGAGCACATGCTGCTAGCTCCTATAGGAATTTCTATTGTTGAAGCTTTTAACCCTCTTTATGCCACCCCCTCCCCAATAAAATAATACACCAGCAGCATTCAATAAATTATAAGGTGTCCCCTTCATGCTGGGCACCCGGGATACAAGAAGGGCAAAGACAGTCTCTGCTCTCGAGGACAATTACAGTCTAACGGTGGTGGTGGTGTAGACCCCAAGCGATCCAGTACGTACAAACAAGCTAGGCACAGGACAGTATATACAGGAGGTACGGAGAATTTGCACACAAAGCTATCCTGTATTTTATCCTGTCTCATCTCCAGGCTAGGCAGTGAGTTTCTCGGGGACAAGGGACCTGTATGGATGAGCTGTGTTGATACATGGCCTGGCAAGAAGGCAAGCCTTGCTTTTTGAGTCGAATCAGGCTGCCTCCAAAACAAAAGGAAGGAGGTTAGATATGGGGAAGAACTTTTTGACTGGTAGTGGGGGTGAGGGGGCTCTGTTGTAGGTTGGGACGATATTAGTGGCTAACACGCTGAATCCCGCCTCAGGGGACCTGGGCTCAAATCCAGCCTTCAACATTTAGCCTAGGGCCAATTCTACTTGTTGAGCCTCAGTTTCCCCTTCTGTACAACGAAAACGTCAACCCCGTACTCGTTTCCTCATGGGATTGTTGTGTGGCTTTGCAGCTCTCTGAGGATGAGGCCGACTCTCGGACACATTCGGCTTAGTTTCTTCCAGAGACCGAGGAATGCAGAGTCTCTCTTCCCTCGGGTTATCTCTTAACTCCTCTTGATGTACAAGAACCACGTTCATCCTACTTCGGCAGCTGCCAGTGTACAGTGGGGCCCCGCCCCGTAGGAGATGGGCGGGGACTAGGCCCGCCTCTCGCCTCTGATTGGAGGTCGCAGTTTCTGCCTCGCTGTCACTCCCGCGGTGCCCCCTCTCGTCACTGTCAGTGTCTCCTCCCAGCTCAACCCCGCGCTGAGGGCCGCTTCCCGTCGCGGGGGCTGCCGGGACAGTTTCAAGATGGCGGCGGCGCTCAGCGCCGTCCCGGGTCTTTGCCAAGCGTTCCATTCATTTCCCGGCTGCTGAGCGGGGCCGCGGAGACGCGGGAGAGGCCGGGGGCCGCCGGGGAGGCGCAGGGGGCCACGCCGGGCCCTGGGCGGGCGCCGGGAGCCGCGGGGCCTCCCGCTGACTGGCCGCCATGGCCACTCTGGAGAAGCTGATGAAGGCATTCGAGTCCCTCAAGTCCTTCCAGCAGCAGCAGCAGCCGCCGCCGGCGCAGCCTCCGCAGCCGTCCCAGGCGCAGCCGCCCCAGCAGCCGCCGCAGCAGCCGCCCCAGCAGCCGCCGCCGCAGCCCGGGCCGTCCGGGGGGGAGGAGCCGGCGCACCGACCGTGAGTGGCTGGCGTCGGCCGGGCGGGGAGAGCGCGGCGCCCCGGCCCCTCCCGGGATCCCCGGTGACCGGAGAAGCGCGGTCTGGGGGTGGGCCTCCCATCCTCCCCACCCCGCCTCGGGGGCCGGCGGCCGGAGCACCTGCTGTCCGGGCCCCGAGGGGACCCTCAGCCCGTCACCTCCCCGGCCTGAGGGCCTGAGGGAGGGGCCTCGCCCCACCACCTTCCCACGGAGCACTGACGTCCTGTCGGGGGGGACGTCGTGGGGCCCCCTCCGCCTGTCCCCGGCTCAGGGGCCCGTGGTGCGCGCCTCGAGGAGGGGAACTGGGGGTCCCCGCATCCTTCCCCCCGCGTCGGGAGACCCGGGGCTCCCCGCCCCTGCTCCCCTTTCTGGTCCTGAGTGAGCGGTCCTCGAAGACCTAAGACGAGCCCCCTCCGTCCCCCCTCCTCCTCCCGTCTCCCTGGGCTCTCTGCTGGGCTCCTGTCACTTCTCAAATTTTGGGGGGAAGAAAGGTTCAGGAGGCTAGAAGTTGTGGTCAGTGCCCTAGGTTTATGGAGAGTTAATGTTCAAGCATTTAGAAAGCTAATGACTTGGGTCCTGGGGGGGGAGGGTGGGGCACGGGACGTCCGCTGGAGGAGAACCTTAGGGGTGGCTCTTTTAGACCTGAGAATTTTGACTTCGTTACTAAGTTCTGTAGAGTTAGGGTCACCAGAATGATAATAATCAGGAAGGGTCCCAGCTTCTCACTCTCCATGTTTGTCTGTAAGAATTTGCATAGGTTGTAGTACATAATAATAAAAATGAGGTGAACTGATTCGTAGTTCAGGAATTTTAATTTTGAATAAACGAGAGATGGTAATAGTGAAAGTATTTGGAAAATTTCCTAAAGTCCATTTTTTTCTCTTGGAAATAAAAATGCTTCTGTAGGCAATAGTTAAATTGTTACAAGACTGGTAAGATAATCTTGAATATACTTTCCCGATGTTCTTTGTGACTTGTTAGAACTTGGCACATACGGTAATTCTGAGATGCAAATTACAGAAACATGTCAATCTGAAGGAGTGAAAAATCATTTAAATACTTACTATCTTCCAAGCCCTGGGGTTGCGGATAGAAAAGAGACAATCTCGGTTCTCAAAGAGCTCACGTTCTAACCGGGGAAGACAACACATGGAGGAAGAAAATAAATAAAACTGGTCACAGATGTCATTCTTTTATAGACTATTTGCCTAGTTGTCTGCTGCTCTGTTTTCTTGAGAATTTGCTTAATTGAAACTGAAATACATAGGCCACCATGAAAGCTGAGAACTTTATGTGAAGTTTTGCCTGTTTTTATCAGTAAGGTTAAAGATGGTGTCAGTGAACATTGGCCTGAATATAGTATTGTACCTTTGTAGAAATATCATTATAAATAGTAATAAAATAATTCATGAAAAAATACTTATGCTAAATTATTTTAGCTACTTTGTTGGACACAAATGTCCATAGGTGTGAGTTCTTTCTCCACCAGTACTAGGCAAAACCCCTTCATGTCTTTTCATCCTGTAAATTCTTGTGTGTTCACATAAATCCTCCTTAGAAAATCTGTCCAATGTACTGGGAACTTGATTCTGGTTCTTTTAGTGAATGTCAAAGGATACTGGGGGAGCAGTGGCATTATTCATCTTTGGTCTGTCAGTTTTACTGTACAACTGGCCCACTTTTTTGTCCTAGTCACTGATGCTAACGTAAAACACCATTTAAATTAAAAGTTTATTTTTACTATAAAATTATTTTCCCACAGACACAAAACATTTCAATGTACAGAAAAAAAGAGGTTTGCATATGAAGGGGAATATCCATTATGGGCAATTTGCTTTGAAAAATAGAATATATTTAATTTAATAAGGTAGCAATTGCCCAGCTTGTATCCCCTTCAGAGCTTTGTTTTCTTCTGTGTACCCACTTTGTGTTCAGTTTTTTGCTGCAAGAAAAAGTGTTGCTATGATAATTTGTCCATGTGAATCTTTTCCTTTCTGTCTTCGACCTGTTTAGGATATATGCCTAATAGTGCTATTGCTGGGTCAAAGGATGTACATATATATGTATGTATATATATGTATATGTATGTGTGTGTGTGTGTTTGTGTGTGTGTATATATATATATATATATATATATATATATATATATATATAATAGTGATATTTAAAATGCAGTTCCAGATTATTTCCCAGAGTGGTTGGATCAGTTTACAGTTCCATCAACAGTCTATAGTGTGCCTGATCTCCCATAACCTGACCAATAATTGCCATTTTCATTTGTTGCTATTTTTGCTAATCTTATTTATTTGAGGTAGAACCTCAGAGTTTTAAGCTCTACTTTTCATATTCAAGTCATTGCTTGACAATATGCCATGTTTTTTTTATACCCATCATGAATCTTTCCAGTGCTATTAGGATTACTTATAATTTGATTCTTCCAAGATTTTGGCATATCATGATTTATAGACATGAGTTATCATGTCTGTCCTTAAAAGGAATGGATATTTGTGGCAATATGCAGTTTGGAATGTGCAACTAAGGAGGCACACATTAGAGTCTAAGTGTGAGCTAGCTCAATCTCTTCATGTTCAGTTTTGGGCCCAGTTTTTTAATTGGTGTTCAAGTTGTACATGTTGATGGAGTATCAGTTTAGCTTTATATTACAGACTGAGCAGCATATGTTTTTCATCTACTTTTGTTTTTCTAGCATGGATAGTTAGAGTAACTCTTTTGCATTGTTCTAGCTTCTCTGTGGAGGCTTTGGGAGAATTCTTGGTCTTGGTATGGTTATCATGATGCCATGTATAAAACTTCTTGGTTAGAAAGCACTGGGTTAAAGTTCATAAGGTTTTGCCACATAAAAATATACCAACTTAAATTTTAGAATGATACGCCAGTATCTTCTTAATCCTTATCATTCTGTTCAATTCAGCAAACATTTAAGAAATGTAAACTAGAACTGTGGGATGAGGCTTCTTCATTGGAGAGAATAGACTTCAATCTCCCTTGCCTTTTGGAAATTTATATTTTGTGGGAGGGGGAGGGAGATAGCTGATTAACAGACACTTATTAGCTACGTGACCCTGGGTAAGTCACTTCACCCAGTTTCCCTCAGTTTCCTCATTAAGCTAGAGAAGGAAATGGCAAACCATTCCAGCATATCTTTGCCAAATAAACTTCAAAGGGGGTCATGTAGAGTCTGAAACAACTAAAACAATTGAACAACAAATGAGCATTAATTATTGGGAGGACCAATGAAAGTTTCCTGGTGTGTGTGTGTGACTTTGAAGTTCAGTCTTGATAAAAGGATCAGTAAGGATTATGAGAAGGGGCTGAGGAGGGATGCAAAGGGTTAGAGGCCAGAGACAACCTTGTGAGTTTAGACAATCACTAGCAGACCAGTGTGATTGGAGAGGAGGGTGTAAGAAAGCCTGTGTGATGAGGAGTAATGTAAATATATAGACTATAAATTCCTTGAGGTCAGGGTTTAGTTTTACTTTATGAATCTCAGCTTTGAACATGCTATAGGTGGAACATAATTTGAGATAGAGATGAGGCTAGAAAGATAGGCTGGAGCCAGATTGTTAAGGGACTTTAAGGCTCTAGGCCTTTTGACTGAGTCCAAGTTATACTAACAAATCTTTTTTCTTACAGGGATTTGTTTTGTGAAGTTTGGTTTCAGTCAAAGGGCTGCGCTTGAGAACCTAGAGGGCTGAGGCTGCTGGTTCCTCTCTCCTGTGCTAGGCTAAGTTGTTGGTATTTTGTCCACAAGGCATTTTGGGGCTACTGAATGGTTTTTGAGCACAATAGTGACTTGCTCAATGAGACCTGTACCTTTTTGGTAGCAGAACTTGTTAGCTAGGTTCAGAGAAGCCTCTCATTGACTAGTTGGCCTGCAACCTTTTGGTACATTTTTTTGGGTCCAAACAAAGCATGAAATGAGCACTAAGACCAATAGAATGTTTAGTCTGTTTTGGTGGAGGGAGTACTCATACTGTTTAAAATACTTGTGAAATATTGAAATAAACATTTAGCGGAAAGAATGCTAGGTGTGCAAACATCTTGCTTTGCTTATGTGAACTTGATGTATTGCTTTAACCTTTTGAACCTCAGTTTCCTCATCCATAAAATCATTCTCATAATGATGATAACATTTATATGGCACTTTAGAATTTGAAAAGCACTTTATATTTGACTCACTTCCACACAGTGCCCTTGTGCTATTATCCCCATTTTTGCAGATTTAGAATTTGGAACTCAAAGAGGTTAAATGACTTGCCTAGGCTCCTGCAGATAGTGATGAGCAGGCTCCAAAGTGGAAGACTCTGGTAGAAGTCCATGGACTTCAGGATCACCCATTTGGAGGGTGGGAAGATGGGTCTTATCTTACTCATAATATCCAATATTACCATACCTTCGCCTGGTACCGCCTGACATTGCGGCACTCTGCCCCCTCCTACTGTGAAAATTATCAACTTCCTTCCACTTACCCTGGCTCGCTTTGACCCTCATTCATCTACTTCATTTACTGTTCAAGGACCTTTGGGAAAATTTCCTTCCCACATTATATCTATACCCAGTTCCCTAGACAACCTGAAAGCAAGCACTCTTTGGTGGCTATGTGCTCCTTGTCTGACTGTGTTAGCAGGCATGTATGGAAAGATCTTTATTTTTTTATTTTTCTACCCAAATCCTCTGCTCTTCTGAACTCCTCTACTATTGTTGGAGGCACCACCATGCTTTTAGAAGTCAGTCAAGTTGGTAAGTTTGTTGTAATCCTTAGCTTCTTAACTGTCACTCACATATTCAATTAGCTGCCAGATACTATTTTTCTACCTGTGCAGCATCTCTCACATCTGTCCCATTCTCTTCAGAGACACAATCACCATCCTGGTTCAGTCTGTTTGGTTTTCCTATTTCAAACCTCTCCCTGTTCTGATCCATTCTCTACACTGCTGCCAAAGTGATCTTATTATTTTCCTACTTAAGAAACTCTAGTGGTTCTCAACTGACTGTAGAAGAAAATAGCATTTCATCTTTATCTCATCCTCTTTATAATTTTATTTTGTGTTTTATAATTTATAAAAGCATTGGTTCAGTAGTATGTGTATTTAACATGAATAAGTAACATAAAGGGGGGCATATGCTCAAAAATATTTTACTGATAGGAATGTGTGATTAAAAAGGGTTGGAAACTACTGGACTTAGATGACTTCTAAAGTTCCTTTCTTCCTGCCCTAGATCTGTGATCCCATGATTTTAAGCTGAGGAAGAGGCTGATGCAAATAAGTCATGTTTACTACCCCTCCCCTCCTTTCTCACTCCTATAGCTAAATTGAAAAACTTGGAAACCTCATTTGACTGAAATATGCCATCAGTGCCCATTTTTCTATTTTATGACTAGTCTGCTGGAAGGCACCTTTGTGAGAAACACATTTTGAATGTTCCAAGTGGAAAGCAGAGTCTGGACAAACTCTGGGAAGGCAGACTTCCTTTCTTTTCACACGCTTGTTACACTCTCCTGTCTTGGTGGTGCAGGAAAAGGAAATATGTTGGAAACTGGAGACTAACAGGACTCAGGCTATGGTCCTAAGAAGAAGGTGGTTTATATGCTGCTCTCAGGTATTTTATGAGCCAGATGTGGGGAAATTAGGGCCTATATTCAGATCAGTGAAGTATCTTTTAATATAGCATCTTTTCCTTTTTAACTTGTATTTCATGAGCCATTCATTTTTGGACATGATGTGGCCAAACAGCCATATAGTGATAGTCCTTAGAAAGCAGCACTTTGGCGAGTGAGGGTGCAGCTAGATGGCACAGTGGATAGAGCACTTGTCCTGGAGTTGGGAGCACCTGAATTCAAATTCAGCCTTAGACCCTTACTAGCTGTGTGACTCTGGGGAAGTCACTTCATTCTAACTGCGCCTTACCCCCCCACCCTCCTCCTGAAAAGAAGAAGCTTTTCAAAGACCTTTCATGTATATTGTATTAAGTGGATGCCTAATACATATATATGTGTATATATATATATAATATATATGTATTGAATTATGAAATTGACTTTTCATCTTGTGACCATTAATTATCTTTTTTGATTATATACATTTTTTTGTTGAAAAGGCAACTAACTGTATCTGTAGTTCTGTGTATTTTCTGGAGAGTTTCAGTGAAGAGAGACATTTTTTTGTTTTGGTAAGATTAACTGATTTTTCCTATATTAAGACTTCTGCACAAATTAGAATTTTTTCTGGCTCAGTACTAAGAAGAATGTTTGGAAGACCTTGGGAGAAGAGGATTTTTAGGAAATTTGGTGTGCCTTTGCAGTTTGAATAATTTAGCAGCTCAACCCATCTCTAAACGTTATTTTGTTATCCTTAAAAGAAGTAAAAATAGTTAATATATTTCTCATTTTGTGCATAATAGCGTGTTATGGACCAGAAAGCCTTACATACAGTGTTTTCATTAATTGTCCAGACACATTGTCTTTCTGATTTTAAAATCCAATCTAAAAAGACATCTCTCTTTTCCCCTGCCAATTTGACACAACCTGAATTTTTTTTTTAAACCTGTAGATACTATGCAAGAGGTTGCTTTAAGGCTACCTTTCCAAAATGCATAGATTTAAATTATTTTAGAACAGGTAAAAATATTTTTGTAGAATGTCAGTTCACGTCTTAAGGACTTAAAGACATGTCCAAATAGTATTGTATATTAGTTCTGAGAACTGAAACAAAATTAGCAAGTATCATAGTGGATTTATTCAGTGTTTTTTTTTGCTGTTTGAAAACATTCATCAGTAGAACAGGCATAAAAGTTTCCATCTGTGTTCAAAAAGCTTAGAATCTTTACATTTTTTAGCTATCAGGAACCAGAGAAATTACCTGGTTCATTTCCCTCTTTTTACAGATGAGAAAACTGAGACCCTGAGAGGTAAAGTGACATGCAGTGGTCAGGCAGCTAGTTAGTAGTAAAACTGGGAAATTAACTCAAGTCTCTTGACCTTTGTGCTTTTCATAGACCACATCCTCCTCACTTATACTGGAGTATTCACTGTGAGTCACAAACTGGTAATTCAGTTTTTTGGTGTTTATATTCCACTTGGAGGTCTGTCTTTGGAAATAAAATTCATCAAGACCCTTGTAGAAAGCATCTGTTTTATGGGCTAGTCCTTTCTTTTGTTGGATGGATCAACAATACTAGAGTTACATTCAGTATTTTAGTTCATAAAATGAGCAAGAGAAGGAAATGGCAAACTATTCCAATCTTTGTAAAGAAAACCCCAAATACGGTTAGACATGACTGAAGAAAATAGGGCAAAATAGGGCACACTGGACTCAGGAAGATCTGAGTTCAGATCTGGCCTCATGGCCTTAGACACTTGTTATCTATGTGATCCTGAGCAAGTCACTTAACCCTGTTTGCCTCAGTTTCCTCATCTGTAAAATGAGCTGAAGAAGAAAATGGCAAGCTACTTGAGTATTTTTGTCAGGAAAACGCCAAATGGGTCACAAGGACATAACTGAAATAACCAGACCACAACATTTATAGTAAATCATTTCTTTCTAGTTACATGATTAAATGAAAGGTGTAGAAGATATAGGAGCTCACTGTGGTTGTAGTTTGTTGATTATTTATTAAAAAGCATTTGATTCAGTAGAGAAAAAAGCTTTCCTCAAATAAGGACTCTTCCATCTCATGTCAGAATCAGAGGAGGTTTGTTGAAGGATGCCACAGAGGTTTTGTCAAGTAAGACATAAAACAGGAGGGATTTATGCTCACCAAAGATGTTTGCCACTGTCATGAAGGGTGTTCAAGTACAAAGTTCATTGTAGAAAGATTCGCTGTTCATAGCCAGGTCCTGTTGATGTTCCTGTTTGTGGATTATATTATGCTGATTGTATCACCTACCCATTGCCAAACATCCTACCAGAGCCTATTAAAAGAGATCTATAATTATTCAAATGCATTTGGCCAGTTAAGACAGATGGATATTTTATTCAGGAGAGAGATTAAGAAATGCTAATTATGTCATCAATAATAGAGCCTATTCTGCTTCCTAATTATAGTTTTTCTATGACACAATTGAAATTCTACTGTACAATAAATTCACTTCAGTTTTCTTTTATCTGCTAGGTACTATTATGGGTAATATTGAGATCCTACCTTTAAAGATATTTGTAATTTGTGGCTAAGTAAGATTGAGTAGAGATAGAAATTTGAACTGAGGGGATTGAATCATGTCTGAATTTTGCAATGTGTTTTCCTGACAGTTATTACTCTGTACACTTATGATGCATAACTACAAACAGCTTATTTTATTGATAATAAACTTCTTCAGAATCATTGGAACTGTTAGATTTAGTCTGTGTAAAGTATTAACTTCTGATTATTTCCTGAAAAGTCCCAGTTCAGCTGGAATGACTCTTTATCGCAAAAGTTTTTCTTCTAATTCCAGTCAAGTGATTGGGAGGTGATGGGGTTAGGGGGCAGGCTCCATTTGTTTTCTCAAGTAATCCAGGCTTTGAACTCTAGCGCATCCTGTGATTCAAATGTTAGAGACCTATTTACTTTTCTGCTGTTAAAACTTTTTAAAGCTAAATTAAAGTTTCAATACTGTTGAATAAAAATAATTTTGGAGGTAAGGGCTTGATTTTACACATTAAGTATATCTGTCTCTCTCTGTTTTTGATTTTCCATTGTGAAGATCCTTGTGTGATTTTTTTTACTTGAACCTCTTATGTCTTCTTCAGCTTTGTTTCAAATTGGGCAACTAGAATGTCACATTATATACTCCAGATGTTAGTACTCCATGACTTTATACAGGATAGAATGATGCTTTCTCTTTTGTTTATTGTGTTCTTATTCCTAAGAGTATGCTTCATTTTTAGCAGTTTTATTTAAGGTATCTTTATTTTGTAGGGGGGCATTGAGAGGATATGTGACTTGTCTAGGATTACATAGCCAGTATATGTCTGAGGTAGCACTTGAACCCAGGTGTTTTGGCTCTGAATCTGGATCCATTCAGCCACACTGCTGCCCTCATTTTGTTTGACCATAAAGGCTGCATTTGTTAAGCTTCGACTACTTTGCTAGGCACTTGGAGATTTAGTAGCATATGTAAGTAAGATCCTGTTCCTGTCCTCAAAATGCTTGTAATTTAATAGATCTGTAATGTGTTTTTAAGAACGTTTTTACATTATTTATATGCTGATGAAAAATCCCTACCATCTTCATAAATAAAAATCTTGGCAATCCCTTTAAATTCTCTTTTTGCCAGCACCAACATATGCATAGTTTGACTTTTTAAATTCTGTTCTTAAGTTTTTTTCATTTTTTTCCTTGCACCTTTTCCTTTTAATGCAATCCATGCCTTGCAGATTTTTGCTTTGTTTCATTTTTCTTTGAATAGTTGAGGAAATCATAAATCATACCAAAACCAGGATTTTAATCCAAAGGTAAAGATTACTTGAGAGTTCTCTTGTACAAGTTGACCACTTTTTCTTGAATTTCAGTTTGGAAATTAAGCTCTGTGATGTCAGGATGAAGGATAATTGCTAAAATCATTTGTTTACATTGGAGTTGTCTGTTAAAAACCTCCTGATTCTGATGATCACAGTGTCATTTATGGTGGTGGCTATCCTTTCAAACAATTGAGGAAGAACGAAAAGATTGGTAGATGACGTAGAGAAAAATTTTAAGCAGTGGTCATCAATTTCAAGATATAAAAAATGGATGCATGTTTGAAATTTAGCTTTTGATGAAAACTATTGAGCTTCCTAAGAATGGGAGTAATGTTTGATTTTTTTTGATGCAGATTTTAAAGTAGAAATCATTAGCTTTGTTGAATTGGTGGTAGAATGGTGAAACTATTGTTGGTTTTTGAATTTGGGACTTTAGTAAACAATGTTTTTACTACATTAATTGATAGATGGAAAGGATTCCAATCACTTGAATAAAAATAATACAAGTCCTACTAGTCTTTTCCCTGACCTTACATCTTCTGAAGTATTTTGTCCATTTCCAGGTGATACATTTTAGGAAAAGAAATTGACAAGTTGGAATGTGTCCGGAATAGTGTAGCTAGATGGTGAAAGAATCTTAGAATCTGGAAAAAAGAAGATTTAGGGATGCCATTACTATCTTCATATATTTAAATAGGCATTAGACTTGTATGCATGGCCCCAGAGGACAGAAGGTAGGAAAAAGATGCAGAAGTCAGATTTTGTCTCAATTTTCTAATTATTTTAGGTATCTAGTAGTAGAATGTGCTACCTGAAAACATAGTGACTTCTAATTTCCTGAAGATTTTCAGGCTAGAGACTAAATGATCACTTGTTAGGTTTTTTGAGTAGATTCATTTTTTCAGTTGCAGTTTGAGCTGGATGACCCAGCTCTTCCAACTCTGCAGTTTTTCATTCTATGAAATTTTACAAATATGACTTGAAGGTTTTGAAGCTTTAAATAGCCAGACTGTCATATTAGTAGTGTACAAATAAAAGTTGGCTTAAGGTGTTTGTCTTACTGAAAAAAAAATCTTAACTCCTTATCTGGCATCTATTATCCAGATACCAATGGTCTTTTTCATAATAAATCAGAAATCTTATTGCAGTCCCATTCCTATCAGTTAAACCTTTTTTTTTTTTTTTGCTATGGGAGACCATCAGCATTTATGACATATGATTGGATGCTTTTGTGTGTTTAGTTTTGTGTATTGTTTAATGTATATATTGTTTATACATGTCTGCGTGTACATATATGCACACATATGTATACACACATATATTTTATACACATAAAACAAAAAGCAGCCTTGGCCACATCTGAAAATGTGTCTTATTATATATCTCTTTTAAAACTAATTATGCAGCATGTAGTTTTATTAAATATCTGACCTACTAATAAAAACTTATAGGGAAACCAGTTAAGGGTGGTAGCTATTATGAATCCACCTATAGAACATTCTCCTTCTTTACCTAGTGAATTCAGTGCCTGGCTGATGGTTTTTCCACCTCAACTTCTGCCTCCTTAGTAGAGATTTTCAGCATACAAATTTATGTTCTTTCTACTACCTTGACTTCCCAGTTTCTCAGTGTACTTAGTTTCCATGACCTATCTTTATTCTACTTTAGCTATACACAGAGATGTTCATACCTCTGGACTTAGATCACCTACAAGTATTTTACTTCCATGATCATGAACTCCAAAATTCCGTTATCTGATCATAATCTTTTATCATTTTAACTTTTCCTATGCCTTAAACCCTTAACCATTCTTCATCCTCACCTTGGACTCCTGTCCCTACATTCCTTAGTGCTCTCCCAGGCCATCAACCCCATCTCGTCTATACTCCTTTCCTTTTTCTCTCTTGACTTCCTTGATGAATTACTTAAGCTCTGTGCTGTTCTCTGCATTTAAAATCCTTGACCCCTTATCCAGTGTTAATCAGATCTTGTCAAACTCCATCCAGTCTTAAGGTTAGTAGTATTTGGTACTACTTCACTTAGTGATTTTGTCTCTTCCATGGATTTAATTACCATCTATCTGCTCTAATCCATTGTCACTTAAGTGATTTTCCTAACATCAATTCCCCTATGCTTTCCCCACTCCCCTCAATAAACTCTAATAGCTCCTTATGGCCTCCAGGAACAAATAGAAGATTCTCTATTGGGTATTCTCTTTTCCCTTTGTACATCTAGCTTTATGATCTTATCAGGTCCTCTAGGTCCACTTATCTCTGTATAGGTGATGTCCATATCTGTGTATGTAGTTCTAGCTTCTCTCCTAAACTCTTGCATTATCAGCTGCCTTTTGGACAAATAGAACTGGATGTCTTGTGGTCATTTAATACCCATGCCCAAAACAGAACTCATTATTTCTCTTCTACCCTCACTCCCCTAACCCCTAGATTTAATTTTTTTCTAAAGTCTGGATCTTTAAAGTCCAGGCTGTAAGCATAGGAACTACTTACAGGTTCTATTATTGATCATCGTGGGAACTTTGACCTGCTTCATTTCTGACTTGGACTGGCTTATTCTTTTTTCCTCTTTTTAAAAATTATTTTATTTGTCTTAAGTGTTCTACAATCACTTCCATACAGCTTAGATTTTCTTCCTGTCCCTCCCCCTCCCTCCCTGAGATGGCATACAATCTAGGTTCTACACACACATTCCTGTTAAATACATTTTCACCTCAGTCATGTTGCACAGAAGAATTAAAATCAATGAGAGGAGCCATAAAACAAAACAAAACATAACACAAAAGAAGATGTTCTGCTTCCTTCTGTGATCCAGTTCCATAGTTCTTTCTCTGGATGTGGAAGGCATTTTTCCTCAAGAGTCCATTGGGAATTTTTAAGTCCTTGCATTGCAGTGAAGTACTAAGTCTACCAGAAAAATTCCTTGCCACACTGTAGTTGTTGCATACAAAGTTCTCCTGGTTCTGCTCCTTTCACTCAGTATCAGTTCATATAAGTCTTTCCAGGCCTCCCTGAAGTCTTCCTGTTTATCATTTCTCATAGCACAATAGTATTCCTTTACATTCATATACCACAACTAGTTGCTGACTTATTATTCTTTAGGGAACCTGGTGGCATTGGCTTAGCCCACTACAGCTTAGAACTCCAGAGTTCAAGATCCACTAGCCTCGGCTTTCCTGGTAGCTAGGGTTGTAGTGTTCACTATTATACCTGGCAAACCTTTCCTTCTTCCTAATTTCTTATTACTATTGAGGACATCACCATTTTCCCAGTCACCCAGGCTCATAGCCTTGGTTTTATCCTTGACTTCTCACCCTCACCCCATGTAATCAACTTGTCAAATCTTGGTTTTGCATTCACATCATTCCTTATATACTCAGTCAACCTCCCTACTACAGGTCCTCATCATTTCTTGCCTGGACTATTTCAGTAGTCTTCTAATTGGTCTTTTTGTCTCTGGTCTTTCCCTACTACAATCCCTCTACTCATCTGTGACAGTGATTTGTCTAACACATAGGTTTGATCATCTCACCCTCTACTTAGTGAACTTCTGTTATCTCAAGGATCAAATATAAAACAATCTGGCATTTAATGCTTCACAACCTGGACTCTTCCTACCTTTTAAGTTTTCTTATACTTTGCTGTTTCCTACATGATTCAGCTACATTGGCCTAGTTCCTGTTATTTACAAGCTGTCCATCTCTCTAGGATTTTTTACCAGCTGTCCCCAGTTCTTGGAATGCTTTACTTCTTCATTCCCACTTAACTAGCTTACCTTGGTTCCTTCAGTACTTACTCTAATCTCATCTTTTGCCTTTCCTATCCTTCCTTCCCCTCTCTGAAATGACCTTATATTTACATGATATATATCTGGTATGTACGTAGTTATTTATGTACTGTCTCCCCATTATAATGTGAACTTAAAGGCAGGGACTGTTTTTGCCTTTCTTTGTAATTCTAACACTCATCACTGTGCCTAGTCCTTAGTAAATGCTTGGTGAAATTCTTGTTGCAGTGCTATATATGTCATCACCTTGAAGTACTTAGCACCAAGCCTTGGAAATAGTATGGGTTCAATGAATTTTAAATTAGTAAATTGTATTTAGAAATAAAAAATGTGGCTAACACAATGTTTTTTGATTTTTTTTTTTTAGAAAGAAAGAACTTTCAACTACTAAGAAAGACCGGGTTAATCATTGCCTGACAATATGTGAAAACATAGTGGCTCAGTCTCTCAGGTAATTAAAAACAACACATTTTTAATCTTTTATATTCTAAAAATATATTATTTCTCCCAAAGAACTTAAAATCTTCAAGAGCTTCCATTTTAAAATGAGTTAGTTTATCACCAGAAGGCAGAGTCATTTAAAATATTTATGGCATTCATACTTTTGTTGCTGTTTCCTTGTCATTTTATACTAAATAGTTGTAATCATTTCACTATTGTGATAAGTTATATTATCTTATTTAAATATGTTCTATTTCAAATTGCTTTCATGTCATGAAGGGGGTTGTAGATACCTGTATCTCTTCCTATCATAAGAATGTTGTGAGGATAACATTAAATAGTATATATAACTATTGTGAAATAAAATTATCTTCTATATGCAAAGTTGTCATTTATTCTTAGTTTTCTGGCTTGGCAAACCATATTCTTACTTGATGGAATTTAGCAACCTAGACAAGTTCCATCAGATTCTTTATGTAGCAAATTTAGATGCTTAATAGATATTTTGTGTCTCATTTTTTTTTCTTTTTTCTTTTCTCTTCTGTATCTCATTGTTAAAATGCCTAATTTCCCCCCTACATATTTAGATATCACACTACTTTGCTACACAAATATAGTAATGAGTTCTGTTGTGATTTGACTATTTTTAGCATTTCATGCATTTCATGTCTGTTTGTTCCAGTGATTGAAAAGGGGGTAACTTTCTGATTTAGATTTGGATGCAATACTAAAAGAAAATTAAGCTATGCCTTAAGTTCAGTTTTTGCATTGCATTTCTATCTAGTAAAAAATTTCAAGTTTGTTATCTTTGGTGATTACACTAAGGGTAGTTATAGTTTATAAAACCATTAACAAAGAGGCTTCTGTAAACTTTGTCCTTTATATATATATATATATATATATATATATATATATATATATATATATATATATATATATATATATATATATATACACACACACACACACACACACACACATATATACATACATATACATACATACATACAGAAAACAGCTGTACATACACATACATATATGTTTTGAGTTGTAGAACTTTGAAAGTGTTTGGTAATCTGTTGTAATTATCTCTTGCCAAATTTGCAGGAACTACAGGATATTTGGATCCTTGAACTTTTGAGTTCTAGGTTTGTTTTTAGGAGTTGTTTATACAT
Source organism: Bettongia penicillata ogilbyi (assembly GCA_023548195.1). Lineage (NCBI taxonomy): Eukaryota > Metazoa > Chordata > Mammalia > Diprotodontia > Potoroidae > Bettongia > Bettongia penicillata. Next base: position 11,566,458 of record JAJHZJ010000177.1, read on the forward strand.
ATCCTCTAAGCTTAGGGCATAAAAAGATATTTTTTGTGTGTAAGTATGTTGACTTGTGGGCCCCAGTGATTTCTTTTTAGTGATTATTTCCCTCTGATTTGATAGATTTAATAAGGTCATTCGAAAACCACTGTGCTTTCCTAGTCTTGGCTTTTTGGAGGGTTTGGTTTATTGGGGATTGGGTAGATTGCTCCCAGTTTTTTTTATCTTCAGTCCAGAGGTTTGTGATTCCATCTTGGTGAACTCCTGCTGTGCAAACCATCTTCACTTGTGTGTACATTAGAACCCTGCAGTCTCAGCAGTCTGGGCCACAGGTTCCCACAACTCTTGTATATCAGAAGCAGGACTTGAGCCTAGATCTTCCTGACTCAAGGCCTTTATATGCTATCTGATATCATGCTTGCATCTTTTATTCTGTGATTCAAAATTCTATTCCAATCATGTGAGATAAAATGAAATTTATAATTTTCACTGTAATAACAGCTTACATTTCCTTGTAATTCTTTAACAAGTCTATAAGTCAAATAATGCAGATGATACTAACCACATTTTGAAGATGAGGAAACTGAATCTCAGTGAAGTTTGCTGATGACACAAGATCTTGAACTCAAGTCTTCTGGTTCCAAGTCTTTTCTTTATTTCACTGTCTTATCATCAGTATCATAGTAAAGCACATATGTAGTTGTCACCATTATGGCATCATGTTTGTTTTTCAGTTGCTTATGGATTAAAGAAAGACCTCTTTTTTGGTTTTGGTTGTTTTTTTAAAAAATGATTTATTTTTAGTTTTCAGCATTCACTTTTGTAAGATTTTAAGTTCTAAATTTTCCTCTTCTCCTCCCCCTCCCCAGACAGTATGCAGTCTGATATAGACTATACATGTGCAATCATATTAAACATATTTCCACATTAGTTATGTTGTGAAAGAAGAATCAGAGCAAAAGAGAAAAACCATGAGAAAAAAAACAGAAAAAATGGTATGCTTCAATCTGCATTCAGACTCCATAGTATTTTTTCTGGATGTGGATAGCATTTTCCATCATGAGTCTTTTGGAATTGTTTTAGATCTTGCATTGCTCAGAAGAGTAAGTCTGACAAAGCTGGCCATCTCACAATGTTGCTGTTATTGTGTACAGTGTTCTTCTGGTTCTACTCACTTTATCAGTTCATGCAAATCTTTCCAGGTTTAAAGAAAGACATTCTTAAAGATGACATGTTGATGAGACAAATTTCAAGACCAAAAAGAGCCCTTTTCTCCCCCCTTTTAATTATGTGTGGTAATATCACTTTCTATTATCATCGACAGAATTTTCTTCAAGTAAATTTTCCATATAATTGAAACTTCCTTAAGTACATCTGCATTTTGTTAAACATCTCCCAATTACATCTTAATTTGATTTCTAGGTGCATTCTGGAGTGTTGCCTCCACCTTTTAGTTATTTCTGGACTTAACTGCTCTCTTTATTTATGTTTAGGATACATGTAAAGTATTGCTTATTTGAGCAAACTTTTCTCCACATAGTCTTATGACCATATCACATATTTCCATTCCTCTTACAATCTTTGTGATGTAAGGTGAGCTGCCATATTCTCACAAGAATCTCACTATGCCTACTTGGGTAAATCTTTTCCCTTCTTGATCTTGTCTTTTCATTTATAAAAATGAAGGGGCAGGACTAAATGACTTCTGGAAATCCTTCCTCTCTTTATCTATGACTTGCCAAACAACTAGTGATGGGAAATGGTAGGATTTGAAAACATATCTTCTGGCTCCAAGGCTAGTGTTGAGCAGCTTAAAGTGGGAGACTATTCTCACAGGAGAAAAAATCCACTTACTCCCAAAGCTTGGTCTTGGCCACGATGACGTGTTCAGAGTCTCTCTGAGGGAAGAGACTTTTTTCCTACCTCATCTCTCTTACAGTCAAAGCACAGAAAGTGCTTCTCCATATAAATTTTTTTTTGTCAGTTCTGGTCGAAAACTTTATGTCTTTTATTATCCCTTCCCTTCTTAGACAAAATATTGTTTAGCATGGCTTTAACCTTTTCATGAAGGCTTAGGGCCACTTTGACCACTGGCGGATGTGTTTGGCCATAGTGCTATGTTGTTTTCTGTCATGACTGTGAGTGGGAATTTCTGCTGTTATTGTGCTGGCTTATCCAGGCCCTACCTCTGTTAGTCTTCTCTGGCCAAGAAGTAAAGAAACTCAGAGATGGACAGAACCAGAGTTGGTAGAGTGTAGGTCGGGGTGGGGAATCCACTGTCTTGAGGATGCATGTGGCCGTCTAGATCCTTGGGTGTAGCCTTTTGACTGAATCCAAATTTTACAGAACAAATCTTTTTATTAAAGGATTTTATTACACCCCCACCTCTGGTGTAAGCCTGTCTTACACACAGGTGTCTTTAATAAATGATCTTCGGTGATCATTAATCCTCTTATAGGTGCTTTGAATACCTTTTTTGATTACTTTCCCTTTCTGGATTTTAATTTTCTTATCTGAAAAATGAAAAGGTTAGACTGAATGACATCCAGCCTTTTTTAAATCTATGAAGCCAAATAACCAATGCTATTAGAATTGTATATACATTAAGACTTACCAAGTTTTGTAGCCCAAGGTCCTCTCCTACAGAATAAATTTAGGATAGAGGTTTTAATGTATCACCTTTTGTGTATTTTTCATATTTGTTATTTCTTATGATCCAATTACATTTCATTACATTAATATACCACAGTTTATTCAACCATTGAGCACCCATTCTCTTTCCAGTTCTTCCACAAAATTAATTTGTTATATATGTTTGTGAATATACAAATGTATGTGTGTGTATACATATATACATTCCCCTGTCTTTCACTTCCTTGGGTTTTATGCCTAATAATACTGTTGCCAGGTTAAAAGGTAAGTATAGTTTATTTTTTGTTGCAATTGTTGTGCCAAGTGAATTTACCTAGATTTAGGAGAGAAACAGTTAATTGAGGAGAAAAACCTTTTCTGCAAATATCTCTTGCACTGGTTTGATATCCAAAGATATATAGGGAAGTTATATAAACATGTAAGAACAGAAGTCATTCCCAGATCAATCACCTGGTATTCATTAGATTCCTACTAGGTGCTAGGCATTGTGGTAAAGACAGTGCTAGGAATATAGCTGCAGGAAATGAAGCAGTCCCTACTAGCAAGGAGTTTATTTTCTGATGATGAGACAACAGGAACATGAGCATGTGCAGGATAGATATAAAGAGAATAAATAAAACAAATTAAAGTAGTTAAGATATGAATTGGGTAGTATTTAAAAAAACGAAACCCAAGCTTTCAACAGCCTCGTAAAAGAATGTGCCAAATCATTAATTATAAGAAAAGTGCAAAGTACAACAATTGAGATTTATTATCCATCAGATTGACAAAGATGAATGTGTAAATATGTTCTTTTTGCTAATATCTTATTTAAAATTTTCGCATCTATATCCATTAGAGAAATTGGTCTATAATTTTCCTTCTCTGTTTTAACTCTTCCTGGTTTAGATATCAGAACCATATTTGTATTATAAAAAGAATTTGGTAGGACTCCTTCGGCATTTTTCCCAAATAGTCTATGTAGTAGTGAAATTAACTGTTCTTCAAATGTTTGATAGAATTCACTTGTAAATCCATCTGACCCTGGAGATTTTTTCCTAGGGTTCATTGATGGCTTGTTCAATTTCCATTTCTGAGATGGCGTTATTTAAGTACTCAACTTCCTCTTCTGTTAATCTGGGCAATTTATATTTTTTAAAATAATCATCCATTTCATTTAGATTGTCGAATTTATGGATATTCAGTTGGGCAAAGTAATTTCTAATTATTGTTTTAATTTCCTCCTCATTGGAGATTCGTTCACCCTTTTCATTTTTGATATTGTTTATTCTATTTTCTTTTTTTTAATCAAATTGAATGTATAAATGTGGGAGAACTGTGATGCAATAGATACACTAGTGAATGCTGATAGAGCTGTGAATTATTCCAGCTATTCTGGAAAAGATTTTGAAATTAGACCTTTCTTCCCTTCCCCCCTCTTAAAAAAGTTCATTATGACTTCTTTTGCTACTTATGTAGGGTACTGATGGAGCTGTTGTCACTCCTTAGACTTAAGAGGAAATAGTTCTTCCTTTCCTTGAGAGGGTTTAGAATTTGAGGCAGTTATCATGAAATAATCTGATTCTGGTCATCAGTGTCATCATTGTTTAGGAAGCATAAGGTTGCTATTTACACTTGACATGTAAAGAGCCCTTTTCTACACTTTTAGGAAATTGGTTTTAGGACAGCCAATTAGTTTTATACAATTATATAATCAAATAAAGTTTTCAGATTTAAATCAATTACCATTTTTGTGAGACAATAACAGTGCCCCATTCTTAATTGAATTCTGAAGCAGTAATTCACAGGTAAGTCAGCTGGAGGTCTTACTAAGTATGTACTAAAATTAATATTGTTGAAAGCAAGGAATAAAAAAGGTGTCAAGTTGGGAAATTCTGATTTTCCAACTTTTTAGGAATATTATAAATAAAAATAAAATGAACCTGTTATGGGGAAAACATTGAACATTTGGGTTTGAAGTTTTTGAGTTCATCTCTTTAGGCACTAAATTTTTTTTTAATCAATGTGACCAACAAATACAACTTTTTCTTTTGTTTAGAAATTCTCCAGAATTTCAGAAACTTTTAGGCATTGCTATGGAACTCTTTCTTCTGTGCAGTGATGATGCGGAATCGGATGTCAGAATGGTAGCTGATGAATGTCTCAATAAAGTTATAAAAGTAAGAGCTTTTTGTCTTGAAGACCACATAGTAAAGAATTCTTGTAAATATACAAATGAGGCTGTTTCTAATTTTTTTCATTGATTTTGTTTGCTTTGGTGTACCATATATTAGGGTATTGTAGGCATAGTGTGAATTGTTGGGTGACAGTTCATGTTCCATAACGTTTTTGGAAGGGCTGATTTGTTTTATTGAGGTATAGTTCACCTAATGTTACTCCAAATGAATGTTATTATATTTTTCTCTTGTTGTTGCATTTTTTAGATTGATTGACCTAGACACAAAGGTACTTTTCCTGTGGAACTGATGTTATTATGTAATTATTTAATAGACTTCATTTCCTTGTTTTAAACTTCCTCATTTTGTCAATTGCTACCAATTTACTCTTGGTTAGAACAATTTGTCCTTAAATTTCTGCAAAAGACTATAAAATTTCAGTGAGGTCCATAACTATTGAATTTTAAGTTATCTCTTGTTATAAATTTAATTTAATTTTTAAGTATATTTGTCATAACGGTTCAGAGAGAACTATGTGCAAATTGGTATGTTTTTGCTAGCAGACATAATTCGAAATTCCCAGTTAGGTTAGCTTTTCAGGAAAAATGATTGTTCTCTATCTGAGTCCCACCTTTATAATTTCTTTGGCAGCTGCATTTGAATGGGAAGATTGAGACATCCTATGTTCTGCCATTACTACCCAGTTCCCTGTTACATTTTGTAGCTGAAGCTTAGTGTATGATCTTTAGAATTGTTTTACAATATACATTTCATGTGAGAATGACATGAAGTATATCTGGTTTATATAACAAAAAAAGAGAGTTCTTTTTCCCTTTCATATTTTACTTGCATGGATGATTTTGTTGAAGTTTGGCAAATAATTAGCTATTTCCTCTTATTTTTTTCCAAATTAGTTTTTATCTGTTTGTTGTTATTTGTGTCAGATGTTTCTTTTATGAAAATAGTTAAACCTTTTAATTGCCCTTTTTGTTGTGTTTTCCAAGGCAGTTAGTAAATTATATCTTCTGTATGTACTTTAACTGTTCTTTTTTTTTTTTTTTTTGAAGGCTTTGATGGAATCCAATCTTCCCAGGTTACAGTTAGAGCTCTATAAGGAAATAAAAAAGGTGAGACTGTGTTTTCTTTTTGGAGAGATTGAAATCAAGAACATTTGCAAAAGCATCACTAGTATACAAAATTATTTACCAGCATATATAATTTATCTAAACATTATTTTTGTGTATTTATTTAGTATTTAATTTTTCCTCAGTTACATGTAAACAACAATTTTTAACATTTGCTTTTAAAACTTTTGAGTTTCCAATTCTCGCTGGTCCTCCCTGCCCCTCCTCATTGAAAAGTCAAACAGTTCCATATAGGTTGTATATGTGTGCGTTATGCAAAATGTTTCTATAATAGTCATGTTGAGAAAGAAAACATTTAAAAAACTCAAAAATAAAGTGAAAACAACCCAAAAGTTGGTTGAATCTGTATTCAGACGTCATCAGTTCTTTCTTTTGGGATGGATGGCATTTTTCATCCTAAATCCTCCAGAGTTGTCATGGATCGTTATATTGCTGAGAATGACTGAGTCATTCACAACTGATCATCCTACAGTGTTACTGATGCTTTGTACCCATTCCATTTCACTTTGCATTAACCCATGTGAGTGTTTCTAGGTTTTTCTGCTCATCATTTCTTATAGTACAATATTATTCTGTCACAATTACATACCACACCATATTCAGCCATTCTCCAGTTGATCCAAACAATTTTTTAAAGAACGGTATCAGTCATTTGGATGAAATAGATTTTCACTGTGTTGCTTTGACCAAAAAAGAAGAGCTAGAAAATGGAAATTAAAGCTTATTTGTAGATGTCTAGTTTGACAGGTTAGAAATTCTTGTAGTAATTATTGTTAGCAATTATGTAGTAGAAAGGGGATTGGATTTAGTATCAGAAGACTGAATGTTATGTCTCCTCTCTACCTCTAATTAGTTCTGTTCATTTTGGGTAAGTCACCTAATCTTATTTTGTTTCTTTACTCTTAAGATAAGTTTGATATATTTGCTCTACTTACCTCATATGGTTGATGTGAAACTCAAATAACTTTAAAAGTATTATGTTAGAGTGTAAAACAATATACAAATTTCAGATCCAATATGTTTATATGGACTTTTTGCAATTAAATAGCTACCTATATAGTAATTTATTTATAATTTATATAATTTTATAATTATATATGTATAATTATAATTATATAATCGATTTATATAGTATATATCAATAATATATCCTTACTTATATAAAATCCTTTCACTGCCAGAGAGTATGTTACCACTAATATATAACACATTACTTGTTAAATTTCTTAGAATGGTGCTTCTAGAAGTCTGAGAGCTGCTCTCTGGAGGTTTGCTGAACTTGCGCATCTTGTTCGACCTCAGAAATGCAGGTAAGCTGTTTCACTTTAGTGTTCAGTTTAATTTATTTTGGTTTCTGTATTGAAGTAGTAATGTTTGGATGAATCCATGATTGTACATGGCTTTTCCTACCGCTTATGATCTCCAACTATCCATACCTTTTCATCCTGTGTAATTCTTGTTGTTGTAACACTTTGTGGGTATTGATGGTGCTGTCAGCATGTCCATGTCTTACTTTCATTTATTTCCACTACATGAATTACTCACTTTTTCTAGTCATACATGTCTTTGGTGATATTTTATGCCCTTTTTCTTATGTAGACTATAACTAGAATTACTTTAACTCTACTTCTTTCCATTGCCCCTTAGAACACTTGAAATCATAACCATATAGCATCTCCAAAAGAATATTTTTATTTGTATATTTTTTGGCTTAGACCTTTCAAGATTTCATCAGTGTGGGAAAATCCTTCCATGTACATTGTAATAGATCAATTTGTCTTTAACTCATAGTCTTTAAGAGTTGTCTGAGGTATTTAGGGCTTAATTACTTAATACCCTTCACAGAAGTATTATGTATGAAAGGCAGAAGAACCCAGGTCTTCCTGACATCCAGGCTAGCCCTCTCTCTAACATGTCACATCACTTTCTCCAGGAGAACATACAAAGTTCTTTTTTTTAAATTATTTTTTTTGTTTTCAATGTTTGACAGTCACTTCCATATATCTTAGATTTTTTTTCCCCTCCCTCTCCCTCTTTCCCCCTCCTTCTCCACTCCGTCCCTGAGATGGCATATTATCTTATATAGGTTCTACACGTACATTCCTATTAAATACATGTTGCATAGAAGAATTAAAGTGAATGGGAGAAACCATAAAATAAAACATAATACAAAAGAAAATGGTCTGTTCTGTCTGCAATCCAATTCCATAGTTCTTTTTCTGGATGTGGAAGATGTTTTGCCTCAAGAGTCCATTGAAAATTTTTTAAGTCCTTCCATTGCAATGAAGTACTAAGTCTACCAGAAAAATTCCTCACACACTGGGGTTGTTGCTGTGTACAAAGTTCTCCTGGTTCTGCTCCTTTCACTCACCATCAGTTCATGTAAGTCTTTCCAGGCCTCTCTGAAGTCTGACTGTTCATTGTTTCTCATAGCACAATGGTATTCCATTACATTCATATGCCAAAACTTGTTCAGCCATTCCCCAATTGGGAATCCCAATCCCCTAGATTTCCAGTTTTTGGCCACCACAAAGAGAGCCGCTCTAAATGTTTTTGTACATGTGGGACCCTTTCCCATTTCTGTGATCTCTTTGGGATAGAGTCCCAGAAGCGATATTGCTTCTGGGTATGCACATTTTTATAGCCCTTTGGGCATAGTTCTAAATTGCTCTCCAGAATGGCTGGATCAGCTCACAGCTCACAACAATGATCTAGTTTTCCAACTCTCTCACATCTTCTCTAACATTTATCATCTTCATGTTTTGTCACATTAGCCAATCTGATGTGGTGCCTTAAAGTTTTGATTTGCATCTCTCTAATCAATAGTGATTTAGAGCATTTTTCCATATGACTATAGTTAGCTTTAATTTCTTCCTCTGAAAACTCCCTGTTCATATCTTTTGACCATTTATCAACTGGGGAATGACTTGTATTTTTGTACATTTGACTCAGTTCTCTCTGTATTTTAGAAATAAGGTCTTTATCACACACGGTAGTTGCAAAAATTCTTTCCCAGTTTTCTGCTTCCCTCCTAATCTTGATTGCATTGGGTTTGTTTGTGCAAAAACTTTTCAATTGAATGTAACCAAAATTATCCATTTTGCACTTCATAATGTTCTTTATCTCTTGTTTGGTCATAAATTTCTCCATTCTCCAGAAATCTGACAAATATACTATTCCTTGCTCCCCTACTTTGTTTACAATATTAGTCTGTATACCTAGATCATGTGCCCATGTGCACTTTATTCTTGTGTTTGGTGTCAGGCATTGGTCTATGCCCAGTTTCTGCCACACTGTTATTCAGTTTTGCCAACAATTTTTGTCAAACGGTGAGTTCTTATCCCAGAAGCTGGGGGTCCTTGGATTTATTAAACAGTAGATTGCTGTATTCAGTGACTACTGTGTCTTGAGTACCTAATTTATCCCACTAGTCTACCCTTCTGTTTCTTAGCCAGTACCAAGTGGTTTTGATGATGACTGCTTTGTGTCTTCCTGATTCCCCTGGAAGTGCTGAAGCATGCCTGGGGTCCTGGTATTGGTGGTTGCGGACTTCACCCCCTGGGGCTCAGGATCTGCTCCTGGTTTGCTGAGGTGGGGCTGTCTGGGACAGCTCTGGTCCTGTACTGGTGCCCTTCAGCCACAGCAAGAGGGTCCCTCCTTAACGATCTTCCTGGCCTCACATGCTAAGAGACTGTTTGTGCCTTCTGCGGCTGCCACTGTTCCAGGGTTTTTCCCAGGAAGATATTCTCTGGGCTCTTCAAGGTCAAGAAGGGGAGGGAGATAGCAGTTACCAATCACTCTGCCATCTTGGCTCCTGGAAGTCCAGCAAACATACAGTGTTCTAAAAAGAAAAATATATGTTGAAAATGCTATGTCTATTTTTTAAGGGCAACCAAATATTTAGAGTAGATAAGAAAACCCAATAGGTATATTGGCAGAATTCTTGGAACAGTGCCAAAAATCCGTCAACAGATATTTAGTTATGTAGCTCCTGTGTCCCGGATGCTGCACTAAGCACTGGGAATGCAAACCCCCAAATAAAAAATTTGGGAGCTTGTATTCTAACTGGAGACAACATGTATGTAACAGCATATCCTTGATAGATAGAAAACAAGACAATTTTAGGAGGCATTTAGCTACTGGTGTAAATTCCAAAGGTTTCATAGTAGAGGTGATGCTTCAGTTGAGTCATGAAGAAAAGTAGGGATTCTGAGACTCAGAGGTGAGGATTGAGTGTTCCCAGGGGTGGGAGTTGGCTAATAGCCATTGTGTAAAGGAATGAAGATTGGAGATGGGTTGTCTTATGTGAGGAACAGCAACCAGGCCGATGTGGCTGGGTTGAAGAGTGTGTGCAGGGGAGTAAGACCAAGAAGGTGGGACAGCATCAGACTGTGAAGTCCTTTAAATGCCAGACAGAATAGTTTACATGTATTTGATCCTAGAGTGTGAACTTTAGGAAAATTACATGGTCTGTTTTATAGATTGAGGAGAGACTAGACTGAAGAAGGTAGACCAGTTTGGACCTATTCTGTAATCCAGGTGAGAGGTTATGAGGGTCTGAAACTGGGCTGACGGCCATGGGAGTTCATAGAGGGATATGTCTGGGAGAGATGCTGAAGTGATATCGGTATAACAAGGTTTGGCAACTAATTAGCTATATGGAGTGAGTGTGAGTGAGGAGTTAGGCATATGTAATACTCAGGTTTTGAACCTGAATGACTTGAAGGGTTGTTATAACCTTAATAGTAAGAGAAAAATACAGAAGAGGGGTAGGTTTTTTTGGGGGAAAGAATAGAAATCTCTATATTGGATACATTAAGTTGGAAATACTTTGAAGCAGTATCTCTTCATCTCTTGATCTTCATTTATCTATCTATTTACAAGCTTAAATGAGTCTTTGCAGGGCATATGCAGAAAAATTTTTGTGGATCTTTTAGCTTTTTTTTTGGAAAGAACAACCTTTTTTTTTTTTTTTTTGGCCACTTGCCTTTTGAAATAGTGATAATTATTTCCTAATTATTTTGTTCCTTACAAAAAATGTCTTCTAACTCTTATTTGATGACAAGAGATTTAGTGGCAAGAGCCCTGAACTAGGAGTCAGAAGACTATTGATTAGCTTTGTGATCCTCAGCAAATTACTTAATTATTCTGAGTGTCATTTTAAAAAAATCTGTTAAGTGGAGATAATGACATTTACGCTACTTGCCTCTCAGAGTTGTTGTAAAGGTCAAATGAGATGATATAACATGTATATCAAATATTTTGTGACTTAAAATAATGTCACCTTGATAGTGCTTTGTAGTTTGTAAATCATATTCCTTACAACTCTGTGAGGGAGATAGTGTAGTATTTTATTCTGACTTTATATGAATCTGTATGAGGTTAGTGATTGCCCAGCTAAGTATTTGGGGTGTGATTTCAACCAGGTTTCATTCTTGACCTTAAATTGGGTCTTACTATGTCACATCCAGTACTTTTCTAAACCTTAGTTTCTATGTCTATAAAATGGGGATAATAACCCCTGTTTTGCAGGATTGTTGTAAGGCTCAAATGTGATATGTGAAGTGCTTTGTAAGTTTAAAAAACCAGTATAAATGCTAGTTATTCTATAAATGTAGGCTTCTGCTGGTGCTGTTTGTTACTGCTATTGCTACTGCTTCTACCTTTACTGATAGCCAGATAAAAGACTCTTACAGAATCTGGACTTTTATGCTTTTTTGTATGTTTTTTTAAATTTGTTTTCAGTTTTTGTTTCCAGTTTTCTATAAACATTTTGATAAATCTTAGATTTTTCTCCTCCTTTCCCCCTCCCTCCCCAAGGCAGCATGCAATCTTATATGGATTCTACACATACATTTTTAGTAAACACATTTTCACATTAGTCATGTTGCATGGAAAAATTAAAATGAATGGGAGAAGCCATGAGAAAAACCCCAACAAAACATAACACAGGGGAAAATATTCTGCTTCATTCTGCGTTCCAACTCCATAGTTCTTTCTTGGGATGTAGATGACATTTTGCCTCAACAGTCCTTTGGGAATGTTTTAGGGCCTTGCATTGCTGCGAAGGGCTACGTCTGCCAGAAGAATGCCTCGCACACTGTAATTGTTACTGTGTATATAATGCTCCCCTGGTTCTGCTCCTTTCACTCAGCATCAGGTCATATAAGTCCTTCCAGGGCTCTCTGAAGTCTTCCTGTTCATCATTTCTTATAGAACAATAGTATTCCATTACACATGAAGTACAAAATAAATAATTTTGATTACGTTAAATTGAAAAATTTTTGCACAAACAAATTTAATGCAACCAAGACTTAGGCCAGAAGCAGAAAACTGGGAAAGAATTTTTTTCAACTAGTGTCTGTGGTAAAGACCTTAATTCTAAAATATATAGAGAACTGAGTCAAATGTACAAGAATACAAGTCATTGCCCAGTTGATAAATGGTCAAAGGATATGAACAGGGAGTTGTCAGAGGAAGAAATTAAAAGTACCTATAGTCATATGGAAAAATGCTCTAAATCACTGTTGATTAGAAAGATGCAAATCAAAACATCTCTGAGGTGTGCCACATCATACCTATCAGATTGGCTAATGTAACAAAACAGGAAGATGATAAATGTTGGAGAAGATATGGGAAGAGTTGGAACACTAAATTCTTGTTGGTAGAGCTGGGAGCTAACCAAACCATTCTGGAGAGCAATGTGGAACTATGCCCAAAGGGCTACAAAAGTATGCATATCCTTTGACTCAGTAGTATTGCTTTTTGACTGTATCCCAAAGAAATCATGAAAATGAGAAAGAGCCCCACGTGTACACAAATATTTATAGCAGCTCTCTTTGTGGTGGTCAAAAACTGGAAATCAAGAAGATGCCCATCAGTTGGGGAATGGCTAAACAAGTTATGGTATATGAATGTAAAGGACTTTTCTCCTTTTTCTATACAAACATGAACGTAGTGCAATGTGTTATGCTTTAATTCAACTTTTCTATAACTTTTGTTTCTGTTTTTTGTGTTTGCCACTTTGGGTTAATCTCTTTTAACATATTTGATACTGTTCAGTTAATAATGTTAGAGAAACATAAAATCTCATTGAGGCCTATTTGACTAATGAGTATCTGAATCTACAACCAGCCTTTGTGTAAAAACCTTCCAAGAGGGACACCCCTTGACCCCCTGAAGCAGCTCATCCTACTTTTGGGTAACTGATTTTTAGGATGTTTTTCATTATGTCAGACTTAAATTTTTCTCTCTGCCACTTCTAACTCATATTCTGTCTGGGGTCAGGCAGAATAAATCTAGTTCATTTTTTCATGAAACTGTCTTTCAAGTGCATGGACACAGTTTGTATTCCCACTGAATCTTTTTTTCTAATGGTTAACCTTCCTTGTTTTTATTTAATATGAATTTGGGGTCCTTAGCCATCTTAATTGTTCTGCTCTGTACATTCTTCCACTTATCCAATTCTTACATTGTAGCACCCAGAACAGAAGTTTTCTGATCATGCCAGAGTTGTTTCTGGAAGCTATCTGTTTCTTAATGTTTTCTAAGATAGAATGAGATTTTGGGGTACTGTCATATCACACTGTTGACTTATACTGAATTTGTAGTACAAGAAAACATTAGTATCTTCAAACACTGTAGCCAGGATTTTCTTATTTTGTACTTGTTCAGTCAATTAAAAAAATTAATTTTTAGTTTCAGTTCCAAATTTTCTCTTTTTCTAGCCCCTTCCCCACTCTTGAGAAGACAGGAAGTAAGATACCTATTATACATATGAAATTATGCGAAACATTTCTTCATTAGCCATGTTTCTTAAAACAAAAAGCAAGAAAAATAAAGGGAAAAATATACTTCAGTGTACACTCTGAATCTATCAATTCTCCATCTAGTGGTGAATATCATGGAGTTAATTTTTGAAATTAGTTGTAAGACTTTACCCCCTTCCTTATTCAGTTTCATCTCGTTAGATTTGGTCTAACTTTCGAGCTTGTTGTGATATTTTTGGGTATTAATTGTCATTCACTGTGTTAGTTTTCCCTTTTAGATTTGTGTCATGTTCAGTTTCATTGGTACATCTTGTATGTCTTTATAGAAAGAAGACGTTGATAACAGTGTGAAGCAGTATAAGGTCAAGTAAAGATCTTCACTAGAAACTGAATCATTAATTATTGGGTTCTGGCTTTTCAGGCAATTCTAAGTCAATGTAACTATATTGTGCACAATATTACAGTGTTATCTAGTCAATACTCCTTTATGTTTTCCTGAGACTTTTTGAAGTGTTTTGCTAAAATCTAGGCCAATTTTATCTGTAGCATCTTTCTGTTTCCTGTTCAGTTGGTCAGAAAAGGAAAGTAACAGGGCCTGTTTTTGATACAGCTTTGCCTGTCTCTTTTCACTACTTCTTTTTCTAGATGTTCACTAGCCTCTCAGGAAGAACTGGGTTCAGGCTAATAACTGGTCTCCTTTTATCTTTCCCCAAATGCTCTCTGTCCTGCTTGGCTCCTGTGTTTTTTCACATATGTGTATCTTAGCATAAAATTCTTTATTGTTTCCTTTTCTCCTTTTGACTGTCCTTTTTCTTTTGAGTAATGTACATACCCTTTCAGAGCCATATTCTAGTTATGGATATCATATGATAAAGAAAATCCATGATAATCCCATGGAGGTAAATTTGTCCCCTTGCATTAGAATATCCAGCAATAAATAAATATCATAGAATACTTTGTCTTTCCCCAAATTATGTGTAAAGGTTTTTTCGTGTCAAAATGAGCAGAAGTAATAATTCATATACTTTTCATATTTACAGACCGTATTTGGTAAACCTTTTGCCTTGTCTGACTCGAATAAGCAAGCGAACGGAAGAATCTGTACAAGAGACTTTGGCTGCTGCTATACCCAAAATTATGGCATCTTTTGGCAACTTTGCAAATGACAATGAAATTAAGGTATGGTTGCTTTCTTCAAGTGCATGAACTTGAGACCCATGTCATATAGATTTGTGTTTTGTAAGTAAGCAGCTGCCTTTTAAGATTTACTGCTATTGAATGCTTTAAGATAGATAAAGTTGCTGGTGAAATTTCACATTGTTTCCAAACTTTGTCACTTTAAATTGAACTGATTGGAACCTTATCAGGTTAGGAGCTTTTCACTTTTAAATTGTATTTTTTAAAGTATCACTTAAGGTTGCCATTTCAAGGCACAAAATTTAAAGGTTAGGGGATGTGTGTGTAGTTTTTTGTTTGTTTATAGCGTTGAACTAATCTTTTAACTAGTTAAGGGTGTTTGAATATTGTGATACCTCCTGGTTGGGAAGTAATAATATGTAGAAGGTTTTTGAATTGGGATTTTTGTTTGAATTCAGGTTCGCTATCTTACTGTAGGTGATCATTTTTTCTCTTTCCATCTTGGCCTCTGTGAAATAGGGAGTTGGACTAGATTACCTGGTGGGTCCTTTCCAGCTTTAAATTTTATAAGCTATTAAAGGCAATTGACAGCTCCTTTGTACTTGTAATTACTGCTTGTAAATACTAACTCATGCTGGCCTTGGAGTAGGAGGACCTTGCTCTGAAACTTATTGGGTGTGCCACCAGGAACTTGGGTCTGCTCCATGTGCCATGGAGGGTGCTGAGTGAGCTGCTTCACCTTTCTCAGTTTCTTCATTCTGTAAAAGTGGGAATAATAATGCCTAGAGAAACTATTTCATGGAGTTATTGTAATAATAAAAGATAAATGTGCAAACCTTCAGGCACTACAGAAAGGTCAGTTTTTATTGTCGTTGTCATTGCTGTCCTCATCATCCTCATCCTTCAGAAGCTTTCTGCCTTCAGTATCAGTGCCCACCTAGGTTTCTTTTAGAGCCCTGAAAGAGAAGTGAACTCTGAAGCCTTCTTTATTTCTGGTATTTCATGTCTAGTTGAGAGACAAGCATTGAGTTCTTTCTTATTTTTATGTTTTCTCTCGTGTGTGTGTGTGTGTGTGTGTGTGTGTGTGTGTGTGTGTGTGTCTCTCTCTCTCTCTCTCTCTTAGACTCAAAGAGGGACTTAGAGCTGCTTTTGTAGGGAAGTGAATGGAGGCCAGTGGGAACTCTTGGATCTTATTGTCCTTGGGAGAGCATATAATTTCCAGGCAGTCACAGAGAACTATATTCTAGGAGCTCTGAATGAACAGGGAACATGTAATTACTAAACCTTTGAGGGTCTGTTTGGAATGGATAGTCAGGCATTATTCCCTAGTGGGGGCAGTTAGAGTACTGAACTTGGATTTGGGAGAATTTGGCTTCTACTCCCAGGTCTGCAACCAGCCTGTTTGATAAGTCAGTTCTTCCTGTTCCTAAGTGTTCTCATCTGTAAATGGGGGTTGAAGAGTATATTAGATGCTCTGTCAGATCTCTTGTAGTGGTAGCAATTTTTGTTCTTACTCTTGCTGGCTATTGGTTGTGGGGAATTGAGTCATATTCTTTATCCTTCTGAATTCAGGAAATTGTTTTATTACCTTGAAGCACCTAGCCCAAAGCTTTTCATATAGCAGGCACTCGATGCTTGTTTGCTGAACAGAGCTACGGCTTGGATGGTTCAGGACAGGGACGTTTTAGCCATAATTCATCTTTCCTGTAGTGATTGTTTCCTCCGTAGAGCTGTGGGACTTAGCATTCTTAGTGTGTCTTAGCAGTTTGTAAATAGCCTTATTGTTGTCATTGTATCAACAGCATGCGTTTATAGAATTGCCCCGTGGAAGCAGGGACTTGGAAAGAAACTGTAGCAACCCTTTTGTCCAGCTCTCCCATTTGACCCTTTGGAGTTTTGGAGATATTAAGTGTTTTGCCCAGTGATGTATAGCCAACAGATGACAAAGCTAGAGCTTAGTTCCAAGAACCACATTTTTGGAAAGACAATCAAGATGGTGAGGAGAGTTAAGTCCATGATGTATCCGGGACTAACTTTTGCAGGAACAAAAGGCTTTTATCCCAGAGGCAAGAAGATGTAGGGGACACTATGATAGCATTCTTTATATTAATGGTTGTTAGGAAAAGGATCATCTCTTTTTTTTTTTTAAACTTGGCTTTAGAGAGCACAGAGCAGAATTAGGAGTAGTAGTTAAAAAGTTGAAAAAAAGCAGAATTTGAGTCATAAGTGTTGTATAAATGTTGAGTAGTCTGTTGGGCAGTAGTGAGTTCCCCATGCCTTTAAGTCTTTGAGTGGGTGCCAGATGGTCATTTGGTTGAATCATTGTAGAGATTTTGGATGGATGGAAGACCTTGGAATCTCCTTCCAGTGCAAAGAGAATAGAATTCTAGAACACACTCAGTTTATGTGGGAAGTCCTGAGACTATGTACTGTCTTGTCAGTCAGTCAACAGACATTTATTAAATACTTATTTGTTTTTGGAGAGCTTCATAGGATAGTCCTTAGTTTGGAGTGTTCTCTGGAAATAAATTTTGGCTCAGTCATGGAGGACTGTGCTTTAAAATTGGTTGGTTCAAATCTGGTTTTTGAAAAGGATTTAGGGAATTTTCTGATGATTACATTATCCCTGGAGGCTGCCATGTGGCTCCATGGATAGAGGGCTAGCCCTGAAGTCAGGAAGACTCATCTTTCTGAGTTCAAATCTAGCCTCAGATATTCACTAGCTCTGTGACCCTGGACATATCACTTAATCCTATTTGTCTCAGTTTCCTTATCTGTAAAATGAGCTGTAGAAGGAAATGGCAAAACCCCTCCAGGATCTTTGCCGAGAAAACCCCATGGATAGTATAGTCCTGGTGGTCACATAGAGTCAGACATGCAGAAGGACTCAATAGCAGCAACAATAGATCCTAGTAGGGATATAAACACAAATGGGACAGTCCCTGGCATGAAGGAGATTATCTGCTACTGGAGGAAAAAATAGATATACAGTAAATACAAGGCAACTTTGGGGATGGAGACAGCACAAGTTGGAGAGATTAGGAAGAACTTCATAAAGAAGGTGAGCCTTGAACTTAATTTGAAAGTAAAAACGGGATTCTAGTAGGTGGAGATAAGGAGGGAGGCCATTTCAGGCATGATGGATGGCTATTAAGCAAAATGTTCAGTGGGTGCACAGATTGCATATGGATGAAATAGTCAGTTAATCAGTAGCCAGTTAATAGCATTTATTAAATGCCTACTATGTGCCAGATACTGTGGATATAAAACATAAAGAATGTAGCAGTCCCTACCGGTGAGGAGGTAAAGAGCTTACATTCTAATAGAGGAGATAACAAGTACATGAGTATGTATGTAAGAAGCAGGAATATTCCCACATATGAGTTTATGTATATGTGAGCATATATACACATATATGTGTTTGTGTATTAGTGTTCAGACATGTTGAGTTTAACATATCTCCAGTATGATGAAGAAAAAAATTATTAATAATATACTCTATATTTTAGGCACAAGTCAGCCAGAAACAATTTTATTTAACTTGTCATTGTTCTGTATTGTAGCCATTTCTAGTTTGGAGAGAGAGAAGAACAAACTGGTAAAAATCACTCCCCCACCCCCATCCTTAGCCTACTCTCCATTTTCTGTCATAAATAGCTTGACCTCAACTGATTTGAGGTAACAGAGAAATCTTGAACAAGGTAAAGATCATAGTATCTTAAAGTACAGTTCCTTCAAAGTGTAACATTTCAAAATAATAATAACTACCCTGTTTTTTTCCTTGACGATTACATTCACGTCATTCAAGTGTTTTCCTGGAACAAAATGACTTGCTCCCTGGGATCAGTGTCTTAATCCTTTCCTAGTGCAGAAGGATGGATAATAGAACTTCAGGGGTTGAAAAGAGGAGACTGCTCCCAGACGGATCAATAGTCCAATCACTTCAGAGATTTGAAAGGAAATGATCTATACAAGATAAGAGGTATTTTTTGCTTGAGGTTTTGGTTATCTCCTAATATGTCTCCTTAAGAAGAGGCCTTTTGTCCTAACCTGCCTTCGGACCTGGAAGTCTGGAAAGGGTATTTTAGACCAGAGAAATACTGTTCCTTAAATATTTCTAGAAAAACTGGAAAGGATATTTCTAATGTTTCCACAGAGACACCGAGTTTGAAATGTTTAATAGTAATTATTCATGTTTGACTGAAGCGAAAGCTGTTAGTCATCTGCACTGAGATAATAGTTAAACCCATAGGCTTATAAGGTTATCATCAAAGGAAGTATGGAAGACGAGGGTGAGACCCTTGAGGAGTACCCACAAATGAGTGTCGTGTTGTAGGTGATGAGCCAGAAAAGGAAACTTAAGGAAGACCGTTCGGACAGGTAAGATGCGAACCAGGGGAAAAGAGTATCGAGAAAAGCAAGAGAGGAGAGAGTGTCTTGGAGGAGTAGGTGATCATCAGTGTCAAATGGAGCAGAATAGGTTGAAAAGGATTAATAATTGAGTTAAGACCATCAGTTTTGTCAGTTAAAAAATTATTGATAACTTCGGAGAGAGTCCTTGTCTGTTGACTGTTTTTGTTTGTCTTTTAAGCATTTTTTTTCCTGATAGAACTTAAATTCATACTTGAGGAATCTATGATTTTAGTCTCTGGTTGTCATCTGCCATTTTCTCTTCCTTCAGCCTTGTGTCATATATAGAGGTGGCCTTTCCTTCACCTTCTACACATTTGAGTTAGCCCATTCCCTCCTGTCTGCTCCATCAGATTATCCCTTCTGTCATACCCACTTTCCTACTCACCTTTAATTTCTCCCTGTCTACTGACAGCTTTCTCCCTCCCTACAGACATGCCTGTGTCTCTGCCATCCTCAAATCTCTGATCTGTCCTTTCCTCATAACTTTTGTTCTACATCACTCTTGCCTTTTGTGGCTAAACTTCTTGAGAAGCCTATGTACAGGAGGTCCTCCTGTCCTCTCAGTCTCTTCTTAACTCTCTGCCTTCCAGCTCCCAGCCTGATTGTTGGACTAAAACTAATCTCTCCAAAGTTACTAACGACCTCTTATCTGCCAGATCCAATGGCTTTTTCTCAATCCTCATTCTTCTTGGCATCTATCTGTGTAGATTTTGACACTGTTGGTCACCCTCTTCTCCTTTGTACTGCCTTCTTTTTGTGATCCTGTTATCTCCTGGTTCTCCTCCTGCCTTTCTCACTGTACTTTTTTGTACTTTTTGCTGAATCTGCATCCAGGTTAAACTTGTTAACTGTAGCTGTCCCTTTGCACTCTGTTCTGGAGTCTTCTCTGTCAGCACCATTTCACCTGGTGATCTTATTGGCTCTCATGGATTCAACTCTTTATATTTAAACAGATGATTCTCAGATTTTTTGTCTAGTGCAAACCTTTCTCCTGAACTCCAGTCTTGAATTGCCTATTGATAACTGCCTATTGGATATCTGAATTGAATGAAAAAACAACATAAACTCAGCATGTTCAAAACTGAACCCATTACCTTTCTTGCAAAACTCTCCTCTCCTCCTAA
The DNA here is from genome assembly GCA_023548195.1 of Bettongia penicillata ogilbyi. NCBI lineage: Eukaryota > Metazoa > Chordata > Mammalia > Diprotodontia > Potoroidae > Bettongia > Bettongia penicillata. The sequence goes on from JAJHZJ010000177.1 coordinate 11,586,836, forward strand.
CTTTCCTGTTGTTGTTGAAGGCACCACTGTCCTCCTAGGCCCCCAGACTCTCAACCTACATGTCACTGTTGACTCTTCACTTTCTCACTCCCCTCTTCCTGCCCCGTATCCATTCAGTTGCAAACTTCCATCGTTTCTACCTTTATTAACACCTGTTCTGTGTGCTCCTTTCGGTCCTCTGACACTGTACCATCCCTGTGTAGGTGCTCTTCAGCTCAGGCCTGGACTGTTGCAATAGCCTGCTGGTTGCTTTTCCTGCCTAAAGTCTCTCCCTGCTCTAATTCATCCCCCGTATCTGCCACGATATCCTTCTAAAGTACAAATGTGACCATATTTCCCACATACTCAACTCCAGTGGCTTCCAGTTACCTCCAGGATTAAATATAAGTTCCTTTGGTTTGACTTTATTTTTATGCCTTACTCCCCACCACTTACTCTGGGATTCAGTAACACTGGCCCCCCTGCTGTCCTTTGAACAAGGCACATCTTTTTCTTGTCTCAGGTCATTTTGATCCTGTTTCTGGCTGTTCCCTATGCCTGAAACTTTCTCCTTCCTCATCTTATCTCCTAGATTTCCTGTCTTCCTTCAAGTCTCAGCTAAAATCTTAACTTCTGTAAGAAATCTTTCCTGATCCCACTGCCTTCTGAGAACATTTCCAGTTTATCCCATCTCTGTCTTTTTTTTGTACAGTGTATAGTTGTTTACATGTTTTTTCCCCATTAGACTGTGAGTTCCTTGAGAGCAAGGATGACCTTGTACTCTTCTTTGTATCCCCAACATTCAGCACAGTGGCACAAAGTAGAGACTTAATATTAGTTGGCTGATTGCAAATCTAATATAGATGGTTTCCTGAGTTGCTGGGGCCAAAAGATGTCTTCATGTGATTGCCAGTTGATCATCTTCTCTGTTGATAAACCTCTCTGTTGATAGACGTTCATTTTATCTCTTGAACCTTCCCAGTTTAGTAGGGCCTGCTAGAATCAAAAAGTAAAAACAAAAACAAACCCAGGGTCAGCTCTGTGCCATGAGGAGGCATTTAACAGAGATCTGATTGACTATACTTAGAGACAGTTGGGTGTTGCAGTGGGTAGAGAACTTTACCTGAAGTTGAGAAGACTTGAGTTCAAATATAGCTCTAGACAGTTATTAGCTATGTGACCTTGAGCAACTCACTTAATTGCTACCTGCCTCAGTTTCCTCTGCTGTAAAATGGGGATAATAATAGCACCTGTTTCCCAGGACTCTTATGAGAATCAAATGAGATAATATTAATAAAGCACTTAGCACAGTGTCTGGCACATGTTGGTGTTTAATAAATATGTATTTTCTTCCCAATGTCCTTTATGATTGCTTGACTTCAATGCTTTCCATTTCATTTCATCAAAATGATTTAGCTAACATTAAGTCTCTACTCTGTGCCACTGTGCTGAATGTTGGGGATACAAAGAAGGGTACAAGGTCATCCTTGCTCTCAAGGAACTCGCAGTCTAACGGGAAAAATACATGTAAACAACTATGCACTGTGCAAAAAAAAAGAGAGAGATGGGATAATGACTATTATTATAGGTGGATTCTATTTTGACCTATTTTTCAAGTGCATTTATCTCTTTATCACTGTACATATTCGGAATTGTCTGACTTTACATGCTCTTAACTTTCATTATGTTCTTAAAGTAATAGTCATGGTGTAAAATTTTGATTATTTGTTTGCATTTCAAATGTAGCAGTGAAAGTAATATTTTTGTCTGGATTTTGATGGGCCTAAATTCTGAGTAAATCATTATTTTCTGTTTCTTCTTTGTCACTAATTTGCCTTGGCCATCCCCTTCCTTCCCTCCACTCCTCTTTCCTCATCTGTAAAATGAAAGGACTTGGACCAAATAACACTTAAGACATTTTTCAGCTTTAACAATTAATTAGAATGTAAAAAAAAACAAGGGTTAAGGTATGTATTTTTTATTAATAGTGTTATGATTGTATTGACAATTTAATTTAAAAAAAATGACAGTTTCATTGTTTCAGAAAAATTGTAAATACATAAAAAATATTCCTTTGTCTTGATCTGACTTTCTCTAGTGTCTTGTAATTTTGCTACCATAGGTTTTATTAAAAGCTTTCATAGCTAATCTCAAGTCAAGTTCTCCTACAATACGGCGAACAGCAGCTGGATCAGCAGTGAGCATCTGCCAACATTCAAGGAGGACACAGTATTTTTATACCTGGTTACTTAATGTGCTTTTAGGTAAGGTGAAAATAAAATTTTAAGGCATGGTAGAGGTTCTGTAGTCATTGCATGGAGGGAATAGAAAAAAAAAAACTGATGACAAGGTGGGAGGAAAAAACTAATGAAAGTCATGCTTTTTTTTTTGTGGTGAATATTTATTTATTTATTTTTGAGAATTTTATTTATTTCCAGTGTTCTACAATTAATGCCATATAACTTAGATTTTTTTCCCCTCTCTCCTTCTTCTTCCCCCCATCTCTCTCCCCACTCCCTCCTAGAGAGGGCATACAGTTTTCTATAGATTTTACACATACATTCCTATTAAATACATTTTCGCCATAGTTATATTGCATAGAAGAATCAAAATGAATGGCAGAAATCATATAACAAAACAAAATGTAATACAAAAGAAAATGATCTGCTTACATTCTGCGGTTGAATTCCATAGTTCTTTCTCTGAATGTGGAAGGCATTTTACCTTAAAAGACCATTGGGAAATTTTTAAGTCCTTGCATTGCAATGAAATTCTAAGTCTACCAGAAAAAATCCTCTCACAACTGTGGTTGTTGCTGTGTACTAAGTTCTCTTGGTTCTGCTCCTTTCACTCAGCATCAGTTCATATAAGTCTTTCCAGGCCTCTCTGAAGTCTTCCCATCATTTCTTATAGCACAGTAGTATTCCATCACATTCATATACCACAGTTTGTTCAGCCATTCCCCAGTTTATGGGCATCCCCTAGATTTCCAGTTTTTGGCCACCACAAAGAGAGCTGCTATAAATATTTTTGTACACGTGGGACCCTTTCCCATTTTTATGATATTTTGGGGTACAGTCCTAGAAGCAATATTGCTGGGTCAAAGGGTATGCACATCTTTGTAGCCCTTTGGGCATAGTTCCAAGTTGCTCTTCAGAATGGCTGAATCAGCTCACGGCTCCCCCAACGATGAATTAGTGTTCCAACTCTTCCACATCTTTTCCAACATTTACTATCTTCCTGTTTTGTCATGTTAACCAATCTGATAGGTGTGATGTGGTGCCTCGAAGTTGTTTTGATTTGCATCTCTCTAATCAATAGTGATTTAGAACACTTTTTCATTTGACTATAGGTAGCTTTAATTTCTTCCTCTGAAAACTGCCTGTTCATGTCCTTTGACCATTTATCAATTGGGAAATGACTGAAAGTCACACTCTTAAACTAGATTTTATGAAAACTTTGCCTGCTTTGTGCATCATAGCACTTGTCATTTTCTGACTGGTTACTATTAAACATGAGGAGGCATTACGATGTACAAAGAGAGATGGCCTTAGGTTCAATAAGACTTGGGTTTAGATCCTGATTCTGACACATACTGGCTGTGTGTTTCTGGGAAAATCACTTAACTTCTCCTTGTCGTGCACCACTCTTTAAAACTAGAAGTTGCAGAGAATGCTCTGACCTTCCTTGGTACTGGGGGCTTTGTCATATAGGAGTCCCTTCTACTATTGAAATCACAGGCGTTGTCGCTATCCTTATAGATGCTGCATTGTAAAATTCCCAAGGGCTTAATGATGCCTGCAACTCTCTTCACCATTACTTGAAGGTTGTTGATTTTGGCTTGGAGATGCTGCTTGTATTCTTTATTTTTTTCTTATAGTTTTCTTTCAAGACTCAACTCAGGTGTCACCCCCTCTGTGAAAGGTTTCCTTATGTCCCCAGCTGAAAATAATTTTTCTCCTTCAGTTTTTCTAGATCATTCTTTTGCTGTTACTGTTTTATACTTCTTTGTGTTTGTGTTATCTCTTGTTTCATAGAGGGTAATTTTCTTGTGGGAAGGGTTTCTGTCTTATTTTCATCTAGCAAATAGCTATTTTGAAAATGTTTGTTGAATTGAATTTGTGCAGTCAACTATAATAAATGTAACCCCAAATGGGAGAATGGGGATTTTAATTCTTTAATTAAAAATGTTTCTTGTTCAAGACCATATAGTATGCTTAGTGGAGTATTCAAAGAAGAATACGGCATAATCCTCCACCTCATGGAGATTAAGGCTTAGTTGGAGACATAAGTTATATACACAGAAAGTTGTATTACAAGCAAGACATAAGGACATAAAAAAGGTACAGAATTCTCATGTAGTTCTAGGGATGAAAAGATCACTTTCAGCTGGGGAAGCTGGAAAACCTTTGTCAAAGTGAGATGATGTTTGAAGAATGGGGAGTAATCTGACAAGCAGAGTTGGTGGGAAAGGGCGTATTAGGTGTAGAATAGAATATATACATTGAGAAGCTCTTGTTCAGTTTACAGATATGATAAAACCTATTTGAAGTCTAGACCCATACTATGAATGGGTTTTGCTTTGAGTCTAGTAATAGATCACATGCACATGATGTGCTCTTCAGCAGAGATGTCAGCTTGTGGGTGGGTGGGGGTCCTGTAAAACTCCTGAGCCCTAACCAGATTAAAATATGATTGGGAAATATATAGCAAAATAAATAAAAAGAGCACAATATATATAGTCAGTTTATGATTTCCAATGTAAGCATAAGACCTTAAGGGATCCATTTCTATTTGAGTTTGACACCAGTGCTCTGTACAGTACTAGGGATGTTATTTTTATCTATTAATGCCCTCTTTTAAATGGAATACTTCTGTATTTGTCAGTCTCCTTTTCAGAGAGATGTAGAACTGTGGTTAAGCTAGCAATCAGATGCTAATGACTTTGCTTATTGTTTTATAGGCTTACTAGTTCCTGTTGAGGAGGAGCACTCTACTCTTTTTATTCTTGGAGTATTGCTCACATTGAGGTATTTAATCCCCTTGCTTCAACAGCAAGTCAAGGACATGAGTTTGAAAGGGAGCTTTGGTGTCACACGAAAAGAAACTGAAGTCTCACCTTCCACAGATCAGCTCATCCAGGTAAACATCATTGTGAAATAACAAAGAAAATTCAAAATATTAACTGTCTGAATCACTGAGTAAGGAAAGCTTTGAGTTATATGACTAAGGGTCAATCAAGAAGTATTTATTAAGGGCAAGTTATATGCTTCACTCTTTTCACTTCATGTAAGTCTTCTCAGGTTGCTCTGAAATCATCTCCCTCATCATTTCTTAGAACATAATACTCTTCTGTCACATTTTTATACTGTCATTTATTCATGGGCATTCCTTCACCTTCTCATTCTTTGCCATCTCAAAAAGAGCTAGACATATTTTTGTATGTTATTAGTTAGAATTTGTTAGATTTAGGACTAATCCCTTCCTTAATCTCTCTTCCCTCTAATTCCTCCCCCACCCCTTCCCTTTCTCCCCTTTTCCTTCTATTTACCTGTTGAGTAGAATGTATTTGTGTGTGTGTGTGTTCTCTTTTCCCTTTTGATAAGTTCAGATGTGAGTCAGGGTCAAGTGTCAATTGCTCCTTGTTTGTATGGATGTCTACTGGTGTACCCTGATAATGTGGGATAATTGTCCCTAACCTTCCTTTCTCTTCCCTCCCAATGTATTTCTCTTCCCCAATTTCTTCTCTTAAGATCATCCTCAGGTCATCTGTCTAATTAGACTTCCTCTATGACCCCAGAGAATGATAGAGTTCCTTGGGATCTCTTCTCCTCACCTCCCTCCCCCATTTGAATGTGAACAGTTTATTCTTTTCATTGTTCTTTATTTTTATAATAAAGATAAAATAAAAAAATAATAATTTTTATAATAATTTATAAAATATAAAAAATTATAATAAAGATAAAATAAAAAAAATCTTTATTTTTCTTCCTGTATTTACACTTCAGAGTTTCTACTTTTTGTTTGTTTTTCCCCTGTCAAGTCCTCTTTTATTGAAGCTCTATTTTTCCCTCTTATCTAATAAAGTTAGCACAGTTTATTGGTCCATAGAAAGTGCTTAATACATCCCTTATCTGTTAGTCTATTTGTCTATGCCTGTCTGTTGATCTGTCTGTCTCTTTTTCCCTCTATTCCTCTCCTACCCCAACTTTATTTGGGAAACAAGTGGTGATCACAAAGGGGTGACCTGACTCCATCAAAAATAAGTGATGGAAACACCCAGTTTACCTGAAAGGTTGTAATTCAGAGTGCCTTAGCTCACTGAAAAACTATAAGATCTGTCAAATCTTTGGATTTGAAACTGAGTTTGAAACTGAGGAAGGCTGGGACAGATGTAATTGGGCTCAGTTACTACCAAAGAAAGGTTTTAATTTTGTTGTTTTTTTTTTTTTTACAGCTTATGAAATATGGCTACATTTTCTTTTTTGACAAGGTTATTGAACTGTTAGATCAGGGCACTCTGTAGTTATAGATTTTAATAAAGTATTTGAGAAAAGCCTTCCATGCTGTTCTTGGTGAAAATGCAGAAATGTATAGTAGACTGTAGTACATTTAGATGGATTTGGAAATGTTAAAAAAAATTTTTTTTGTGTGTGTGTTCTGAACTAAACAAACAGATAAAACCAGCATTTCCATTTACAAAGGGTAGCTGATGTTTCTATATGAAACAGTGTGCTACATGTAGTTTGCTTTTCTTTTTAAGCATTTAATAAATATGATGTTACTTTCAAACCTTTCATTAATGTCTGATTCCTTCTGAACTTCCTTCTTTTCTCATCTGTGTTTTTGAAATGCTTCAATGCCTTTTTTCCCTTCTTTTTGGATAATACTGTTGCTAGTACTCTCCTTTCATCTACTCTGAAATACTTCCTCCCTTCTTCTGCCCACATTTTGGAAAAAAGAAAACCCTTGTTACAAATATGAGTTGGGAAACTTTCTTTACTTCTTAGAAGAGGCACATATGCAAAGGGTCCCATGACCGTGGATCAAAGATTGGAGGCCAAACTGAAGTTAAAGAATTATATTAGGGAATCTTTTCTAGATAGTAAAGCATTTCATAGCAAGGGAGCATGGTAGAAAAAGAGGTGGATGATAATCTACCAGAGAAAAGGGGAATATTTATATTTTGATTGGCAGGATTTATGATAAGATTAGGAGAACATCCACCTGTCCATGGACAAAAGGCAAGAAGAGACCAGATACTTTTACAATTGTGAAAGCAGTTCTTTTAGACAACATTGCAATGTTTTCTTATCCAAAGACAACAAGTAGTTTTACAGTAGTGGATAAGACTGTCCACCCCATATTCTTGCAGAGTGGTTGGGGACTTTTTAATGTTAAGTCACCAAGTGGTTGGTGGATTTCTATATTGATAATCCATTAAGATGCCACAGAATAATTGTGTTTCCTGTTTTTCGCACATACACATAGTCAAGCAAAACAAGTCCACATCTTGGTCATGTATGAAAATTCTTACTTTTTACCCTGAGATCATGACCTCTTTGTCATGAGGTGGGTATTATATTTCATCATGGGTTCCCTGGAGCTGTGGTTAGTCATTTCATTGACCAAATTTTTTGAGTTTTTCCAATTGCTTTTTTGGAGGTACACTGTCATTGTAAAAATAGGGTTTTGCTTATGTTCACTTTAATCAACACCATTCCTACAAGTATTCTTTGATGCTACTGGAGCTATATTAATGACTACATCCAAAATGTAATTATTAATGGATCTATGTCAGCTGGAAGGAGAGGTCCATTGGGCTACCCAAGGAATACATGCTTGGCTTTCTGCTATTTAACTCTATTATCAGAAAGGCTAAGTTTAGGGAGTAGACCTCTGATTTCATTGGTTTAGCAAACTGTTTGGTGAGGAAACTCCCTGTACTAATACAGGTCAAACTTTCTCTGTTACTTAAAGTCTTAGAGAATTTTCCAGAACATGGAGAGGTAAGTGACTTGTTCACACAGCCAGGATGGCTCAGAAGATGGGACTTAAACCTAGGTCTTCTTTTCTTTTCAACTAGCTGTCTTTCCATTGTGCCTTTTTGCTTTTTGTCATTATAAAAGACTTGGATAAAAGGCACGTTGCATGCTTACTAAATTTACAAATGATTCAAAATTGGGAGGGAAACACTGGATGATAGTTAAGATTTGAAAAGTTCTTGACAGACTGGAATATGGGCTGAGTCAGACGTTACATTTAAGAGGGACAAATATAAAGGCAACTAACAATGTAAAGAAGAGGCGTGTCTGTTGGGATAGTGATTTGTCTCCAAAATATATGTGGGTTTAGACTGTGGTAACCGAAGTGTGAGTGAACAGTGCGCTATGGCAGCTAAGAAACTGATGTCATCTTAGGGTTTGCTGAAGAAGTGATCTTGTGCTGTATTTTTTGATTCATGCCATATTGGAAATTTATGTTCAGTTCTGGGAATTACATTTAAGGAGGGAAATTGATAAGACAGCAACTAAAGGAGTAGAACCAGGATAATGAAAGGCCTTTTGCGAATGATATCAGAATGAATGAATGACAAAATATTAGGTGATGACGATGTGCCAAGCATTGTACTGAATGCTGAAGTTACAAATAGAAAAAGTAAGATAAGAGTCTCCTGTGCAGGATGTCACACTCTTAATTCAGGTTAGACAGCCCATAAAACAAAGTCAGGCCAGATGGAAAGGCTCAAAGGTGTTAAGGAAACAGAAGTAAGGTGGGTAGAAAGGTCCAGAAGTCTTAAGGGAGCAGTTGACGAGGAAGTTTTAGGGAAGATAGTAAGGCTTGGTGGTTCTATATTTCATTGGAAGGAAAACTGTTGACTTATCTTATTCAAGCTCTGTAAGTAGCCTAGGAAAAGAAAATAAATAAGGGTGGCCAGGTTTCCCACTTCTTCACAGGTTTTGGGATATCTGGGGGAAGTAACCTCAGGTGGGATAGAATAGGGGAGAAGGACCTGGGAATGTTAACTTGGAGAAGAGGCTGACTTGTGGAAGAAGGGGCTTTAGACAAATTTTATTTATCCTCATAGGGCAGAACTGGGAGCCATGGGTGGAAGTGTAATTGGTAAATATAGTCGCAATATAAGAAAATAGTTCCTAAATATTAGAGACATCTGTAAATGTAATGGGCTGCCATTGAGGGATGTGAGACACCCGCTTCCTTCAAGCAAAGCTTGGATAACTTCTTTTTGAGTGTGTTGAAAAGAAAATTCTTTTACAAATATGATTTGAACTAAATGGTTTCTGAGGTCCCTTCCAACTGTGAAATGCTATGGTTCTGTGATTTCTTTGGGCTTAGATTCCTCTTCAATAAACCTAAGGGATTGAACTACATGACCTTTAAAGGTTCCTTCTAAGTCTTAAAATCTATAATTCCCTTTTTGATATTAGTTATTCTGTAGGAACAAAGCACTTATTTTTTTTGAGATACATATTTTTCTTCACAATAATTTTAAGTTTCATACTAGTAGTATTGAACTAATGATATAGTTTACTGTATTATCTTAGCGAAATCTTAATATTAATTCATATAACAAGAAGTCACTTTGAGTTAAGGGTTTTTGATTATTAATGGTGCTCTCTGCTCTTATAATTTGGTTAACTGAAATTCATGAACTTTAAGCTAACCTTCTTCTTCCAGACCTCCTCCCACCAAAAAAATGAATGAATATTCCACTTTAACTTTTTTGGTTCTTAGGTATATGAATTGACTCTGCATTACACCCAGCACCAAGACCACAATGTGGTAACTGGAGCATTAGAACTATTACAACAACTTTTCAAAACACCTCCCGCTGAGCTTCTTCAAGCCCTGACCACTGCAGGTGGAGTTGGACAGGTCAATGTGACCAAAGAGGAGTTTAGTAGCAGAAGTCGTAGTGGGAGTATCGTGGAACTTATAGGTAAGTTATTTGGAATGTTACAATTTTCATTTAATGTCTGCAAATATACTTTCCAATATTTCTTAGTAAGTATCAAATTACATCTCATTTTGCTAAGATTCCTTTTAACTTGAAATAACATAATCCAGCATACTTAATATACTTTAATATCATTAAAATCCCAGTAAAATCCCCATGCCACTCTGCTTGTTAGCATGTTAACTAACACATTCTTAATCACTTGATAGACTTATGAACAATAATTCCAGAAACCTGGAGTTTCAATAATATGTATAGTTTCTCCCTTTATAAGAATTTCCGCTTAACAAAATTGTGTGTGACCTTCTGCTCTATAAAATCCACTGGCTCCTTATTACTTATGGGTACAAATGCATTCTCTTCTGTCATTTGAATTCCTTCACAACCTAGTTCCAACTTGCCTATCCAGACTTACTATATTTTATTTTCTTTTACATATTCTAGTGTATAGTCAAACTGACCTTGCTATTCCTTAAACACAACATTCATCTCAGATCTTAGGCTTTTGAGCCTTCTCAATGATAGAATATACTTATTCTTCATGTCTATTTTTTAGAATCCCATATTTCCTTACAGCTAAGCTCAAATATTACTTCTTATATGAGACCTTCCTTCATTCCCTTTAACTGCCACTGCCTTCCTTTCAAAATTACCTTGTATTTAGTGTATGCCTAAATGTGTTCAATGTAAATTCCTTGAGGACTGGGACTGTTTGACTTTTATATCCCCAGTGTCTAGCATAGCACTTAGCACAGAATAGGAGCTTAATAAAGGATCGTTGATTGATCGGTGTGTGTTCATATTATTAATTTATACTTTAATATTGTCAGTTACCTATGGAGCAACTCTCAACTCTTAGTTTAGGTATTGCTAACACTTATGTATCTTACTCATAGTACTGTCAGAATATTTTGTATTAGTAGCAATGCTCCTTTTGATATGCTATATATAGTTGCTCCTGTGGCCAATGTAGCTGACCCTATGGCCATCCATGAAAAGCCAAGTTTCTTAGTAAACAGGATGTTTTATGACCCAAGACTATAAAAGCAGGTTTATAATCCCCTTTTTAAGTTTGGTTCTTTGGGTTTCAAATTGTATTTATTTTGGGACCCTATTTTACACATTGAGTAACTGCTTTTTATTTAATTCTGTGAGCTGGAGGCAGGTCCATTGTTGGCCAGCATTTCAGTTTTCCTTTGTGATTCTCCTATTTTCCTTTCTCTGCCTAAATATCATCTCTATTGCTTTATCACCTTACTTCTCCACCCTTAAGGTTGCCTACATTCTAAAATTACTTTGTTCTACTCCCAAAATAAAGTTGATCTCAACTTGATGTTGGGGGGAAAAGCAATCTGATTAAATGTATTTATTCTAGGATGTTAATAATTATTGGCCTTTACTTTTTTCAGGGTATTTGCATTTCAAAAGGTTTTAAAATTTGATTGGTGGAATTTCTGGGTTTTGTGACTCAATAAAGAATTTTATGTATTATGGGTGAGACATTTTGTGGCTTAACCCCTGTGGGCAGGAGGTGAGGAGGTCACCTTGAGTTATGGGACTCTAGCAGTGTTCAGATGTTTGGAAAACAAACACTGTCTCTGTAGTTGAGTACCTCTGCTAAATTCCTGGGTTTACTTGTTTCCTTCTTGATTTTGGCAGTCACTTTTCTTTGGACTTCAATTTCATCTATAAACTTGAGTTAGAGTAGATAATTTCTTGCTGGCTTTCAATTTTGAGATATACTGTAAAACTTTCTGTCCTCTCCACTCAGCAATTCATCAGATTCAATAAGAATTTATGTACCTTGTTATGAACAAAGGACTGTGCTACAAATTGGGGATGCATCCACAAAAAATTGGTTTTTGCCTTTAAGGAATGTATATTTTGCTTGAAATGCCTCCTTTATCTCTTATCAAATAACCTCAGCAAAACTCACTTGACCGCTTTTTTCCTACTTTACCTGAAGTTCCTGTCCTGTATTGTTTGTTTCTTTGTTTGCCTGGATTTTGACCCTAGGTCTCTGTTGTCCAGTTACATTCCAGGGTGATTGATGGTCCTGTCTTGGGGATGTAACAATAAAAACCATCTCTTATCTGGAAATGCCTCTCTTTATTAGGGGTCTTACTTTTGGGTCCTGGCTGTTTACATAAATATTCCCATTAAATCCTTATCCACCAGCCTTTACAGTAACCAAACTTTGTTCATTTATACTCTTTTGTTTTTTGTTGTCTTGACATGTTTAAGCAAATTAGAAGAAAATTGACAGGAATTCCAATAATTGCCTAATTTGAATGTAACTACCACTGTTAATTCAGCCTTAAAGTGGTGAACCAAATGATAATAGTAGAAACTAATATTTATATAGTGCTTACTATGTATAGTCCCATATATTGAAATATGTTCTTATGTATGGAATGTTTGTCTTCATGAACAATTAATTTGGAAGATTGTTAGGATTTATGTTTTTTTAACCGAAGAGGATTTATTTTCCAGTTAATTAGTCATATTATATTTAAACTCTTTATCTATTGGAGAGCAAGCAAATGTGCTAGTGTTTCTGATATTTTGTAAAACGGTCCTGTCATGTAATTAACTAACTGGTTTATTTATATCTTGGGTCACATCTAATTTGTGTTCAATACTTTATTATATTTTTATGTAATTTTGAGATTCTCAAACTAGTGAACAGTAATATTTGTTGTATCCTTAATCACAGTTTGTGGAATATATTTGCTGTATTCTAGTTTGCATGAAATCTAGCTTTTTTGAAGCTATTAAAAATTCTTTCCTGATTTCAGCAGCCCATTTTCTTACTTTTGATCTTTTGCTCTTTATGATTTGCAGCTGGAGGGGGGTCTTCATGCAGCCCTGTTCTTTCAAGAAAACAAAAAGGTGATTATTTTAAAAAGTCAGAGTCTTGTGTGATGTTATTATTTTCTTTTTTCATAATATATTGGACTCTGTTTCCATGATTTATTTTCTTCCTCTACTTTCATAATAACATTGGACTCTGTTTCCATGTCTATTCTCAGTAATATTTTTTTAACCTTTAAAAATATTGCTGAAATCCTTGATAACTGGGCCGTAATAGTTTTGCAAATTTGCCTTTATTTTCAATTTCTAATGTCATAGTTCATCTTCTTGGTTCTGTGTTGCACAAGTGTACCTGAAGTAACTTGTGCCTGTAGGTTTGATCAGAATAGTTAAACAATAATTTACTTAGGGCGTCATGAGCAGACCCCTGTCACAGGTCAGCTCTGTCCAGCCCAGTTATTCCCGAGTGCCTCTGTCCCTCCGGTCAGCATACCTTGTCCAGCCTGATGTTCGGGTTCTCCTATCTCCCCTTTGCTTAGATTGGGCCTGGGATTAGGATTCCTTGTTTTTGTCTCAGGTTGCTGTAAAAACCAGCTATTTGTAATTTTTGTAGCTTCAATTTTGTATTCCCAGGAACATTATTTCCCATTTGTGTAGCATTGTTACTTTGAAAATAACTGCCCTGTAATATAATTCTCTTAAGGCAGTGTTCTTGTGGAACTAATTAATAATGTTAAACAGGTATGCTTCTATGCTCTTAACTTCTTTTTATCTGGACAAATAATACTTTCAGGTATTTTTTTTTTCTGTTTAGAACTCTAGGAATCTGCTGTCTTTGTTAAACCAAAGCCCTGTTATCATTTTGTCAGCCATATTTTGAATATCAGATACCAAATTTTGTGCAAAATATGTTAATTTGACTGCATCAACTAATGCACATCTAATCTGTTGATGTGTTTGTATGTGTCATAAATCTTTGCAATGCCATTCTCAGTTTCTTGTTCATTCTGAATGCCCTTTTATTTCAAGGGCGTTCTCTCATCTTCTACTTTGAAATCTTGAAAGAATGACATTCTTTTTTCATTCATTTGTACGTTTAAAAAACATTTGTTAGGTGACTATTGTGTGTCATGTAGGTTGCTTTTCATATGATGATTTGTAAGTCTTATTTTCCAGAGAGGGTTACTGTTTTATAGGTGAGTCTTTGCATGGCAGGATGGGAATGGATTCAGAAAAGTTTTTTCCATTGGTTAGTAATTCAGATATTTCATAACTGTTGTGCCAATTGTTGTTTGAAGTTCTTGAGATTCATAATTTAATAGCTGACATTTATATATGCTTACCATGTGCCAAGCATTTTGCTAAGTGATTTATAATTATCTGACAATCCTCACAACAACATTAAAAGTTATTAACAACATTAAGCTGTTATTATCCCTGTTTTACTGTTGAGGAAATTGACGCAAACACAAGTTTAGTGACTTGCCCAGAATTACACAGCTAGTGGGTGTTTGAGGCTGAATTTGAATTGAGGTTTTTCTGATGCCAGGCCTGGCATTCTGCCCACTGTACCATCTACCTGCCAGTTTCAAAGATTTGTTGCTACTCTTTGTCATGTTTTAAAAATACTTACTAGAATCCCTTAATTTTTTTAATATATATTTTATATTTTCTTGATTTTCTTGGAAATTGAAGTTTTTTGACCCCTAGGACAACCAAATCACTTTGTTACTCATTTGTTCTTGTCTTACTAAGGTGTAGTCAGTTTTTCCTGTAGTGATGACCTGTGAAGTTAGCTAGAAAATAATGAGTGATTAGCAAACCAGCTACTGGTGCTTGCTGGACTAGTAGTGTTTCACCTGTTTTAAGTTCATTGTTCCTGTTGGTAGGACAGAAGAAATTATCTTCACCTTTTTCTTCAGAGAATCTAAAAAACATTATAATATAAAGTTGTTGTCTTTTAGTATGGTTAAAAACTTGAGTTTTCTGCTTTGAAATTTTCCCTCACCTGACTAGTTAAAGGACTTGTGGCTTTCATGAAATCATAGCCACATTTAGCACATCATCTACATTTCTATAATTGCCTGAATTGGGGATTCTCTGCATTTTTCTCTTTAATAATGTTTTATTATTACATGTTTTATTTATTACATGTCATTTACTGCAGAATGTGTCATACTCATTTAGAGTAATACATTAGTTTATTTAGTTTAAAAAATTCTTTATTGAGAGGCTCACCACTAAGTTGGCGATAGGGTGACAATTTTTTTGCCCATTGCAGCTTTTGACAGAGGAAATGTGCACATTGATGAAATCACAGGTCCCTGAGGTATTAGAGATGTTTTAAAATATTTATTCTGTCTAATTCTAAATGACACAATCAATAAACCTACATTAACCACTGTTTACTCTTAAAAGTTAATTTCTACATCTATGACATCTTCTTTATTACTCCTGTATTCCTCTTTTTGTTCATTTCTTTGTGTATATAGGTGTGTGAATTTTTTGCTTATTAATATTTTATAAAGCAGTTTTAAAGCAAGGAATTCTCACAATTATTTGAACAGTGTCTGCTAAGGAGAAGTGTTAAGGTGGCATCTGTATGAAATTAATGATAACATAATATAAAGTATCTTGCAAACCTAAAGGATTATATCAGATTTTATCATTATTTTAAGCCTAGGTAATGATAATGATAATATATATAATTTTGAGTTTATCTTTGGATTCCTGTTTTTTCCTGAAAAACAATTTGTTGTCAAGAACTGTCTGAAAAATATTCTAAAATAATTCATGAAATCTGAAGCCACATTTAATTATAATTTCACATTCAGTGCCGGAGATATGTAGATTCTGGCTGTTATAGTTTAATTTTGGCAGAAATCAACTCAATTTATAGAGGTTATAAATAAAATTAATCTGGTGAAATCAGCTCTTGAGAAGTGACATTTCTAGGTCTAAGATAATTGTATCTTTATCAGTGAATCCATATTTTATCATTAAAAATAATTATTGGTGTCCTTTGTTTACACGTGGTATAGATTCCATATCTTCTGTCATCTTCCACACCATTCCCTTGATACTTCACTTGTAACAAAGCAAAAACAGTGAAGCAGCACCAATTGATGCAGAAACCACCTGTGTCTGTCAGTCTGTGTAACATTCTTCACTTAGTCACTCATCTTTTCAAGGAAAGCTGAGGGATGCATTACATCATTTGTTTATATCATCTCTGTGGCCAGGGTACATTATTTGTTGGACACTGTGCTATTAAACTATTTTCTCTAAATTTGCGTTGATTTGAATAGTATCCTAAGATCTCCTTGTTGTCTTAGGGGATATTCTTTCTACTACTAGTAATAGCAGTGCCTTAATTTTTATAGTGCTTTAAGATTTAAGAAATCTTTTTCTCACAGCAGCCTGGTGAGATAGGTGCTGTAAATACAATTATCCCTATTTTGCAGAAAAGGAAATTTCACCTCAGGGTCCCTTGTTGCTGTCTTCTTGTTTAATGATAGAGGGGAAAGGAGATATGTTTAGATTCTGATAGGAAATCTAAAATTAAACATTTGCACCTAGGGTTTCCTGACTTTGGGCCCAATGTAGTATTTCAAAATATGGTGGTTAATGTGAGTAGCGGTATTCATACGTATTCTGTACTGTGAGGAAATGACTTTATCAGCTGACAAATTCTGTATAAATATTAACTTGTTACCATTAAGGCAGTATGAAAAAGTGAATTAAATCGTCCCATGATTTGAGATTTAGAAATGTACATTTTTTGTTTCAAGGAGACTTCTTCTGTTTTTTTAGGAAAATAAAAGAGGAATTTTTACCAAGGGGAAATCAAATTCCCAGTTCAAAGCACAGTGCCTAACACTTAGGTACTTAATAAGTAGTTGTTGAATTTAATTACTACATTGTTCATCAGGTAAAGTGCTCTTAGGAGAAGAAGAAGGCTTAGAAGATGACCCAGAATCAAGGTCTGAAGTTAGCAGCGCAACATTTGCAGGTAATTCAGTGTTTTAGTTTTATTTGAAAGTTGGCTACTTGACTTTTCCATTTTAAATCCCAGACTGTGATCATTGTACATAGATTTTATCTACTGTTACCCATGCTAATATAATAGAGTGAAGAAGTAAATTTATTTTTCTAAAATATTAACTCATATTTCCTTTTCTTCTGGTTTAAGTCTTTTGGGAAAAGATTTATTAGATGCATCTCCTGAGACTAACGGCTGGGCACTTTTCTCTGGGGTAGATTCATCTAGTACAATTTCAATAGTCAGTGGAGATCCTATTGATTTTTCACCTTGGAGTCCCTTGTTTAATGATATTTCCATTTCTTCTAATGGTTAATATATGTCAATTTCAATGAGAAATGGTTCAAGACTTGCTGGTAATACTGAGATTAAAGTATAGTTTCGTGTAAATTACCCTAGGGTACCTGATTCTGCCAGCACATCTTACCACTTGTATCTTTCTTATGTATCTTTCAAATTGTTTTCCTTCAGTCATTCAGCCAATTGACAGTTATGAAATACCTTCTATGTGCCAGTTGCTAAACAAACTTTTATTAAGATCTGACTTTGTGTCACGTACCATGCTAAGTCCTGCAAAGAAAAACAACCTCTGAGGAGCTGTCATTTTAATGGGGGATATAACTTGATATAACTTGGAAATAACTAGGTACCTAGGTACATTGGTATTGTTCAATTGTTTTAGTTGCATCTAACTCTTTGTGTCTCTGTTTGGAGTTTTCTTGGCAAAGATGCTGGAGGGATTTTGCTATTTCTCCAGCTCATTTTACATATGAGAAACTGAGGCAAACCCGGTTAAGTAACTTGCCCAAGGTCACATGGTTTGAGGCTGGATGAGTCTTCTTGACTTGCACTCTTCCGTTGTGCCACCTGACTGCTGTAGTAACAACAACAAAATGTGCCAATCACTAAACAAACATTTATTTATGAGCATTTCATTTTCATTTAAAAATGTGTGAGTTCCCAGTTCTCTCACTCCCTCCTTCCCTTCTTCCCATCCACTTTCCTGAGATAGCAAGCGATTAGATGTAGATTGTATATGTGCATTCATGCAAAAACATATTTCCGTATTAGTCATATTGTGAAAAAATAAAGCAAAAAAGTTTGCTTTGATCTGCATTCAGACTCCATGAGTTCTTTCTGGAGGTGGATATCACTTTTCATCATTTATTCCTTCAGAATTGTCTTGGATCTTTGTAATTCTGAGAATAGCTAAGTTATTCACAACTGATCATCATACAGTATTGCTGTTACTGTGTACAGTGTTCTCCTGGATCTACCCATTTCACTTTGCATCAGTTCATATAGCTCTTGCCATGTTTTTGTTTCTTTTCTTCTTTTGAAACCACCCCCTCGTCATTTCTTATGGCGCAATACTCTTCTGTCACAATCGTATACCACATTTAGCCATTCCCAATGGATGGGCATCCCCTCAATTTCCAAAAAAACAATTTATTAAGGTCTTGACTCTGTGTCAAGCACTATGCTAAGTGCTGGGGATACAAAGAAAAACAGTCTTCGAGGAGCTCATATTCCAATGGGAGAGACCACCTGGTAATAACTAGGTACACGGAAGATACACAGATGATAGCACAGGGGACAGCCCCTATAAAAGCACAGAGTCAGGAGAGGAAGGGTTGTGTGTGAAGATCTACCATGAACCAGTGCAGCTGCATCATAGAGTATATAGAACAAAGTCAAGTGTGAAAGACTGCAGAAGTAGAGGAAGGGGCCATATGAGCTCCTTGAGCAGGGATGGGTGTGTGATGTGGGCAGACCACTGGTAGATATTTGGATGATGGACTGGAAAGGGGAAATTCTGGAAGCTAATGCAGTAGTCCAGGAAAGAGTTGAGATCTTCGACTGGATTTTGGGGATATAAAGGAAAGATGCTTGGAAGAGAGAATGAACAGAATTTAGCAATATGAGGATTTGAGAATGATCCTTGGGTGGGTGTCCAAAGGGTGTTGGTGCCATTGGCATTAATAGGGAAATTTGGAAGAGGGGTCATTTTGAGAAGAAAGGAAATGAATTGTTTGAATATAGTGAGTTTGAGATGCTAATGGGACAGCCATTTCAAGATAACCATAAGGCAGTTGGGGGTAAAGACCAATGCTCTGAAGAAACGATAGGACTGAAAATTTAGATCTGGAAATCCTCTGTGTAGATGTAGTTGATCCCATGGAAGGTGATGAAATCACCAAGTGAGATAGTATAGGAGGCACTCTTAACTTTTTTTTATAGGCCCTTCTTCAATCTGGTCAAACTTATCTTCCCCTCTCATAATAATGTTTTCAAGTACATGAAATAAAATATGTCAAAAAAAAGTACATAGAATAAAATAAATAGAGTTAGATAGATCAAAGCCTTGGAGACACCAGGGTTAGCTGGCAGAACATGGATCAAGAATCATCCAAGATGACTGAACAGGAGTGACTGGGCAGAAAGGAGGAGAGCCAGGCATCCAGTCAGCAATCAGCAGGGATTTGTTAAACCTGTAATTAAGCCCATGGCATATAAAGCAAAAGCAAAAATAGTTCTTGCTTTCAACAAATTGATTTTCTAGTGAGGAAGAGAATGTGGGCAAGTGCATGCAAGCACACACGAAAGAGAGAGACAGAGAGGGAGAGGGAGAGTGTGTGTGTGTGTGTGTGTGTGTGTGTGTGTGTGTGATGTTGTTGATGATACATACTAAGTTCAGAATTAATCTTAAGTAGATACAAATTAACCTGAGAGGAAAATCCTTGGCAGCTGGGCTGACTGGAAAACACCTCCTTTAGAAGCTTGTACTTTGAGCTGTTTATGGCTTGAAGGAAGCCAGAGATTCTTAGAGGTGGAATTGTGGAAGGAAAGCATGCATTTCAGGGAGAATGTGTGGCAAGTGCAAAGACAAGCAGATAGGAGTGTCACTTGTGATAGCAAAGAGGCCAGGATGTTTGGCCCGTAGAGTTGTGGAGGATGGTAAAATAGAAGAGTCAAAAGCTAGGAAGAGGGCAGGTTGTGAAGAGCTTTACATGCCATAGGAATTTAGACAGTGGTTTGAGTCAGCGGAATAACACAATCAGACGAGTACTTTAGGAAAA